>CM045767.1:114065242-114454474 GCA_025200525.1 Camellia lanceoleosa
TTGTCCAAGAACCAGATGAGTTGTTTTTAAGGGTGAAATCAGTTGAACAGGTAACAAATAATATTGGCTTTTACCACCACCATAACCACCTTGGATTCCCATTTGCACTTTATCTACTAATTGTTTGCCAATCACTGCCAGAAAAGGATTGGCAGTGATCACAAAACCAACATTAGCGGCGGCGTTGATGGTTGGAAATGTGAGAGTAACCCTTTTTTTGGGAATCCCCAGTGTGTCAATCACAGCGACGATCCACCTATGTTTCTCCCGGAGAAGTGTACTTCTTGAGAACAGAGAAGCCACATGTCTGTCTATACCCATACCCATTAGAATTAGATCTAATAATTAATTTGGGAAACCTATTATTGGCAGAATCAACTATCTTGTCAGTAAACTTTGAGTGAGTGAAGAAAAGAAACTCTTTGAGTGTTCTTAGCCTCAAGAAGAGAAAAGGATTAGGAAGCAAGAGAGCATCAACATCATCATGGGTTCAGCCACCTTCCTTGAAATCCTACTTGCCATAGTCCTTCCTCTTGTTGGTGTCTTCTTTCGCTATGGCATTAGGGTAACTCCCTCTCTCGTTCTTTGTCTCTCTCTAAATATATATATATATATATAAGGGGTGTTTATTACTTCTAAAATAACGTGTTTATAGCTTATTTTAATTTAAGAATGGCCTTGTTTGGTAGGGCTTATTTTCAATTTATTTCAGCTTTTAGCTTAATTTAAGCTATTTTGATGTGTTTGGTTCAGCTTAACAATACAGCTTATAACTTTTTGTAAGTCAAAAATTAACTTATTCTTTGAGTGGGGGAGGAGAAACTTAATTTATAAGCCAAAAATCAGCTTATATTCACAGTTATAAGATATAAGCTATTAAGCTATAAGTTATAATCACTTTCCCACAGCTTTACCAAACGAGGCCAATAGACTGTTTGGTGTAGCTTACAGCTTATTGGGTAGAAATAATTTAAAAAAAATTTTAAAAAAATTTGTTTATTTGAAAGTTAGGGAGTTTCGGATTATTAACTTTTACTTATGACGTGGGTAAGCCCATAAAGGCCATAGCCCACTATGAACAACCCACTCCCATCACTTGGAGCCCAATACATAACGCAAGTGATGAGACCCTGAACAGCTGGAAGCCAACATGGCATGAAGAACCAACGATACTCAGACAGGTGGCAAGTAAAGGACAAGCCACATCAGCAAACAAAGATCTGCAAAGTTATTGCCACTACACATCGCCATTAATGCAGCCATCACAGCATTTATTACGACAACACCTCTCCGTCAGAACAACATCCCCTTACCCTGAACAAGGTGAGCTACAACATAGGCTTTCGGCCAAGATGGTAGGTCGGAAGGGACGGCGAAATGATTACCAAAGGATATAAGCAGACGTTGAAGATAAGAAGAAGGTTAAACTTTCTATCTCCAATCTCTCTCTCTCTACACTCTACTTCTCTTTCTAACTTACTCGTCGGAGGGTTCACTGGGGGACTCCCCGTTTCCCGTTGAACTTGTCTGCAGGTTCATTGGTGGGTTTGATCACGTGGATATTGGCGCGAGAAGCATGGATCAGTTTGACCCGTTCTGCTAGGTACCCGTTGTATCTCCACTGTATCATCAGTTGGCGTTGTCTGTGGGAATGCTTTGCTCCGTGCTCCAGTTGTGCTCATTGTCGCCGGAAACCCTGCCCCAACAACCTTTTCCTACCACCAACCAAAGTGTATGGTCACGACTAGATCCATGGCTTCTCACCATAATGCTGCCGACCATCAAACCGACCCTCCCAATCCAAACAATCCACCACAGTATTTCATCGAGCTTACCAACAGCATTAACTGCATGGTCGAGCAAAACCAAGCCCTGCTAAATGCTCTACTCCAAACGGACCTCCCTACGCATCCTCCGCCACCTCCAGATATTCCCCCTAACCAAGAACGAGCCCTGAGCCATACTATCCCGCAGCCCTATCCATCCAACTTGGAAGGCCTGCAACCTCCTTCTCCCCACATAAATCCACCACCCGACCCCCGCCTCCATCGGTCCTAGCACCAGCCCCTGAGGGGGAAGCCAGTAGCGTCTAACCCCCGCTCCCTTCCGGTGGTGATAACATCCCTCTCTGGGATGTAGAACTCCGAGCCATAAAGCTCCAACTTCAAGGAGTCATGCAGAACATCTAGCATAAACCTTCTACCATAGCAAACTCACCATTTGTTGCCTCTATCCGAGACAAACCTCTACCCCCCAAGTTCAAAATGCCCACCATCAACTCTTTCGATGGCACGACGGACCCAGTTGACCATCTGGAGACCTACAGAACCCTCATAATCCTCCATGCATTCCCTAACGAGATCATGTGTTAAGCCTTCCCCATCACATTGAAGGGGTCAGCTCGGCTGTGGTTTAGTCAGTTACCAGCAGACTCCGTCTCCATTTTCCAGCATCTCAGCGACTCCTTCCTCAGTCATTTCATTGGAGCCCAGCGCTAGCGCTGCCCAGCAACCCAACTCCTCAACATCTGCCAAACCGAGGGGGAGTCCCTGCATAGTTTCGTTACCCGTTTCAACACCGAAGCCTTGCAAGTTGCGAAAAATGATGACAAGGTCATCCTCACTGCTTTCATGGCCAGTCTGCGGTCGTCCGATTTCCTGTTCTCCCTCTCCAAAAACCCCCCAACTTCCATGGCAGCCCTCCTCTCCAAAGCCCAAAAATACATGAATGCTGAGGATTCCTTAGCCGCCCGGCAAGATCCGATAACCAAAAATCCGACCCCCAGAGAAAAGAGAGAAGACTCAGAACCCAGAAACACCCAGTATAATAGCCAAACAACGCACTATACCAACCGACCCCCTCGAGCCGACCGGTCGGCACCAGCCCGACCGTTTGGTTGGTTCGAGCGATACACTCCCCTTAATTCTCCCATGGAACAAGTCCTCAATCAGATCCAACGGGACTACCCCCTCAAATGGCCCCAACCTTCACGCACCCCTTCCAATCGGAAAGACCAAACCAAATATTGCCGTTTTCACCAGGACCACGACCATAACACCGATGAGTGCGTTAACCTCAAAGATCAGGTCGAGACCCTAATATGTCAGGGGCGTCTTAGCCGGTTAACGGATACTCGCCCCCAACAAAGGCAAAGAACCGAGCCCCCTAGAAACCACCGCCGGCGCAGCCCTCCCCGGCAGCCAGCCCAACCTGACCAAGGCCATGATCGCCCTCCGCAGCAACCTCGGCCGCCAGGCAACCCCCCCTCACCTGTTGGAAAAATCATAGTCATTTCAGGCTGCCTTGCTTGTGGGGGACCATCCCGCTCGGCTCAGAGGGAAGAACTCAGAAAGATAAGGCAGGGCTCAGACAAAGCAGTTACCACAGTCAACCGACCCACCAAATAGTCCAAGCAGTGGACCGAGCCTATCACCTTTACGGACGTCGACTGTACAGGCATTCGTTATCCTCATGATGACCCTCTCGTCATTTCTGCCCTCCTCTCCAACTACAAGGTCAGACGAGTTCTCATCGACAATGGCAGTTCTTCAGACATCATTTTTCTCAACTGCTTTCACCAGCTCAAAATTGGAGAGGAAAGTCTGTCTCCTCTCCAAACTCCTTTGGTCGGTTTCACTAGCGACCGAGTAACCTCCATCGGCTCAATCGATCTCCTCATCACAATCAGCGAGTACCCTCGATAGACTACAAAGTTGCTCACCTTTCTTGTTGTCGACTGCCCGTCCGCCTACAACATCATCCTTGGCCGCACCGCTCTAAATGCCTTTCAAGCTATTACATCAACTTATCACTTCGCCATTAAGTTTCTCACCGATCTGGGGGTCGGGACTGTAAAGGGAGAGCAGACCGTGGCCAAGGAATGCTATGTCGCCTCACTCAAAGAGGTCAAGCTGAAGGAGGACATGATCATTGAAGGACTTGACGTCCGAGATGATGACGAGCTGGTCAAAGGGGAACCTATGGAGGAGCTCGTTGAGGTTCCCATTGACCCCGCCAATACGATGAAAACCGCCAAAATCGGCAGCCAACTGTCCCCTCGAGCAAAAGCTGACCTTAGCGCCTTCCTGATCGAACACAATGATGTATTCGCCTAGACCACTCAGACATGCCAGGCATTGACCCCTAATTCATAACCCATTGCCTCAGCATTGAACCCCATTTTCGACCTTACCTCCAAAAACAGCGCATTTTCCATCCGGAGTGTAATACTCTCATTGCCGCACAGGTCGACAAGCTCCTTGAGGCATAATTCATCAAAAACATGGACTACCCTAGATGGTTGTCAAATGTGGTCCTGGTCCGCAAGAACAATGGTAAATGGCGACTATGTGTCGATTACTCAGACCTCAACCGAGCTTGCTCCAAAGACAGTTATCCTCTTCCCCGCATAGATCTCCTGGTCGACGCAACGGCTGGTCACCAAATGCTTAGCTTCATGGATGCCTTCTCAGGGTACAACCAAATCCTGATGCACCCATCTGATCGGGAACACACCTCATTCATTACTGATCGAGGCACCAACCATTACCGAGTGATGCCGTTCGGACTAAAAAATGCTGGGGCCACCTACCAACGGTTGGTCAACGCCGTTTTCCATCACTAGATCGGTCGAAATATGGAGGTATATGTCGACGACATGTTAGTCAAAAGAAAACTCTCTGCTGATCATCTGACCTACCTGCGAGAAACCTTCGCCACCCTACGTAAGCACCAAATGAAGCTCAACCCGGAGAAGTGCGCTTTCGGCGTAGGATCTGGCAAGTTTTTGGGTTTCATGGTCAGTCAGCGGGGCATAAAAGCTAACCTTGAGAAGATCAAGGCCTTGATTGAGATGCAGTCACCCAGAACGGTCAAGGAGGTACAGAGACTCACCGGCCGAGTTGCCACCCTAAACCGTTTCATTTCCCGCGCAACAGACAAGTGCCTCCCCTTTTTCAAAGTTCTTCGACAAACTTTTGAATGGACAACCGAATCCGAAAAGGCTTTTCAGTAGTTGAAGCAGTGTATGGCCAACCCCTTCTCCTTTCACAAGCAATTACGGGCGAGCCCCTCTTCCTATATTTAGCCGTGTCAAGCACCGCAGTCACTGCAGCTCTTATCAGGGAAGACGGCTTTGTCTAGCGGCCGGTCTACTATATCAGTCGGGCTCTATGGGGAGCGGAGCAGAACTACCCACTGTTAGAAAAATTGTCATTGGCCTTGGTCACTGCCTTCAGATAACTCCGTCCTTACTTCCAAGCCCATTCCATAGTTGTCCTCACCGACCAACCTCTGAAGAAGGTAATGCAGCAGCCAGAGCTCTTTGGCAGACTCATGCAATGGTCAGTGGAGCTCAGCCAGTTTGACATCTCATACCGACCTCGGACAGCAATTAAAAGGCAGGCTGTCACCGATTTCATCCTGGAGTTCACTAATCCTACCCCAACCACGACTCCCCCACCACCAACCCCTACCGAACCAGAAGACCCTCATTCTTGGACTCTCAACGTCGACAGATCATCCCGCAAAGAAGGCAGCGGAGCTGGTCTCATCCTCACCGCCCCTGAGGGTGGTTATTTCAAATATGCTCTCCGTTTCTTGTTCGATGCCAGTAACAATGAGGCCGAATATGAGGCATTGATAGCAAGTCTTCGCCTCGCCAAGGACATTGGTGTCAGCCACATCCGGGTGTTCAGCGACTCCCAGCTCATTGTCGAACAAATTACGGGGGAATTCGATGCAAAGGAGAACACAATGTGGGCTTACAGGGATATTGCACTTCCTCTTATTCGCCTCTTCAATACTTTTCACATCTAGCACATTCCTCGAGCAAAAAACTCTAAGGCGGACAAGATGGCTCAGCTGGCTTCCGCAGACCAATCCGACTTCAGCCGTGGTGTCCGTCTCGAGTACCTAGCCCACCCTGCCATCTCCCCCGACCAGCACGAAGTACATTTTCTCCAGAATGAGCCCATCCCTTAGGCATCGGACATCTTCCTATTTTTGACAACGGGGGAACTTCCTGATGACCAATAGCAAGCCGCCAAGGTTAGGGCCCGGTCGTCCAATTACATCATCGTCAGTGGTATTCTATACAAACGTGGCTTTTCACGCCCGTACCTACGATGCCTCAATCCGGCGCAAACAACCTATGTGATGCAAGAAATCCATGAAGGTATCTGCGGTAATCATTCAGGCGGCAGGTCCCTAGCCCATAAAATACTTCGCACAGGATATTTCAGGCCTACTCTCAACCAAGATGCGACTGATTTCGTCCTCAAATGTGATAAGTGTCAACGCTTTGCCAACATCGCCCATGCTCCTCCTACAGAACTGATCACATTTTGCAGTCCCTATCCGTTCGCCAAATGGATGATCGACTTAGTTGGTCCACTTCCCACCGGCCGGGGTCAGACCAAGTTCGCTATTGTCGCCATCGATTATTTCACCAAGTAAGTAGAGGCAGAACCCCTTGCCACCATTACTGAGTGGAACACAACCAAATTCATCTGGCAGTCGATCGTGTGCAGGTTTGGCATTCCTTAAGCCATCATCTCTGACAACAGCAAACAATTCGACAACGCCAAGTACAGGAAGTTTTGTGTAGACCTCCAGATCTAGCCCTGTTTCTCCTCTCCAGGTCACCCCCAAGCCAATAGCCATGTCGAGGTTACCAACCGTTCTCTTCTGAAGATCATCAAAACTAAGCTAGAAGCTGCTAAAGGACTTTGGGCTGAGGAACTCCCAAATGTACTCTGGGCTTACTGCATTACCGTCCGGACTCCCACTGGGGAGACCCCCTTTCGCTTAACATACGGCGCTGAGGTGGTCATCCTAGTGGAAGTCGGTCTGCCTACCCCAAGGGTTTTACACCCAAACCCAGAACTAACTGAAGAGCTCCGTCGGGCTGACCTTGACCTAATCGAAGAGCTCAGAGAAACCACTGCAGTCTGACTGGCCTCCTACCAACAGAAAATGAGAGCACACTACAACCGCAGGGTCCGACCAAGGGAGTTCGCCGTAGGGGACCTCGTCTTACGCAAAGTAACCCTCGCCACAAAGAATCCGACTGAGGGCAAGCTGGCCGCCAAATGGGAAGGACCTTACGTTGTTCAAGCCAGACCTCACCCAGGCACTTACCGACTTTAGGACATGGAAGGTCGAGACCTCCCCCATTCTTGGAATGCCGAGCATTTGAGGCGCTATTTTCAATAAAAGTTGTATTTTTATATTTTCCAATTCATGTATGCTCTTGTTGACCATATGCAAACCTAAATGTTCTCACTTTCTCCACATACGGGACAAATTCATGGGCCAATGGGCTACACTTTAATGACAACGAGTTTATATCTCAACTATCTGTATGATCTTTCAAATAACACTTTGATTGCAGCCTCAGCCAGATTGAGTATAATGACCCTCAGCCAGACTGAGCACCAAAAGCCTCAGCTAGACTGAGCACCAAAGGTCTCAGCCAGACAGAGCGTGACGAGCATCGGTCAGACCGAGCATCCAAAGCCTCAGCCAGACTGAGCACCAAAGGCCTCAGCCAAACTGAGCGTGACGAGCCTCGGTTAGATCGAGCATCCAAAGCCTCAGCCAGATCGAAAGCACCAAAGCCTCGGCGGGCATCGGGCAAAAGGCCTCGGCCAGACTGAAAGCACCAAAGCCTCGGCCCCAGATCGAAAGCACCAAAGGCCTCACCAGGCCGGTGGCGTGACGAGCCTTGGTCAGAACTAGCATCCAAAGCCTCAGCCAGACTGAGCACCAAAGGCCTCGGCCAGACTGAGCGTAACGAGCCTCGGCCAGACCGAGCATCCACAGCCTCAGCCAGACCGAGCGTAAACGCCTCGGTCAGCACAAGACTGAATCACTTCAAGCCACTGGATTATTTGCAAAGTCCATGGATTATTTGTAGACACATAGTCAAAATTCCAGGTCCATGTTTTTACACCACCCTCCACTTAGTCAAATTCCAAACTAATCTTCTATTTACCAACACTCTTGCAACATGATTTACAACTCCATTTTTGGGCAAAATTTGAAACCTCACACCTCTGACACTCTTACATGTTTCCTTGACAAGTCGGACCATTTCCTTATTTATCAACATTTGCAAGTCATACCATTTCCTAACTTTAATAAAGCACTCTCAGCCACTTTAACAGTGTGACAAACACAAATTTATCATTTTATTACATCTTAAACTTCACTCTGCCTGGAGTTTGTATTACAAGTTCAACTCCACTTTACATTAAGTTTTTCTTAAATTTTACTCTGCTTCCAGTTTTTCTTACATTTCCAGGTGCACAAGCAAACACGGTAGAATGAAAACATAACTCCAATTTTATTTATTCACAAATTTGTACATAAGTTCATTAACAGCAATTCAAAAAAAAAAAAAACATCACTCTTCTTCACTTGAAGCAAGGTCTTCTTCTTCAACCCCCTCATCTAGGGGGGTCTGGGCCACGTCATCTTCACCAATCGTTACAGCGCTAAGGTATAAGTCTGGGAACAGTTCTTCTGTCCTCTGCTTGCACATCTTCCAGCCACTGTCCTAGAACTAAGCCATTTTGTGTTTGTAGAAGTCCGACCGCTGGAAACTCTCAATAACTTCTGTTTCAGTCCTGCCTCTAACGGTCGTTCTCGACGGGCCCGCTCTCCAGACACCTCCCTGGCCAAGTTACTGGCGACCGCGACATCGATTGCCATCTGAAATTTAGCAGACCCCTTGAATTGCTCCACTACTGCGACATACAGATCGGGATATGTCGCCCTTTCAGAGGCGGCCTTGGTTCTTTCTTCCTTCAACTCCTTCTGCAACCTCGCCCTCTCCTCCATTGCCTTCGCTCGCTTATCTTCTAGCTCCTTCTATAGCCCAGGAATCTTCAGGTCTGTTTCTTCATTTTCTTTGATCTGCTGGGCGCGCAGATCTTCATTGCTGGTCATAGCCTCTTCAAATCGCTCGGTGGCGACCGCGCAGGCCTTTTAAGCGTCCCTCAGCTTCTTCTGCTCGCCAGGCAACTGGAATTCGAGCGACACTACATTGCAGTGTTCGTTCTCTAGCTCCAACTTGGCTGCGAGCAGCTCAGCTTGGGTTCGAGTGGCAACGTTGCGATGCACGATCGCCAACACTTCCATTTTATTCACCTTCTTGGCCTCTTCCCAGCCCCTGGCGCACGCACTCCGCGCTACCCTCCTCCAGCCTACGCTCTCCCTCTCGATATTTTCAAGTCGGGCCTCCACCTACCCCTTTAGCAATTCGGCCTCTGTAAAACTGGCCATCGCACGAACAGTTGCATATTCCACCACTCCCAACAACCGATCGGCAGCAGTCCTGGCCTCCCACACTTGTCCCTCTAGCCGGCCAGACACGACCGGGGCGTGGTAAACGGCTGTCTTCAACCTGGCCCTCTCTCCCTCTCCTTGGGGCGTAGAACCCTCCTGGGGTTGTTTCCCTCTCCTTGGCTCAGGACCAGTTGACCCCCTTTTCACTTGTATTTTGGGGGGCGACCCTCACGACCACCACCTCTAGAACCACCTCCGTTACCCCCTCCTTCATCCTCTTCAACGATGGCCCCTCATCACTCCTAACTCTCAAACCGAGTGCATCTGTAGTAACCTCAGCAACCACCGTGGTCACCCACCTCATTTTCTTCTTCTTCAAAGGCTCCCCCTCCTTGTTCGTTCTTTCCTTCACTGGAACAACCGGGGGCGGTCGCGGCTCAAAACTACCTAAGTCTTTTTCCCCCAACAGTTTGGGTCACGGTCGGATCCGCTCCCTGGGGATCGGCTTCGGAGTAGGCCCCAGCTGGGTCTCCTTATATTTGTCCGCTCGCGCGAACAACCTCATTTCCTCCTCCTCCTCCGCCTTCCTTTGCTTCTCCAATTCCTCTCTTGCTGGATCCCCTTCCAACGGTTGCAGCCCCAAGTTCAAGGCAAATAACATTGAAGGCACGACCAACTCGTCCCATCTCACGCCTTTCTTTTCCCTCCATTCCCTCACCCTCCTTACTCTGTCCTCCGCCACTTTGTCCAACTTTGCCTCGACCGATTTGGTGGGCACCTTCTACGTTTCGCGAACTCCCGCCCCACCATTCGCCGTCACAAAAAACCATCTCGGCCTCCATCCCTGCACTAACGATGGGAGCCCTGTGACCAACCCTCTCCCCATCACCGCTTGTAGAGTGACCCAAGTCTCCTGCTGACCAGAGGGCTTGTAGCAAGAGAAGAACTCCTCCACTGTCATCGTCGTTCCCCCAGTCGCCTGAAGCCAGGTACTCGCACAGGCCATTATTATCTTCCAGGCATTCGGCATCAGTTGTCCTGGCGCCGCTTCCAGCTTGTTCAAAATGTCCACCACCACTCGGGGGAGAGGTAGCCTCAAACCTCCTCGAAATGCCTCCTCGTATAAGCTGAATTCACCCGGCCACACGTCCGAGGCCCTCTCCGCGGCTGTGGGCAATCTTAGCCCTATTTCAGAGGGCACTTGGTACTTTCTCCTCATCCCCTCCAACTCCTCTGCCGTCAGCACGGATCTATCCGATTTAGTGTGCCAATAGTTCGGCTCCACTCGGCTAATCGGTCTCGCAGCAGACATCATTGTTGTAGGGCGAGCGCGCACAGCCTGACTCATTTTTTTTCCACCCCTACGCTCTGCGCGGTATCATTCCGCCAAGTCCACCGCATCATCGTCACCCAGTGGGTCGACTCTTGCAGTTGTTGCTTCTTCTTGAGCCATCTCTATCGTATGTCTGTGAATAGTTTCAGCTGTTGAGACGAGATACTCCACAAAATGTCTCAAGGGCGTATCACTAGCAACGAAGGAGTCTACACTTGGAATAATTGGATTTTTTGTCAAGAAGTAGGTAAATCGAATAATGCCAAAAGCCTAAGGCTTGCCCGTATTCTAAGGGTCGCAATTAATTTGCGCCAGTTTGAAGACTTTTCAAAACATCCGCCAAAACTGTCCTTTCAAACACCCATAATGACCTATCGTTTCATCTCTGATCCAACGCCTAATCTCCCCCCCAACGAGATGTTGCCACGTGTACGACCACGATCCACTGTCTCCTCCCCTTACCCTATCTTTTCCACTTCAAATCACCACATGACATGCCGCCTCTTGAGCCTCGCGCTCCTCCACCTTACCCATCGCGATCAGCCCTCCTCATGGTCAGCCCTCCCACTCGGCCAACGTTCCCAATCAGCCCTCCTCATCCCACTCGACCAACCTTCGCGGTCAGCCCTCTTCATGGTTAGCCCTTCCACTCGGCCACGATTTGTGGTCGGTCCACCTCATGGTCCTCCTTTCCACACGGTCCACCTCGCGATCGGTCCACCTCACGGTCCTCCCTTCCACTCGGTCCACCTCATGGTCGGTCCACCTCGTCACGGTCGGTCCACCCACTCGGTCACCCCTGCCGGTCGACCTCTATCCTGCCAATCTCTAACACCCTACTTCTCTTTCTTAGTATTCCCTTCGTTGGACTAAAGCTGCACTCGGGAATGGGGGACTACTGACGTGGGTAAGCCTATAAAGGCCATAGCCCACTATGAACAACGCACGCCCATCACTTGGAGCCCAATACATAACCCAACTAATGAGACCCTGAACAGCTAAAAGCCAACATGGCATGAAGAACCAACGATACTCAGACACGTGGCAGGTAAAGGACAAGCCACATCAGCAGACAAAGATCTGCAAAGTTATTGCCACTACACATCGCCATTAATGCAGCCCATCACAGCATTTATTACGACAACACCTCTCCGTCGGAACAACATCCCCTTACCCTGAACAAGGTGAGCTACAACATAGGCTTTTGGGCAAGGTAGTAGGTCGGAAGGATGGCGAAATGATTACCAAAGAATATGAACAGACGTTGAAGACAAGAAGAAGGTTAAGCTTTCTATCTCCAATCTCTCTCTCTCTCTACACTCTACTTTTCTTTCTAACTTACTCGTCGGAGGGTTCACTGGGTGACTCCCCGTTCCCCGTGGAACTTGTCTGCAGGTCCATTGGTGGGTTTGATCACGCGGATATTGGCACGAGAAGCGTGGATCAGTCCGACCCGTTCTGCTAGGTACCTGTTGTATCTCCACTATATCATCAACTTATAATAAGTTGCACTAAATAGAGTAATACTAAATGTGTGTGTGCATAGGATAAAATTGTGAAGAGGTTTATTTAAATTTAAAATTTGAAAATTGAAACAGGTTTAAATTGAAAACTGGGGAACCAAAAAAAAAAAAAAAAAAAACTGAAATAATTCATAGATCTAAGCTGTTATAATGTCGTAGGCCTATTTTGGAAAAACTTAGGGCCCGTTTACTTTGGTTTTATAATTATGATTTGAGTGTGGAGTTGTGTTTTAAGTTTTGAATTTTTGAATTATGATTTAAAAAGAAAAAATTTGTTTGATTATGGAGGTGTTTGGGTTGTTTTAGCTTTCAACTCCGATTGGTAGCTCGAAAAAGGCATGGCTCGAATGGCCCGACGCCAAATGACGTCATTTTGATGTTTTTTCTTTTCTTTTTTTTTTCGCCATTTTCTGAAGTTGAAGAAAAGAAGAAGAAGAAGAAGAAGGAGCTGGGTTTCATCAACATCAACATCAACAACATCTTCATCAACATCATCACCATCATCATCATCATCAACAATTTTTTTTATTTTTTTTCACATCCAAAACAACTATATATATATATACAGAAAACAGATTCAGATCCAGAACAACTAAAATATATATATACAGAAAACAACATCAACATCATCACCATCATCATCATCATCATCATCAACAATTTTTTATTTATTTATTTTTTTTCAGATCCAGAACAAGTAAAAAATAAATAAATATACAGAAAACAGATTCAGATCCAGAACTAAAAAAAAAAAAAAAAAGGATACTCATCATCTCCAGATCAACATCATCATCTTCTTCAGATCATCATCTTAAGATCAAAATCATCATCTTCTTCAGATTATCATCTTCAGATCAACATCATCATCTTCAGATCGGTGATGGCAGTCACTGGTGATGGCGGTGATGGCGAGCGCCTCTGATGGCGAGTGTCTCTTTCTCTTTTTTTCTTCTCCTCCTCTCTTCCTCTTTTCTCCTTCTCTTTCTCTTTTCTGTCTTTTGTCTCTCTGTATTCTGATTCAAAAAGCAAGAAAAAGGAAAAAAAAAAAAAAAACCTCAAAAACGACGTTGTTTTGGGTTTCGGGTTGAATTTGAGCTACTGAATTTTTAGCTACCAAGGATTATTCTTTAGTTTTTTTTGGCTAAAATAGCATTAAAAGAAGAAATAGACTAAAATAACTAATAAGATAATATGTTGCATCAAACTCATAATCATTTTACTTTTTCTTTCACAAACATTACATCAAACTACAAATTATCTTCTCAAATACAAAAATTTTAGTATCTTAAAATAGTCAAAAATTAAAATAGCCTACTAAAATAGCAACTTTTCAAACGCTCACTATGTGTGTATTTGGAGAGTGGGTTTTTATGTAAGTTTTTTTAGTAGTGGGATATTATTGGATAAATTTTTTTTGGTATTTGGGAAGATAGTTAGATTTTTTTGTAGTTGGATATGATGTTTGTGAGAGAAAAAGTGAAATGATTGTGGGGTTGGATGTGATATTTTGTTTGGATTTATTTTTTTTGATTTTGTAAAAAGTTTGTCTTTTAGTGTAAAAAATCAAAAAAGCCCCAACTCTCAAACTTCCCAAACACCGAAATTTGAAAATAATTTTGAGATGATTTGTACTTTTTTTGATTGATTGATATATAGATAAGAGAGGAGAATGGAGATAGAGAAAAAATGATTGATTGATTGATTAATAATAATAATTAAAAAAAAGAACAAAAACGAGTTTTGAAAGTAATTTTAAATTGTATTTTAAAATTTTATTTAATTATAAATTTTGATTCAAATTATAATTTGAAAACAGGATTTAGTTTTAAAAATTAGACCAAATGTTACCTTAAAAATCGTGACTTGTAAATCGACTCCATGGTGGTCTTTGATTTGACACGAGACCTCTTATCCTTGCAAAAAAAAAAAAAAAAAAAAAAAATTATTTCTTTTTATTTTAATACACTCTTCTCACTAATTGAAATTTGTGTATTTTAAAATTTGCATATAATTTAGGGTGCTTTGAGATGATCTAAATAAATATATTTTTTTATTTTTTATGAAATATGAATTGAGTATAGGTTAGGTTTAAAGCGATGTGATAAAAAAGTGATATGATTCAAATAAGATATTGTGACTTAAATAGGATAGTGTCTTTTTAATTTTTTTAAATTATGACAAATAAGGCCTTAATGGTTGAATTACATTTTGGGAATTTATATATGCTCAGCTCACACTATTTTCTCGAATGGATATCGAATAAAAATCTATAGATTGGATATTAATTATTGAATAAAAACCTAGTTCAATATTTGATGTCTGAATGATTATTTTTTTTTAATAATTGATATTTGAACGTTGTGTTATGCAAATAAATACTCATATATATATATATATATATTTCATCTCCGAAATCTCTCAAATACACTTCCATCCCTCCCCAAACACACCCAAGCACCAAGGTTGGAGACTCGAGAGTACGTTGAGATAGAAACAAAGAAATTTGGGAACAAATCATTCTTGATCATATGTATAATTCGATAGCTCATCTCAAATCTCATTCTAGTTGATGATGCATTTTGTTTATTTTGTAGACTTATGTGTATATATTATTTACAAAAAAAATTAATTTGATATGATTATTATAATCATATAATTTTATTATATTTTTTTAAATAGTCCCCGTATATATAACCTATATATATGGGTGGCTAAATTTGGTACTAATAATAATGGGAGGGTGGTAAAATTGCAAATGCAGGTGGAGTTTTGGATCGACTTGTTGCTGACTATATTGGGTTACATTCCAGGGATCATTTATGCTATTTATGTCTTAGTCCTCTAGTTCCTTACTAATTACATCATCTCTACTACTCTAATATGTTATGTTTCCTTTCTCTATCAAAAATAAATAAATAAAACCAGTTTGTTGGTCTTTTGGACATTTGGGTGTTCAATATAACCATAGCTCATTTGTCTTGTGGTTGATATGTTCTCTTAGTGGACTTGTATTTTTACGATGGGTTTCTGTTAGCACCATAAATCTGCAATTTTTATTATTTATATAATTGCAGGACACGTGGCATTCTCTTATTCATTTGGAAGTTAAAAGAAGTTATAAAGATGATGGAGAATATAAAGAACAAAGTGGATGAGTGGAAGGGCACATGGCAAGACAAGAATGAAGATGGAAGAGTGGGTAGTTTTAGGTGGTTATTAGGTAGTTATTGCTGGAAGTTTTTTCCTACAAATATTTGCCTATAAATAGCCATTCATGGCTACATTGTAAAGGATCCAGAACTCAAATCAAAGACAGTTGATTTCAATATTTCTTGTCATTTTCCTTATCTTAGGAGTAGTTTAACATAGATTTATATTTCGAAGCATTTATTTTCATGCACTTCCTTTTTGAAGCATAGGAGTAGAGGTAAGTAATTGTTACTTTGATTGTTCATTCAATCGTCTTTCTCCATCTCCCTTTCTTCTTTAATTTTTCTTTTCTCTACACTTTGACAATTTTGAAGTCCTCTTTGTTGAGGCAAAAGAACTGTCAACACAATCGCTTGATAATTGGCTTGAATTTAATCTGTAAGGATTTTTCAATCCTTGCTGGCACGCTCGCATTTATAATATTTTCCTTCAGAGGAAAAATAAGCTAACATTTTTGGCACGCCCAAGGGGATGTAAGTGTAAGAAATGACAAACAATTTGGATTTCGCCATTCGAACTTGTCAATTCGAAATATATTGGCGTGAAAGAAAAATTTTGGATCTTCAAGAAGAGATCCATTTTCTTGATGAAATACACTTTCATCCATTACAATATTATTTGGTGGAAGAAAAAAGACACCATTTAATTGGAGAAATTCATCAACTTGATATAGAAATTCGCCAATGGAATGATAAGTTATCAACTCTCACTATCAAGTCTTTAACTGAGACTTTAATGGCCGGAATTGGTGAATTTTTTCAGAATTTTTCCATGGTTGAAAATAGCAAAAGCAAAGAGTTGATTTCATCAATGGCTCGGGGGGTTCAAGAGTCTGTTTTTAAAGAGCCAAGTTATGAAATTAACACAATGAAGAAGCATGTTCTTGAGCCAAATTTGGCTAAAAATGATGTTCCATGTATGACTCGGGGAGTCCAAAAACCAAATTTTAGAGAATCAAGTCATGAAAATAACATATTTATGAGTGATTTTCATAAGCCATTAATGGCTAACATGGAAAAACAACCCACTTTGCTAAATAATTATGAAAATCAATTGGAAAGTTTTGTTTTTAAAACAAACATGGTCAAGAATAATGAACAAGCCACTGTTCATGAATTCAAAATTTTTGACACTTTTCAAAATGTCAAAAAGTATGAATTTTCATGGTCACACTATACCATGAGTTTTGGTGTTCAAAATCCTTTTTGGATTTGTGGTTCACATCAAAATATAATTATAATGATGTGGCTAATAAAATTAACAAATTGTTCTTATGAGTTCGAAGCACTAAGAACAAGGGATGACCATTTAAAATGCATGAATTTAGCTAGAAAAAGCCTGTGCATTTAAATAAATGGTTGAGATTGGCTTATCTTTTCAAATTGATGGCCAGTTGTTTGTATGTACACAGTCAAAGCATCGAAGATACATTCGAAGAATCAAGAGTTGTTTCGAAGGTTGATTACTTCACCTTCGAAGCTGTATAAAGCTTTGAAGATACATTCGAAACATCAAGAGTTGTTTCGAAGGTTGATTACTTCACCTTCGAAACTGTATAAAGTTTTGAAAACTTTCGAAATGTGTACATCTCTTCAAACATATGTAAAATAACAATTAATTAGTTGTCGAATAATGCCTATTTTTGGCATGATAAGTTGGTTCGAAGAACAACAGTTTTTGGTGTCTTCGAAGAATTAATAATTGGTTCGAAGCACAAAATTAATATTTTTATTAATTATGTACGAACCAGAACATACAAAATTTGAATAACCACAATGTTGGCCAAAAGTTGCTTCGAAGGCCCTTTTGCCATAATTTTGCAAGCTTCGAAGCACTCCATCTTGCATTAACAGCTTCGAAAAAACAATAATGGGGGTTGTGAACCTTCGAAGCTTTGTCGAATATTTCCAATGATGTAATTTGTCCTTTGTCGGCACTTTCAACTTTCGAAAGATGATTTTGGTCCTTTGTACCACCTTCGAAGCTTGTTACTAGTCCATAATAGCTAGCATTCGAGGCATCTAGTCATAATTTCATACTCATTCAAGCACTTCATTGGTGCTATTACATCATTCGAAGCACTTTGTTGGTATTATTCGAAGCATTTTATTGCTTAGATTAATCATGTGCTTGGTTCGGCCCTTCAAAAATTCAAATAAACATCATTTTTAAGGGCCGCGGGGGGTAATGTTAGCACCATAAATCTGCAATTTTTATTATTTATATAATTGCAGGACACGTGGCATTCTCTTATTCATTTGGAAGTTAAAAGAAGTTATAAAGATGATGGAGAATATAAAGGACAAAGTGGATGAGTGGAAGGACACATGGCAAGACAAGAATGAAGATGGAAGAGTGTGTAGTTTTAGGTGGTTATTGGGTAGTTATTGCTGGAAGTTTTTTCCTACAAATATTTACCTATAAATAGCCATTCATGGCTACATTGTAAAGGATCCAGAACTCAAATCAAAGACAGTTGATTTCAATATTTCTTGTCATTTTCCTTATCTTAGGAGTAGTTTAACATAGATTTATATTTCGAAGCATTTATTTTCATGCACTTCCTTTTCGAAGCATAGGAGTAGAGGTAAGTAATTGTTACTTTGATTGTTCATTCAATCGTCTTTCTCCATCTCCCTTTCTTCTTTAATTTTTCTTTTCTCTACACTTTGACAATTTTGAAGTCCTCTTTGTTGAGGCAAAAGAACTGTCAACACAATCGCTTGATAATTGGCTTGAATTTAATCTGTAAGGATTTTTCAATCCTTGCTGGCACGCTCGCATTTATAATATTTTCCTTCGTAGGAAAAATAAGCCAACAGTTTCACAATGTGACATGTGTAGTTACTGAATGTTTTATGTGTTATGTTCTGTGTATGTAGTCTTATTGTTATTTACGTTAGTGTTTTTCACTCACGCAAATATGTCAGTTATATAAATAGAAATTTAAAATTCAAGCAACAATTATTAATAGTTATTATTTGTAGATTAACTTCCAAGTGATAATTGGATTATGGATTGATTTTTCAAAAGTGAAGAAGGGTATTATTGACATGCAGAAAAGTAAAAGTTTTAAGACACTTACTTGAGGAGAAATTCTATTTCTATACACTCTTTTATCTATAATTTCTCAATGCACACCCTTAAGAACTTGGTTTTATGTTTTTGTTCTTAGTCCACACCTCACATGTTTCAATTATATCCTAAACTAATATTCTTGTACACACACCACTTAAACCATTTGTTTCACAGAGAATTAATGGTGTAGACCCATTTTTTATTCCACCCACCTTGAAAACACATCAATATTTTTCACAAGAAATTCTTCAGCAAATCGCTCCATGAATCTTTAGATTATACAATAAACTATCTCCTTTGATTTCCAATTACATCATCAAACTGATTCCTTCAATCAACAATCTAGTCAAACATCGAAAAAGTCATTAATTAGCATCGACTTATATCAACATGGATCTTAAAACATTATTGTTTTGTATCAAACTCCATTGAAGATGTACAACTCCATCTATCACTTATTTTTCATAAACTCTCTTTTTTTCTGGAAGCAATTCGATTTTGCTTATTTGGTACTGGTTATCTGAATGAAAAATGTTTATTCGATTTTTAACTTCTGAAGCATGTAAAAAATTTCGGAACTTGGTTTATGAAGTAAATTCTTAAATTCGAAAGTTGAGTTCCGAATCCAAATTTGGAACTTTATTTTTGAATAGAATTAATAATTTCGGCAGTTGATATCCGAAAAAAAGTAACATGTTTTGGCATTGTTTTACCAAATTAAAATCATGAAAAAAAAATTTGCACAAAAAAATTTACATTTTCATAACTGCTTTTGTTATAATCAGGTATATTGTTATTTGAATATGAATTTCCATTGATTTGCAACTCTTCTATTACAAAAATCAAAAATTATAATGGATTCTAATGACAAAATGATATAATCAACAGAGTATAAATTTTTTTATTTTTTTTATTTGGAAAGGCAAAACGACGCCGAAAGACTGAAAAGATTCAGACCGAATAACACTGAAAATCTCAGCAGGCACTTCATCCCTCCAAACTCTCTGCCCAAACACTTGACTCGCCAAACAAGCCAGCCCATGAGCAGCCTTGTTACCACCACGCAATACATGCGAGCAGAAAAAAGTGGTAAACATCGACTTGTGCCAACAGCCCCTTATAGAATATGCCCAAAAAAGGGGGCCTTTCCCCAAAATAAGCCAGCCTACTAACCTATTTCTCAAACTCAGCCTAGTTTGGCCGAAATTCCCAGAATAAGCTGAAGCGTGTTTCCAAAACACGCTTTCAGCATGTTTCTAGCCTAGATGCACAAAATGAATAAAATCATAAAAGCGTGGTTATAAAGCATGCTTTTAATTAAGAAAACACTGTTCCTATTAGCACTTTCATCTTTAGTGAAAGTGTGTTTCAGAATCACGCTTTCAGGAGAAAGCGTGGTTAAAAGTCATGCTTTTAAAGAAAATTTGCTTTTAAAAGAAAGCGTGGTTCGTAACCACACTTTTAAACTGAAATTAGTGACCACCTGTTTATTATTATTTTGATTGATTTCTTTTCAATCTACATTCTATAATTCACTCAGTCATCTTTTATATCTCTATATATAAATTATTCATATAAAATATCGTATTGATAAACAATCTTAGTTACCAAATTTTATTATTTTAATATTTCAAAATAAATTATGTAATTTTGAAATTATGTCTCTCATCTATTTTTTTTTTTAAATGATAAAATTATATATACAATTATCAGATCAATTTGATATTTACATAAATAATTTATACATAAATTCTTTTTAAAATAAATCGCATGAATTGTCTAAAGAGCAGTGATTAAGAACTCTAAAACTAAAGTTCTGATTTAAACTATAATGATGTGGCAAAAAAAATAAATAAAAGGAAAACCACAAACAAGCATGCATAAACATCATATCAAAGATTATTAGGTTAAGATTTTATCATTGAATCAATGATCACTGCTTATAACTTTAAAAATATAAAAGTAAAAAAAGATATGAAAAAATATAAATTAAATATTTGCTTATTTACCTGATTATTTTGTTTTTTTAAATTTTTATTTAAATTTATAATTCAAATATAATTTAAAAAAGATCGATGATAGACAAAAATAAAAACAACAAATTAAAAATTAAAAATTAAAAAAGAAGAAGAAAATAATGGCCTCCAGACACGCACCATTCCCAGAGAACATTTTACGCAGTTTCGGAAAGATTTTGTCAGGATTTTTCCCAAATTAAGCCCCTATACTAATTTATTTCCCAAATTAAGCCTACTTTGGCAAAATTTTCGAAATTAAATATTTGTTGTTCCCTTAAATATTTGTTGTTAAGAAATATTTAAATAAAACTTCACACTGTATATACAAAGTATCTAATTTGCTAATTACTACTACGAACAGGAAAACAAAATAAAGGTATGACTATAACACTTATAACACTTCAGAATGACGTAGCTAGTTCAAAGATAAGTATCCCACAAAAATAATTTGTGAAAACATTCAACATAACACAGTACATAAAATAAAGCAACGAGTATAATACTTAACAGTTACATAGACAAATATTAGATAAACCTCTTAAAAACTCATTGTCGAAAGAGTTATTTTAACACACACAATACATAATTATGGATAACCTAATATAATTTAGTAGACAGATAGACATCTAATCCTCGCTCAAATCAGCAATCTCAGAGTTCAAACAATATGAGAGCTCAGGGTTAGAGAGAAGTGCATGATCCTCCTTGACAACCTTGATAGACTCACCATTTGGTGTTGTTCTGTTCTTCTTGGCATCCGACTTAAGTATAGATAGTTTCATATCGCGGGCTAACCTACGACGGATTTGAGAAATCTTATGTCGAAATCTTTCACATAGTCAATCAACATTATTTGGATCTTCTTTTTGGATCTTAACTGAACATGCTTTCGGCACCTCAGTTGATTTTCCCGACATAATCTTTCCATTTGCACGAGCTTTGTAAATAGTGCGAGCCACTTTAGAAGTGTAGCGTCTGCTAAACTATATCTTATTTGATTAACAGATGGATCCTCCACGAAACCACATGGATCTCAATAGTACTTAGGCATGACAAAATGTCGCTTCCCAAACCTATCATGATAAGCACAAGAGGCATCTAACAAAGCAAACGGTGTTTTAACTTCAGCATCGCCACTTCTCTTTCCCGTTCCTCTTCCTCAGCGTGAACTCTTACCTCTTTCGAAGTTCCTATCCCCTGCGAGTCCCCTTTCTGTTCCTCTTCCTTGTCGTGAACCCTCACCTCTACGATTCCTATCCCTTGCCGTGAATGTATACTCCATTTGATTTTTTTCTCAATAAATGAATGATAGTTTCCTAGGGAGAACAGAGTGAAAAGGTTGTGTGTTTACCATCACTCATATATAATTGTTTGTCAACACTATTGCTGTAACAACCACTATCCGTAATTAGCCACTAATCAGTATTTAATGATGTTAATGAGAGGGTTAAAATAAATGATGTGTTTATTCTGCACTTTGTACGATTTTGGCTTTCTATCTGTTACTTATAGAAATATCTGTTTGGAATTCCACTTTAAAATGTAAATCGAAAGCCTTATCGGCACCCGAAACCGAAATTGATTACATCGATGTGTTATTTGGAATTTTTAGAACCTTATGGCAAGTTTTATTAAAAATTGATTCAGAACGATTAATTGAGTTATGTTTGGTTAGCCTAATGTTCTAATTAATGTATTTTAGCCTCATAGCCATATATGTGACTAATAGGCTCATTTGAGCTCATTTCTTTTATCTCCCTTGAGTGGAAAAATCTGGTGAGACATTTTAGAGAGAGAGGGAGCACAATTTTAGAGAGAGGGAAGGAGAGATTCAAGGTAGAGTTGAAGATTTTGCTTGAGTTCATCAATATTGTGCAAGAGCTAGATTAATTCAAGACTATAGGTATGAATTCAACCCCTAAATTATGAATCTAAGTTATTAACATGAAGATTATGTGTTTAAGGGTGTGTATTGAGCTTAGAAGGAAGATTTGAGTTGCAATTCATGCCTGCATGTACATTTTCTTACAAATTGAGCATGATTTCCATAAATCTTCTCTTGCATGTTTGAAATTCATCTTCATTTAGGGAAATCATCAAGTTTCAAGTTATTTTGTGGTGTTTGATCATGTTTTGAGAAGTTTGATACAAGAAAAATTCATGCCTGTTGTGTTCATGAACATTCATCATGTTTTAAGTTGAAATTGTGAGTTTTTAACAAACTCTTAGGCCATGATTTTATGAAATAATTCTTAATTCATCATGTTTTACAAGTTTACTATGTTATCTTAAGTTTTGGGGCCCAAGAGATGTGTTTTGAAGGTTGGAATTCGAGTTTTGAGCTTGAAGGTGCAATCTGGAAATTCCAAAATTTGCATTTACACTCGAGCGTGGGAGTTCACGCTCGAGTGGCCAATCTGAGTGCATGCACTCCGCTCGAGCGTGAATTGCAAGCTCCCAGAAGTTTTATGTCTTTTATAGATCTCTCGAGCGAAGGAATGTGTGCTCGAGCGACCATTCACATTTTGCTTGTCCGCTCGAGCGAGGAAAGCTACTCTCGAGCGTGGACTTTATTTTCAGAAATTTTACCTAAGTGTTCAAAGGCATGTTTTGGCATCCTCATTGCATCTTAGGCATTCATAAGCTTTAATTAAGCCATAGTAATGAGGTTATGGATTAGAAACACACTAAGAAGAATGTACTAAGTTCCGAGACTGCGAGTGTGTGTGTTAGGCAATGTGATAAGAAAGAATACGAACCAATATAATGAAAGCTAAGCCTTAATGGCCACTTGAATGTGTAATGATAAGTCATGCTTGTGTTATGTATTTTGTAATTGTAGGTCAAGACTCGAGAATTGATTGACCGCTTACTGGAACCACTGTGAGTAACGTTATTGTAAAGATACGTTCATATGAATTATGTTCCAAATGAAATATGACAAGTTATGATTTCTTAAATGATATCTGTTTTCGTGAATGAATATTCTATGTTTGAAATCTATTATGGCATCCATAGATAGTCCCAAGTCATAGGGGACGGCATGAAAATGCGGGTCCATGACATACAAGTATTACGAGATCTCGTTAGCCACTTCATTGTGGTGATATGTGTTTAATCGGTATCCGGAACCGATTACTCTAGTCAGAAGACGTTCTGTGATCTGTTCTATGGGATGTACCATTATTATGTTCTAATATAAATTTGATTATGCTCTGGTCTATTTTCTGCTTATGATATATTCGGATTTCGTTCACTAACCCCTTTACCTTAATGTTATTCATTGGGTTTTAGCTCATTGTGTGTATATATATGTATAGGTGAGCATTCTGGAGCCCGAGCCTGAAGGCTTTTGTCTGGATCTGTGTTCTGTTGTCAACCAACCATTGTGCCTGACGTGGAGGTTCCTGGAGTGTCTCAAATGTTTAAGTTCTGTTGTTTCTATATATATAAGACTCGTTTGTTCTGTTGGCTGTACTTAAGATACTTTAATGTGTGTGGGTATAATGTATGAATGAGTTCTGATTATATATATAAAGTTTTAAATATTCTGTTTCATGTAAGTCAGCACAGCTCATTGGACAACTATATTTATGTATTAGCTTCCGCTAGCCCCTTAATTTTGTTAATCTGTTTCAGAGGCCTTCAGTAATTCAAGGATTACTGGCCGGTTACGATGCTAAACATATAGGGACGGGTTTGGGTCGTGACAATTGCCATGTGGTCGTATTAATGTGATTAATAATTCAAATTTGAAATGTGAGGAAAAAATAAAGCATCCAAATCGCGCTACACAAAATTGCATGCCATTAAAAGACTAATCATCCGTACGCTGTTTACTGTGGCCATGTGAACTTGGCCATTTCGTTGAGTCCTTTAATTTATTACGCTCATTAAAGTCATCATCATTGCATGATCGAGAAATGTTAGACGTATCACTGCGACGACTTTGATGAGACTACTCACTGTATGAAAAAAGCAAGAAGTCGTACCATAGCTATTGTGCCCATGTGAACTTCAACAATTCATAATGGGATGAGGGGGTGTTAGAACAAAACAACAAAGCAATTAGACACTTTGTGTTTAAAAAGCCAACCTATGCAGCTTCAAATAGATTCATAAACCTTGAAGAGAAAATATTATGAGTACTTATAGATGGGTTTTTCGATGTATAGATCTTGAAAGTGTTACAGATAAACGCTAGCCTATTATGCAGACAAGAACAACACCGACTTAAATCAATACATAGTTAACTTGAAATTAAATTGGTTAAATTTCTCTAATTAAATTAAATTAAATATGTAAGGTAAAAAGTGAAATTAAACTATTGTATAATGAAAAATAAATTGAATTATTTTTGTAAGCAGAAAAGTGAAATCAATTTTCTAAGTGTATTTGAACTTTGCTTAAAACCTTCAGATATGCACTGAGTAGTCAATAAAAGCCGAAGTGACAACTCCTATAAAGTTAGTGCATAGTTATTCAGGTCATAAAGATTAACGTGACAACTCTTTTACAATAATTTGAAACATACAGCTACCATGTGAACTTCCTGAAGTATCAGTACTTCAGTGTCGGCATGTGAGTTTAAAGTTTATAAGACATGAATACTTGCGTACATCTCCATTTTGAATTTGTGCATGTTACAACAACTGTGTATATGTGGTATAGATATCGCATCGTACCACAACAAAAATTTTATAGATATATCGAGCGATATCATCATGAGATATACGGTGGTTGATCTATATTCAGCAATGGGTCGCCATTGGGTTGCAGATGGAGATGAATTTCAATACCTATTAAATCCAAATTTGCATTACTCACATGCCGCCGTCAATACCATGAGAGCTGAATGGGAATTTCGCACAACTCGAGCAAACGTTTTCGTTGAGCTATGTCGTGAAGTTAATATTAAATTTCCTCATTCACACTCCACAGTTGTTGCAAAGGACATTGCATCGCATCCATGACGAAGTTAATTGCATGACCAAACGTTTGCAAAGGTCCAAACTAATGAAGACCACAAATGAGCATGCCGAAGATGGGTTAATGGATGATGTGCACCAGTACTTCCCCTGAAGCATGGATGCTATATATGAATCTAATATTGAGATGTTAGATGATGATGATAATGAATGAAATTGTTTGGATGAATGACCAATCCATTTATCTTGTAATAGATTTGTAATGCTTATCCACGACTTATCAATAAAGGGAGAAATTTCAATAGTTTTTGAATAGTTCTTGTAATTCTACAAATAACAATTACCTTTACTTTCTCTTCGTTATTGTTATTTTGAAGAACACTAATTAAACTAGGCTTTCATGATTTTATGCATTATTGAAGTGGAATATAATAATGATACTGAATGAACTTGGTTGCATGTATGACCAAACGTTTTCATTCATTGTAATGGCTTTGCAATGCTTATACATGAGTTATCAATAGGAAGAGAAATTCGTAACGAATCTTGACATGTGTACTTATAAATGTAGTGATTTCATAAACTTCATATTCATATAACAAATAGTTAAAATACATCCGTAAGTTAGATGAACAACAACATTGTCTTACACTCCAATAACGAAAATACGACACAACATACAAACATATATGAAAGATAAAGGTGTTTGATTTCTCATTCCTCATCTGACATGTAGTAGTTAGAGAAATATTTTTCATCATTTAAGACATTATTTCGCTTAATCACTGTTAATTCTCTGTTGCTTGCTTCTGCCATTTCAGTGGCTAGCTAAAGCATGAAATGTCGATATCTCTGCATCAACATTCTGTTGTTCTCCTTCTTAATTCTGGTAACTGCTTTTTCATAGTCACTCACATTTCGTCTAGCCATGGTCAATGAACGACGATGAGGTACCGGTGCCCAAAAGTTACGTAAATCATTAAACAATCTTTCTTGCTCCACTACCCTGAACGCCCATTCTGCGCAAATACTAGCATAATAATCCTTCGGACTCGAGTACTTTTCGCTCTTATAGTTATAAGTAAATGGAGGTAGTAGCCACACTTTTGGATTTCTTTGACGGCGTGAACTTCCTGCATCTCTTGAAGACATTGTTCATAAAATAATAAAAATAATAATAATAGTAATTGTAGATATATTACTATTGTTATGACTTGAACGAACATCATACTAGGGGTAGCGCTATTTATAGACATGCAAAAGAGATGACATGGTGACGATAATTGAGATGTTGGGGCACTGTGGAAGAAGTGATACCCGTGATATTATTTTATCTTATTCATTTCATGCAATCTTGAGTACCTGTGACTTTGTGTACCTGTGACGCAGTCACTTTGGCAGACTTGATTGCCATTCAATTCATTATAGTTGCTTTTCTGACACCCTTCGTCCCACTATAACAAGCTCAAGTAACATGGCTTGTTTTGGTGTTGCAGTGAGTAGTTGAACAAATTAAGAAACTTCTGAGAAAGAATCAATTTTGAAGTCTTAGTGTAATTAGATCTTCTTAAAACATGGTGCATCGAATGTTCTTCATGAATGCTCAAAAATGAAAATGCATGAGCAGAGTTGTTTTGGCCTCTAGGTATGACTTGAATCAATTTCCTTGAGTCTTACTATGTTCTGTAAGCCTTAAAGGCCATACGCCCTAACCCACCCTTTTTAGAGTCATATATCTAATTTTATTTTTTATTTTTTTCATTTTCACAGTTGTGCCCAAAAAGCTTTCTGTTTTTATGTTCCAAGCTGATTGCTGGAAAATTACGTTGCATGGAGACAAACTTGCTTCAAGAAATGTAGGGTTGTGATGCTGATGTTGATAGTTGCATCCCTGTAAGTGTTTTATTTTATTTTATTTTATTATTGTTATTATTATCTTCCTTGGTTGGTATAAGTTTCCACATATATGTCTTGTGTGTGTTGATAGCATTTTGTTCGCATGGAGGTCTTTAATCATAAACATCTGTATGGCATGTAATATGTTGTTGACATACTTTACTTTCCGTTTGTTTTGTCAAATGTTAGTTTCCTTTGATATTGTTATGTCATGTACAAATTTATGAAGCTTCTAGCATTGGTTGTCGTAGTGGAAAATTATAAGCACATACAGAAATGAGAAAACTTTAACAATACCCAAATTGGTTATGCTTACACATTCACTTTCTTGGTGATCAAAATTTGTTATTCTTAATATGGCTGGCTGAACGTACAAACCTACAATTCACTCTTTGCCCTATCAAACTTCTTCTACAGCATTGCAGTGAAAATATCCTCTCGCCATTTCTAAACAACCTACAGCTTCTTTTGATGTCAGGAGTTATATCCTAGTGGTGATTGCAAATGATGTTATAAACGGCTGTATGCATTCACAGAAAATTAGATTGATTACTGGCTCTGATTCTCAAAAACTCACTTTGCTGTCATGTTTTCAGGATGTATAGATAAGGGTAAATTACATCATTGGTCCCTCTAGTCGAGTGAAATTTCACTTTGGTCTTAGTAGTTTTAATTTCATCAATTTAAACCCCCACACTTCCAATTATGTTTCATTGTGCGCCCTTCGTCAGTAGTAGCATTTTGGGCAGATAAAAGTCACATGCAATTCATGTGAGAATTTAGCAATTCCTGCTTTCATTGTGGTCCCTTTGTCAGTTGATGTTAGCATTTTGAATGGAAAAAGGTCGCACAACTCATGAGAATTTTAGCGAATCCTGCATGAGGGGAAAAAAAAAGCACACACGCACGCTAATGGTCCCTATAGTTTCTTCCAAATTCTACCTTGGTTCTTTTAGTTTCACACATTGTTTTTCATTCAAAATGTCAACATCAATTAACGGAAAACAAAATTGTAAGTGTGAAGTTTAAATTGATTAATACCGTGTTCATTTTTTCTGTTTTTACATTTTTGGGGACTGTTGTCTTGGTAATGAGCTTCATATCTGTTTGCTTGCCATCTCAGGTATGCCATATGTCATTCACTATGCTAGCAACACAATAATAGTGAACAAACAGAGATAACTTATTTAATGTGTCCATTTTTAACAAAATTGCAGGAAATCAAACAATGGGATAGAGTTTCAAGAAATCCACTTCCAGCCATCTTCAGAAAGTCAGTTGAGGAGTTCTACGAGAATGAGAAACCAAATGAGGTGAATTCTTTTTGCAATTTTGACTCTATTGCTAGAGAATTTATGGTTGCGTTCAGAGGATAGGACAAATATTCGGTGCATCAATAGGCTGTAATTTTGTCTTGGACCTAGCCAAAATTGTTCTGGTAATAGGAGAACCTATTCTAATTGCAAATTCCAAAAGGAGATGAGATGATTTCTTGTTCTTTACAAAAAAAGGATTTCTCAGCAGATGTGCACTTGAAACAGTCTTTGATTAGAGACTCACTTCGATGAACAAGGCAATGGCCTCAACTCCTGAGACAATGCCCTAACATCCTTAGGATCCGCACACGATCGTATGGTCTTGGGGCCTCTGGGATAGTGCCCCAGGAATATCAAATAATTTCTAGCAATAGACGGTACCTCAAAGAGCAATGTTATATTATATGCATTGATTTTTTCACTATTTTGGTAAAACTTATTTAGCTTAAAATTTGATATTCAATGGACAAGTAGTTGTGGTTTGAAAAGTTGCGGTGTGATTGTTTCCAACATATTTACTTTTCAGCTTGAAAGGCATAACTTTTATCAAGTTGGGTTTGAGGAATTTTTCTTTTTAGATTAACGGGGTCACACGCATTGCATGTGCAATTTAAAAAAATGTAATAGTATAAGAATAACCTCAACTATATATTTTTTAAGTGAATTTTAAGCTTTTATTTCAATTCATATATGATTATTCATAAGTTTATATTCAATTTTTTATTTTTTTTTTCAAAAAATATGTGAACTGAGAGAAAGTGTCGTGTAAAATAGATCTCAATGTGGAAGAATCTTAGAGCTTGAGAATACCAACCTTTTATTTTAATACAGATTTTTCTGTCAGGTTGTACACTATTTTTAGTTTAGATATCAATTTTTGAACGAAAATTTATGATTCAGAAATTAACTTCCAAATCAAAGATATAGTTGAATCAAAAGTTTTAGTTTGGAAGTTGATTTTCAATTCATATATGTTTATTCATAAGTTTATATTCAATTTTTCTTTTCAAAAAATATGTGAACTGAGAGAAAGTGGCTTGTGTAAAAATAGAAGATCTCAAGGTGGAAGAATCTTAATTCATTCACATGGTGTAATGTTTTGGATGTTAAAATTCCTTTCACCATTAATAGAACCCAATTCATATTTTAGCCTATGCTGAGCTTATGTTTAATTTATTCACAATTTCTTTTTTGCATTTTGATCGGCAAAAAAAATTAATATGGGGTTGTGTAATTTTAGTTTTCTACTCTTAAATTGTGTGAATTTGCTTCTTAATATATAATATTTTGATTTTGTCTCTTAGTCTAATTTTGTCAGTAAACTTTGCTAGAAATTAGGAATAAATGTTAAAATTCACTTAAAAAATTATACTTTTAATCTCCAAAATATGTAATATGTAACATTAATGTGGACATTCATTTGAAAAATTACATTTTTAATTTTCAAAATATATGATCTCCGTTATTTTCGTCTCCAAAATTATCTTTTTACTCTTGATTTTAACTGCGTCTATTGGTAGAGTTTAGTTAGGGAATCAAGTTGAAATACATTTTATTTATTTGAGATTAAATTGATATAATTTAAACATTAGAGATCAAAATAATATAAATCTTATATTTTATATATAAAAATATAATTAATTTTAAAAAAAAAATAGTAATCTAAGTCGGTTGTCTATCATTTTTTCTAGAGAGAGAACAAATTGTGTAGTAGAGAGTTGCATGACAGGTGTATCAGAATTTCAACTACGTGGCCTCTTGGAGGGCTTTGTTGTTGAAGAAGACCCATAACACACACACACACACACTCTCTCTCCAATCCAATTATATAAATAGAGCTTCACTTCCTCTCTTTACCATTTCACCAAACAAAGCCTAGGCCAGTTTCAATTCCAAAATTTCTATTAAAAAGTTGAGTGAGTGAAGAAAAGAAACTCTTTCAAGTGTTCTTAGCCTCAAGAAGAGAAAAGGATTTGGAAGCAAGGGAGCATCAACATCATCATGGGTTCAGCCACCTTCCTTGAAATCCTACTTGCCATAGTCCTTCCTCCTGTTGGTGTCTTCTTTCGCTATGGCATTGGGGTAACTCTCTCTCTCTCTCTCTCTCTCTCTCTCTCTCTCTCTCTCTATATATATATATATAAGTGGTGTTTTTTACTTTTAAAATAACATGTTTATAGCTTGTTTTAATTTGAGAATAGACTATTTGGTGCAGTTTACAGCTTATTAGATGAAATAATTAAAAAAAAAAAAAATTTAAAATTTGATTATTTAGAAATTAAGGAATTTCGAATTATTAGCTTTTACTTATAATATTGCACTTGTGCATAGGATAAAATTGTGAAGAGGTTTATTTGAATTTAAAATTTGAAAATTGAAACAGGTTTAAATTGAAAATTGGGGAAACAAAAAAAAAAAGTTGAGACAATTCATAGATCTAAGCGGTTATAATGTCGTAGGCCTATTTTGGAAAAATTTAAGGTTTGTTTAAGCCAAGTTTGAGTAGTATGAAAAAAGTCAAAAAATTACTCAAAAAGTTAAAAAGTTAATACTATTTACCAAAAGTCAATAATTACGGCTGCACAATTCCCAATTCGAATTTTTCCTTACAAATCAATTTTTACAATTTTTTATTACACATTTTTTTATAAAAAGTTAAAAAGTTAACCCAAACATTCATATTTTCAACCTCAATTTTTTAGTCCAAAAAGACAAAAAGTACACTTATTTAGGACACTCCAAACAACCCCTTAGTTTAGTTTTATAATTATGATTTGAGTGTAGAGTTGTGTTTTAAGTTTTACATTTTTGAATTATGATTTGAAAAGAAAAAATTTGTTTAATTTTTGAAAATAATTTTGAGATGATTTGTACTTTTTTGATTGATTGATATATAGATAAAAGAGGAGAGATGAGAGAAAAAAAGTGATCGATTGATTAATAATAATAATTAAAAAAAAAGAGAAAAAAAGAGTTTTGAAAGTAATTTTAAATTATATTTTAAAATATATTTAATTATAAATTTTGATTTAAATCATAATTTAAAAACAGAATTAAGTTTTAAAAATTAGACCAAATGTTACCTTAAAAATTGTGACTTCTAAATCAACTCCGTGGTTGACTTTGATTTGACACGAGAGCTCTTGTCCTTACAAAAAAAAATTTATTTCTTTTTATTTTAATACACTCTTCTCAGTAATTGAAATTCATGCATTTTAAATTTTGCATATAATTTAATGGTTGAAGTAATTTTGGGAATTTACATTCGTATTTATATATGCGCAGTTATCACTATTTTCTATTATGGATATCAAATAAAAATCTATAGATTGGATATTAATTACTGAATAAAAATCTAATTCAATATTTGATGTCTGAATAATTGTGTTTTTTTTTAATAATTGATATTTGAACAGATAAAATAGTAAATGTGTTGCGCAAATAAATACTCATATATATATATATATATATATATTTCATCTGCCAAATCTCTCAAATACATTTCCATCCCTCCCCAAACACACCCAAACACCAAGGCTTGAGACTTGAGAGTACCTTGAGATAGAAACAGAGAAATTTGGGAACAAATCATTCTTGATCATATGTATAATTCGGTAGCTCATCTCAGGTCTCATTCTGTTGATGATGCATTTTGTTTATTTTGTAGACTTCTATGTATATATTATTTATAAAAAAAATTAATTTGATGTGATTGTTATAATCATATAATTTTGTTATATATTTTTAAATAGTCCCCATATATATAAACCTATATATATATATATGGGTGGCTAAATTTGGTACTAATAATAATGGGAGGGTGGTAAAAATGCAAATGCAGGTGGAGTTTTGGATCGACTTGTTGCTGACTATATTGGGTTACATTCCAGGGATCATTTATGCTATTTATGTCTTAGTCCTCTAGTTCCTTACTAATTACTACTACATCTCTACTACTCTAATATGCTATGTTTCCTTTCTCTATCAAAAATAAATAAATAAAACCAGTTTGTTTGTCTTTTGGACTTTTCGGTGTTGAATATAACCATACCTCATTTGTCTTGTGGTTGATATGTTTCTCTCAATGGAATGGTATTTTTGTGATGGATTTCACAATGTGATATGTAGTGTTACTCAAAAGACAATTTAAGAAGGGGAGTGAATTAAGTTTTTACAAATAAAAATAATAATATCCTAATAAAAATTATGACTAGCACAATAGATAAATAAAATTAATGAAATAAAAATAATTAAAACAAGTGTTCTAACAATTATGTTCGTTAATGGTTTTAGCACAGTGAAAATGTGAAATATAGATATGGTAATTTAAATAAAATAAAGAGATAAGGGAGAGAGAGACAAACAAATTTATAATGGTTCAGCTTCAACTCGGCCTACGTTTACTCCTCAAACTTCAATTGAGATTTTTCACTATACTCTAACTTCACAGGGTGCTAACAACCTTTTCACAGATGGAGCAATCCTCCACAGATTTTACACAAACTTTCTAAGTCAAGAACACTGAGTGTACTATACTCTTACAATGTTGAAAAGAAAGTGTTTTTCCTTTCACAGAAAGTTACAAGAATTATCTCTCAAAGATAGATATAAAAATAAAGCTCTGGTTTTTTTGTAAATCTCACATATGAAAGATGGGTTTAAAGTTATACGTCTCAGTGTATAATTTTTGAAAGAGGATGTAAACCAAAATTGAAGAACACTTCTCAGAGAATTTTTTAGAAAATAGATGTGAATAATTTATAAATCAAAGAATATTTTCTAATTTTTTTGTAACTTGTTTACATTAGAGGTTTTGGTATATATAATGAAACTTATAACCGTTTATAGTCGTTGTACTCCATTATTACTAATATGAATATCTTTCACTCCATCATTACTAATTTGAATATCTTCCACTTGAACCTTTTGGCCTGCTGCTGTGCTGGCTGTTTAAACATTTGTTTTGGGCTGTTTGAACCTCTGGTTTGGACATTATTTTTGGATTGAAATGAACTCCTGATTTAAGCAAATATTAAATACATTCAAACAATATTTAGGATAAAAGTTTATGTGAGAAATAATGGAATAAAATAAATTTTGATTCTATTTTTCTCTTTCAAATAAATTAAAACATAATTAAATAAATTATCAAAATAAATTTTAGATTCTATTAAAACATAATTAAATAAATCATCAAAATAAATTTTAGATTCTATTTTTTTTTTCAAATAAATTAAAATATAATTAAATAAATCATTAAAATAAATTTTAAATTCTATTTTTCTCTTTTAAATAAATTAAAATATAATTAAATAAATCATTAAAATAAATAAGTCTAACACAGAGTTACAGATTGTCTTATGTGTTATGTTTTGTGTATGTAGTCTCATTGTTATTTACATTAGCGTTTTCTACTCACACAAATATGTCACTCATATAAATAAAAATTTAAAATTCAAGCAACAATTATTAATAGTTATTATTTGTAGATTAACGTCCAAGTGATAATTGGATTGTGGATTGATTTTTCAAAAATGAAGAAGGGTATTATTGACACACAAAAAAGTAAAAGTTTTAAGACGCTTATTTCAGGGGAAATTTTATTTTTACAAACTCTTTTATTTTTGTGTACATAATTTCTCATAGCACACTCTTATAAAATCCACACCTCACATATTCTACTTATATCATAAACTAATATATTTGTACACACACCACTTAAACTATTTGTTCCACATAAAATCAATGGTGTAAACCCATTTTTTATTACACCCACCTTGAAAACACATCAACATCTTTCACAAGAAATCTCTCAGCAAATCGCTCCATGAATTTTCAAATTATACAACAAACTATCTCCTTTGATTTCCAGTTACATCATCAAGCTGATTCCTTCAATCAACAATCTAGTCAAACATCGAAAAAGTCATTAATTGGCATCGACTTGTATCAACATAGATCTTGAAACAATATTGTTTTGTATCAAACTCCATTGAAGACGTAAAACTCCATCTATCTCTTATTTTTCATCAACTCTCGTTTTTTTTGGAAGCAATTCGATTTTGCTTATTCAATACTGGTTATCCAAATGAAAAAGGTTTATTCGATTTTTAACTTTTGAAACATGTAAAAAATTCGAAACTTGGTTTCCGTAGTAAATTCTTAAATTCGAAAATTGAGTTCCGAATCCAAATTTGGAACTTGATTTTTGAATAGAATTAATAATTTCGGCAGTTGATATCCGAAAAAAGTAACATGTTTTGGCACTGTTTTATCGAATTAAATCGTGAAAAAAAAATTGCACAAAAAAATTTACATTTTCATAACTGCTTTTGTTGTAACCAGGTATATTGTTATTTGAATTTGAATTTTCCATTAATTTGCAACTCTTCCATCACAAAAATAAAAAATTATGATAGATTTTAATGACAAAACGATATAATCAATAGAGTATAAACTTTTATTTTTTATTTTTAGAAGGGCAAAACAACGCCGAAAGACTAAAAAGATTCAGACCGAATGACACTGAAAATGTCAATAGGCACTTCATCCCTTCAAACTCTCCACCTAAACACTTGACTCACCGAACGAGCTAGCCCCTGAGCAACCTTGTTACCACCACGCAACACATGCGAGCAGAAAAAAGTAGTAAAGCATTGACTTGTGCTAACAGCCCCTTGTAGAATATGTCTAAAAGAACTACATTAGAATGGTTAACGATGGACAATGAATCCCCCTCCAAATGTATATAACTCAGGCCCAGTTCTGCACCAAAAATAATTGCACTAGCTACCACCAAAGCTTCAGCACAATTCGCATTAACCTGGTGAAGAAGTCTTTCGGATACGGCTGCAGTAACCTTCCTGTGTGCCTCACGAACTATCACACCCGTCCCAATGGCCTTCAGTTCAGCAAAAGTTGCCGCATCGAAATTAATCTTGAGCACATCCATAGCCGGTGGCCTCCATTGTACCAGAGTAGCACAGAACCACTGGCCTTGTACGCGGACTCTGACTCGACGGAATTCTTGAATATAATTACACACTTTCTGGACAATCTTTGCTACTACTCGACGAACATTATTAAAAATAGCTTGGTTACGAGCAGTCCATAGACCCCAACACAGCACAAAGAAGAGCCCCAAACCCGCCTCATCAACTTGCTTCTCAACCTCAATCGTCCAGTGATAAAACTCGAAGCCCACTCCAATATCCATAACCAATGGCAGGGGACTCAAAGGCCAAAGCTGTTGCGACACCTCACACTCCTTAACACAATGTATCAACGTCTCCACAACTGTGTCACAACAGTTATACCCGAGATCAATAAGGACACGTCGTTGCCATAATCAGTCCCAAGTTGGAATAATATTCAAACATGCTCTACACGCAACAGCCTTAATCTTGTTCGGAACTCGTAAATGCCAAACCCTTTTTCCAAAAATGCCGCTGTGCTTCCCCTCTATTGGACGATTCCGAATGTGACCCCATCCTTGATAGATTCATTTAGAGATGATAAGCCGACCGAACCGAGAAGCACCCATCTTGAGTATAATGCCAAATCAACTTATCAGAGGGAAGAGAATAGCTTATAGGAATTCTCCGAACCACTTCCGTATCAATATCCAGAAAATAGACCTGTAACTTTGCCAAATCCCAACACTTTCGATCGGATTCCATTAAGAAACACACCCTTGAATCAGTATGAAGAGTAGAAAGAGAAATTGAAAGAAAAGAAAGACCCCGAGGCAGCCACTTATCCTCCCAAATTCAAACGGTGTGATCATCCCCAATACGCCACCTTAAGCCTGCCAACAAAAGGGGTCTAGACTTGAAAATACTCCTCCACATAAACGAGGGATTATACCCTAACTCTACCTCCAAAAAATTCAAGGGCGAATAGTACTTAGCCCGTATCAACCGAGCAAACAGTGAGTTAGGAAAATTAAGGAGCCTTCATCCCTGTTTCACCAAAATAGCACTATTAAAAGCCACCAACCAGTGGAAGCCTATTCCTTCCTCCCATTTTGGACAACACAGTGCTTCCCAGTTGGTCCAATGAATTTTTCTCTTGGCCCCACGTTGCCCACACCAATACCGACATACAATCGAGTCAATTTCCACACAAAGTGTTTCTGGGAGTTGGAAGCATGACATAACAAAAGCAGGAATGGATTGAGCTACGACTTTTATCATAACCTCTTGACCCGCCACCGAAAGATGTTTTTCCTTCCAGTCACTAACCCGTTTCCAAACTCTGTCCTTAATAAAATTGAACACCTCTTTTTTTTGACCTGCCAATAAGGAATGGCAACCCCAGGTAGTTACCAGAGTCAGCCATGATAGAATTTGACGCAAAACTTCCCTAGCGTCATTCCCCACATTGGCACTAAAAAAGATGGCTGATTTATCAAGATTAATTTTTTGCCCAAATGCTTGTTCATACTTCTGCAATAACTCTTGAATAACTAGAATCTCCTCTCGTTTTGCCACTCCAAAAAGCAAACAATCATCAGCGAAGAATAAATGAGATATACGAGGTCCTCCTCAGCTAATGGCAACACCAGTAAGATGACGACTTTTTTCCTCCCTTCTAATTAATGCCGACAGCCCCTCAGCACACAGAACAAAGAGATAAGGCGACAACGGATCACCTTGATGGATTTCCCTAGTTGGACAAAATTCAATGTTCGGTTGTCTATTAAGCAAAATAGAGTAGGACAATCTCATGATAATTGTGACAAATGAATTTGGCAGACCCATGCGCTCCATAACCCCTTGAATAAAACCCTACTCAACGCGGTCATAAGCTTTGCTTATGGCAAGCTTGCGTGCAAAACAGCCCTACTTACCATGGCGCTTATTTTTCATAAAATGAAACGCCTCGAATGCCGTTAGAATGTTATCACTAATCAATCGCCCCCCAATAAAGGCGCTTTGAGTAGGCGAGATCACAAACGGTAAAACCTTCTTCAAGCGGTTGGCCAACACCTTACTTACAACCTTGTAAATCACATTACAAAGGCTAATTGGTCGGACCTCCGTCATCCTTCGTACCTTCTTCACTTTTGGAATAAAGACTATGAACGTATCATTTATCTTACCCACATCATCAGATCTATTCAAAATGCCTAGGACTGCTCGGGTCACATGAGCCCCAACTATCGGCCAAAAACGCTGATAAAAAAGTGCATGTTTCCCATTAAATCCAGGAGCTTTTGAAGGGTGCATTTGATGTAGGGCCTGATATACCTTATCAGTAGTAAAAACTCTAGCTAGCATAGCCTGCAAATCATCCGAAACCCGAGACGTGATTGCCTCAAAGACTCCGCCAAAATCACTATGTCCAATGGTTGCAAATAATTTCTCAAAATATGCACCACTATTATTCCCAACTCCACTTCCTTAGTGCACCAGCGGCCTTGGTCATCCTCCAACCCCAAAATACGCTTCTTCTTGTGCTGTTGTATAGCCTTTGCATGGAAAAAAGTCGTGTTACAGTCCCCATCCCTCAACCAGTTTGCTTGAGCATGCTGAAACCGGAAAACCTTCTCTCGCTCAAGAGCAATGGAAAAATTAGGGTTTATTTTTTTAACTCAAAAGATGTATATTGAGATTTTTTTGTTCTTAAAAGATGTGTACAGAGAATTTTTCTACGTAATATTATGGGTGTTATTGGATGTCTATTATGGTCATTTTTATTTAGGATATAATTATCATTAAATTAATATTTCACTAAGTGTGTGCCCTGAGCTAATTAGGTGTGTGGAAATAGAATTTCCCTTACTTGAGTCTTGGAAATTTGTATTTCTATACGTCTTTTTATCTCTGTGCACACAATTAATGAAATAAAATTTTAATGATAATGTTATCATGAAATAAAATGATTATAATGAATATTAGAACACACACTAATTATTAAATATTTTTCTATAGACACATATTTTAAAATTAAATAGCTTTCTATAGACACATATTTAAAAAATAATAATTATTCGTACACATCTTTTGAGAAGAAAGGAAAAAAAAAAAAAAAAAAAAAAAACCTAAAATTGATGTTTTTCATTGTTAAGGGCCTGTTTGGTAACACTTACGTTTTCAGTTTATATTTACAAAAATTTTATAAATTGGTTTTTGTTTATTTTTAGAAAAAAATAAACTACAAATGCGTTTGGTTTGAACAAAATGTTTGAAAATTTTAAAAAATATAAACTAAAAGAGTAGGAAATGGCGAGTGATGGCATGGTGGGTGGTGACGAGTGGTGGCGGATGGTGGCAACGGAAGACGGTGGTGACAGGTGGATGGCGATGAAAGACGGTAGTGGTGGGTGGTGGTGAGTGGTGGTGACGAAAGACGATGATGGTGGGTGGCGGGTGATGGGTAATAGCGGTAGGTGGTAGGTGGTGGCGGCAGAAGACAGTGATAGAGGGTGGTGGCGGAAGACGATGGTGAAAAGTAGTAGCAGGTGATGGTGGCGAAAGACAATGGTGGAAAGTCGCAGCAGGTGGTGGCAGCGAAAGACGGTGGTGGAAAGTGGTGGTAGATGGTGGCGGCAGGTGGTGGGGGGCGGGTGACGGGTGGTGCTGACGGAAGACGGTAGTGGAAAGTGGTGGCAGGTGACGGATGGTGGCGGTGGAAGACAGTGGTGAAAAGTGGTGGCAGGTAATGGTGGCGGGTGGTGACGAGTGGCAGTGGCGGTGGCGGAAGACGGTGGTGGAAAGTGGTGGCAAGTGATGGTGGCGGATGGCGGCGGAAAACGGTGGTGGAAAGTGGTGGCAGGTGGCGGGTGGTGGCGGCGAAAGATGGTCCTGGAAAGTGGTGGCAGGTGGTAGGTGGTGGCAGCGGAAGATGGTGGTGGCAGCGGAAGATGGTGGTGGAAAGTGATAACGGGTGGTAGTAGCGAAAAATGGTGGTGGCGGTGGAAGACAGTGGTAGAAAGTGATTTGCGGGTGGTGGCAGCAAAAGATGGTGGTGGAAAGTGGTGGTGGGTGGTAGTGGCAGAAGATTGTGGTGGCGGGTTGTGGCGAGTGGTGGCGGTAGAAGACGGTGGTAGAAAGTGGTGGCAGGTGACGGGTGGTGGCAACGAAAGATAGTGGTAATAAATGGCAGGTGGTGGCGGCGGAAGATGGTGGTGGAAAGTGGTGGCGGGTGGTAGTGGCAGAAGATGATGGTGGCGGGTGGCGGCGGCAGAAAACGGTGGTGGAAAGTGGTGGCAGGTGGCGGGTGGTGGAGGCGGAAGACAGTGGTGGAGGGCCGTGGTGGTAGAAGATGGTGGTGGAAAATGGTGGCAGGTGGTGGCGGTAGGTGATCCAAAAAAAAAAATTGAAAACTGAAAACATAAACTCATTTTTTGAGTTTGCAAATTTTGGTCAAATTTATAAACTGAGACCACTGATTTATAAACTAAAATATTACCAAATAAATTTTTATGACAATTTTTAAATTTTTTATAAATATAAATTAAAAACTAAAAACGTAAATTTTACCAAACGCCACCTAAACATTCGGCACTACAGAACACCATTTCTGAAATCACTGGAACACTATTTCTGAAATGACCTTCAATTGACTTCAACATCATGTCTTCATGCTTGCGCTTCCCTCCTACTTAATACCATTGCCGAATAATGTTTGGGATCCCTTTTAAAGAGATTCTTATAATTTTTACAGTGATGTAAATTAATGATGTTTTTGTATTATTATTTTTTATTTTTTATTTTTTACTTAGACCAATCACAAATGAGTAAAAATTGTAAAAGTGATGTTTTATAAGAATTTGAATAATTACTGTACCACTGCCAAGATTGGCTTCAAATCATCTGAGTATCAAATTCTAAATAAAATAGTCAACACCAACAAATTGCAAAATAACCAGTCAAATCAAAATTTCAGAAACCGGTCTTGTTTAGTTTGTTTTTTAGAAAAAAAATTTAGAAAAAATTCTCTATAAGTAAATTTTTAAGAGTAATCAAACTAAATAAATTTTTTTTTAAAAAATCTAAAAATTTTATTTGATTATCTACTTTCCAAAACCTCTTTCTCTCTCTCTCATACACATCAAATCAATTATTTTTTTTAAAACTATCTCTTCAAAATAATTTTTCAAAATCATTTTTAAAAAAAGACAAATCAAACAAATTTTCATATTTTTTATTTCAAAAACTATTCTATAAATACAAACCAAACACACCTATCGAAAGATTGCTAAACCTACGGAGCTAATAAATTTAAATAATTCGAAAATCAAGTATCAAAATTTTAAAAATAATTCGGAAGTACGGACAGATATTGTGTTGTTTGGTGTAGGTTTGTGTGGGATCCACGTCATTCAAGGGCATTGAATAATTTTTGATTGGGCAAATTACATTATGTCAATTTAATGGGGGTTTTAATGAGTGTTTGGGGTTTACTGATTGGGTTTTTTTTTTGTTTTTGTGTTTCAGATCTCTATGAATATTACTTTGGAAGAATGATGACAAATAAATTTTTAGTAATGATTCAGGTCCTCCAATAAACTAGATTAATTATTTTGGACAAAGATAGTCTCTCGCAGTTACTTACATTCTGCATTATGTAAGTGATTTCAAGATTTTAAAATTTAATAATTTTTTTATTTATATTTCTATTTTTTTGTAAAATTTATAAAGGTAAATTACACTTATATCTCCCGAGATTTGGATTTAATACATATCACTTCTTAACGTTTGAGAAATTACATTAACTTCTTTGTCACTGTAATTATTTAAAAAGAATGAAAACATTAAATTCATGCACTCTCTTTTTTCTTACTTTGTTTTACTTCTTCTGTTGTTGTTGTTTTTTTTTTCTTCTTTCCTTTGCTTTATTTTTTTTTTCAATGTAATTTCTTCTGTTTTTTTACTAAAAGTTGTTGCCTTTTATATAAGTAGGGGGTTTGTAAAATGAGATTATTAACCACATAGATAGAAATGTAATTTTCAGAATATCAGAGGATGGAATGTAATTGGACAAAATCTTAGGGAGTGCCAGTGTAATTTACCCAATTTATAATTTTATTGACAAGTTCTTTTAAACAAGATTCACAAGTAATATGAAACTTTGAAGAAAAAAAAAATCATGAAATTTTATTATGTTTGTTGTTACGTTATAGTGAAATTTCTCTGATTTTGTAAGAATGAATTTTACTTAGAGAAATTCTGATGTGCAAAATCAATAAAATATATTTTTTTACATTAGAAATTTTAAATTTGATTATTATTTTCAAAAATTTAGTCCTTAATTATAAATTTATTACTAAATATATTACAAAGAAGTTCGAATTGAAGGTTTTAAAATAACAAATTTTAAAATTTTCTATATTAAATCAATAAAATTTTGCTATAACTTTTGCAACACAAAGACGAAGAAAACATAGTGATAGGGAGAAAATTTTGTATTTTAACATAGAGAAAAACATGGAAGCACATAAAATTTTATTTCATAGAGAATATTTTGTTTCAACATAGAGAAAAAAACAGCAATACAGAAATACAAAGAAAATTTTGTGTTTTAACACAAAGAAAAACATAGAGACGGAGATAATATCACAAAGAGAGAAAGAAGATGAGAGAAAAGATATTTAAAGCTCCTACATAAGATTTGTGCACAAATGGACAATAATGAATAAATTAACCAGAGTAAAAGTAAAACATGCTATATTTATACGTAGATCGGAAAGAAAGGTTGTTGATAGTGGCAAACGATAATGGTTAGGCGATGGTAGTAGATGACAGAGTGTCGATAGATGTGGTTGAAAGAGAGAGAGACAAATGCTGGTAGTTGAATGTTGGTGGATGTAGTGACAATGCCGGAGATACGTTAAAAGTGGTACTAGAGATAGATCATATATATATATATATATATAGAGAGAGAGAGAGAGAGAGATGGCTGGTGAAAAATTAGGATTTTTAAGATTAAAATGACATTTTGATCCATATATGTCAAAATTTGTCCTTATCTTTCTAAAATTTTAAATCTTAGAGACTTTAACTATCAAATTAATTTTTGTTATCCTTAAACTTTTAAAAAAATATTTTGGACGACTTCTCCCTATTATTTTTTTTTTCTTATTTCATTTTTAGTGAAATTTTTTATAAAAAAAAATAAATTAAAAGCTTTAGACTTCTAAATTGTGCTTGAAGCGATGAACCGGAAAATTAAAAAAATTTTAAAATTCTAAAAAGAGTTTAGAAAAGACAAAAGTAAGTAAAAAATAATGGACATTTGCTTGGAGTTTTCTTAGGTGTGCAACCCACAAAAGGTGTAAGTGGGTTGCACACCATGTGCCACTCACACAAAAGGTGTAAGTGTAAGGTGTAAGTGTAAGTGAAAGGTATAAATGAAATGTATAAGTTGCACACCATGTGCCACTTACACAAAAGGTGTAAGTGCAAGGTAAAAAAGGTGTAAGTGTAAGGTGTAAGTGAACACAAAAAGATGTAAGGTGTAAGTTGCACACTATAGCATTACCCTTTTTGCTTATATTGGCTTTAAAAACAATTTATTTATTTATTTATTTTTTACATTTTACATTCGTCTATTCTACACAAATCGGAAAAGTAAGATTTTGAAATAATTTTGACAAAAAAAAGTCACTAAAGACAAAAAAAAAAAAAAATTCAAAAAAAGAGGTGGCTTATTTAGCTCATACCAAATAGCTTTGTCGTTATATTTTGATTATATTAATTTTATCATTGATTTTTTTATTCTTATTTTGTGTCAATTTGATTTAATAAATAATATTTTTTAAAAATTAGACAAAAATAGTTTTAAAAAATATTGTATTCACTATTCTCAGAGTGACTGTCATTCAAAATGATTCTTTTCTTTTTAAATGAATTATTTTGTCATTAATTTTTATTTAATTTCTCAACATTATGTTATTAATTGAATTAAAATTAAATAACGTACAACTTTTTTTTAAAATGAAACACTTAAAATAACATAGAACAAATAATTAACACAAAGTAAATTATAATTGAACCGACTGCAACTAAAAAATGAATTTATTCACACACTTCATGAATAATATACATTTTGTGATTAGTTCAAAATAATAAATCATTTATTCAAAAAGTGTATTCATTGCATTTGTGGGTTCCACTATTTTATAACAATCACAATCCATATATTGTTTATACATTTTGAAAAGTGTATGAATAAAATTAGACTCACCGCAGCAACCTCAAATCAAAGACCCATATAATTCACAGCACGAGTTGTCTCAGGGTATTGGAAGATGACAAAGAATTCTATTTGGTTGAGTTTTTAAAACTTGTTTGAGAATTTAAAAAAGAAGAAGAAGAAATTAGTTCGATAAAAATAATTATTACAAAAGATATTTTAAATTTTTTTTATAAAAACAATTCACCCCAAAAAAGAGAAACTCTTCATTTTTCATGAAATTAAATTTTAAAAAAATTTCAGAAACAAATTTTTAATTTTTTTTGATATTCTAGTTTGGAATTTCTTTCTACCATATCAAAGGCAAAAACTTGATGGAATTCTTTTATCATTAAGATTGCTTTATGGTGTGTAATGTATTAGCTGGTTTCGAGTATTGCAAGTTACTCAACCACCCAAACTATTCATTTTATCAGTCAAAAAAAAAAAAAAAAACAAGCTCAAACTCTTGTGCTGTACATACCTAACTTTCATAGTTTTAAGATTATTTATTTTTTATTTCACAATGTATGAGTTGAGCAATCTCAAAAGCTTTTCACTTTTTTCTCTTCCAATGAAAATATGGGATAAATTAAAAAATATAGGGATACTTTTTTAAAAGATAGTGACATTTGCCAAAGTTGTCTATAGGCCTGTCAATGGATCGGTTTTAATCTGGATCTAATAAAAAAAAATCTGAATCCAATAATAGTTTGAGAGACACAAATCTAAAAAATTTAATAATTAATCAGATCATATTAACCAATATTTGACCCTATCCGATTATAATCCAATCCCATTTCATTCAAAAATAGTTGTATTGAAACTTGTTTCGAACTTATATATCTTTGGTTCACTTTTTAGTAAGCAATGAAAGTTATCAGAATTCTGAGAAAATAAAATAATATTGTGAAAGTTTAAAATAAGATCAGATTGGATTTCAAATTTGATCGGATTCTTGGATTATTCTTCTAATTAATCCATTGGAGTTGGGTTGGGTTAGACTGTGCTATTTGGTGGCTTTTCAAGTCAGATTTTGATTAACATGAATCCAATCCAAACTTAATTATTGGTTTATATATATGTATATATATTTTGAAAGCATAAGAATATCTCATATTTATCAAAAAATAATAATTATGGGCATTATTGTAATTTACAATCTATAAAAGATGTTTACTACTCCAATATGAGAGATTTTACTTACACCACTAATTTATCTCTTTACACAATTCACTTAATTACACAACTAAAAAAAAAATGTGATTCTCATTTCACCCATTATATTATCAAACCTAATCCTAAACCAAATTTTTTTCAAAACCTTTTCAGTTTTGTCTATTTACATTGATAGTTTTTGGTAATACAATGCCAAAGAAATTGAATTATTCTAGTGCCGTATTACCAAACAAACTACTTTTTTTCAGCCATTTGTTATCATTCGATTAGATGATTTTACTTTACTTTAACAAGAAATTAGTTAGAGCCCATTTATGAAGTGTCTATTCGGTGATACATTGCTATACAAATTAGTTTACTCCAATGTCATGTTGCCGAACTAGAATAAATTTGTCTAGCCATCTTTCGCTTTACATGTGTTGTAGATTGTCTTAATTGTTATCGCATTAAAGGTATCTCTTCGTTTTAATATAATCAATATCTCTTTAGGTCATACAATACTCTTTGATATGTCAACTAATAAGGATGTTTCCTCCTCAAATAATTTACCAACAAATGAGTGCCTTTCAAGATGTTCAGAGTTGAATGATTGTACTTGCATTGCTGTAATGAGTTAAAGCATAATCCTTCCAAGTAAAATAAATAAATAAATAAAACTGGAAATGTACAATAACCGACCAAATTAAAAACGTTCGGCCTTGAATTACTGGAAATGTATTTTTTTATGCTCCAGTGAATTACCAAATATATATTTTTTGTTCGGCAATGTGATTCCAGACTATTTTATTTTATTAAATTTTGACACGTCGAATAAAAGTTGAAGAATTATCGCAAAAAACGAAATGAAAATCTACCAAACAAATAAAAAAAAAACCTCACAATTTCACTTTTTCATAGTTCTTTACCATCGTTTTTTCATCTATTATTTTCTTCTATGATCAAAACACTATAATTCTCACTTTTTGAAAAGAGATATGTAGCAGAAAAGAAAAACTAAGAAGGAAAGAAGAGCAGTAGAGATTGAAGAGCAATAGCCATAAGGAGATAATAAAATATATTTAATTTTAGTTTTTCGTCCTTAAAAGTAATTTTATACATGGGTAAAATTAAAAAAAATAATATATATATATATATATCTCATATGAAAAGTGTAAAGAGATAAATTAGTGGTGTAAGTAAAAACCACTTCTCCAATATAAGGAAAGGAAAATCTAACATCCAATAAAATTTTGTCACCTCACAATGTCGTTAACCAATAAAAAAATTTACTGAGTTTTCAAAAAATCTCAAAATAATAATTTGAACTTTTGCTATCCCCTTTGATTTTTGAGTGGGAACAATTTTTAGTGATTATGAAGCCACTAACTAAAATGTTATTATTTGCAAGCAATTTTTTCACAATTGAGTGCAAGGGCCTACTTCACAAATTTGTCCTATAGTTGCTATTGGACTTAATGGGGGAGTGATCAAAACTCGAAAGCTAATGACATGATCACTAGTTGCTTTCATTCTAAACAAAGCAAAAGCTTTATTATCCTTTGGGGACATCTTTTTTTTGTTTCTCACTTTGGTTGTCTTTATATATTCTTGGAAACTTTTATTTTACATATATATATATATTGATAAAATTCTGTTAACAAATACCCTTGTTGTATGCATTTACATATGTTTAGAAATATATTACGAAATCATTCAATGTTTTGTTAATGCACGACGCTTGACAAAAGCCTAATTGACAAGAAATTTTTGGATACGGAGAGGATAGATGTCACATAGTGTGCTTTTTGCTAGTGTGATTGGCTTGCCTGGAATTCATTAAATTTTATGTTGAGTGTTTGAAAGACAATAAAAATGTTTGGTGCAGTTTATTATAAGTTGATAATTAAAAAATAAGAGCCAAAAACACTTCTCTTCCGGTTTTAGATAATCAATTTGCTTTTAACTTATTTAAGTTAATTCTCCCTAACAAGTTGCATCAAATAATTTGACATACTTCTAAAATAGAATAAACTATAAAAAGCTTGTTTAAGTTACACCAAATGCCTAATAAAAAGATATATATATATTTGTGATTAGTGAAAAATACCATATAATGCTCATAGCATGTAATAACTTTTTGTATTTGACAACATAAGAACAACACTAAACAACTGTTTTGGAGAATTTTCAAAAATAAAATGGATTAACATTTTATTAATTTTCAAAATCTTCCTTATTTCCTTTGGAACGCTCTTTAGCATTGTGGCTTGTCCCATATCGAAAATATGAGAGAAATATGTTGAGTTGATAAACACTGATATAAAATATTTATTTGAATAAGAAAATTGTGAAAAATGTGCTAGAATGTATGCTCACACATCGTAAGGATGGTGCCTCACATACCCCTCGCACTCGGTGCTGAACAGTTGCGTGGCAATGATGTGATTTTGAATTTTCAATCAACAGCTTTATGTTTTATGGATGCTCGATTTTTTTACTTTCGTTTTATATGAAGGTATTCTGATCTATTATGCTCGATTTTTTTACTTTCGTTTTATATGAAGGTATTCTGATCTATTTTCGTTTATGCAAATGTAGACAAAAGATCGTGTATAATATTGAACTCTATTTTTTGAATTTTGTTTTATATGAAGGTATTTTGATATGTTTTCGTTTGTACAAACGTAGACAGAAGATCCTTAAGATCAATTTCGTTGTATCATGAAGATGAATTTATTGGTAATCCACACCATCTAATGAAAACAAATACTATATTTAAGAAAGCGACATCGGTAACATGATTTGAAGTGTATCATAACAAGCTGTTTGTTTGAAGATTATGTCATCAATATCTGTCTTTCCGAAGAATTTGCGCCAACAAACTTTTATTATGTCCTGTTTTCTATTGAAAGCATTTATTTTTGTTTGGGAAATTTTACTATGTACAAAACCAAAACCAAAGAAAAGTGTATTTCATTCCTTTTTTCTTTTTCTTTTTCTTATAAATTCAAGATCTAGATATAGCATGAATTATTTGTTGAAAAATAATTTGCACACAAAGTTTATATAGGAAATACATCCTGAATAATTTATCAATGATTTTTTTTTAAATTCATTGGTGTATGTTTTGATTATAATTGGAAAAATTACAACAACAAAAAAAAAATTACAAAATTATGTTGATATATCATTACTCATCTTTGTTTAGATGCAATTTTCTACTATTTTTTAAGGAAGGACTAATTGATGAATTGATTTCTTTTGTTGTTTATTAAGGTAGTATTTTTGGTTCACTCAAATGAAACGAAATGAAATAATCATTTCATCAAAATATTCATTTCCATGTTTAGTTGACTAACAAAATACACTATAAATAGAATCATCATTCATTCACCATTTCAAGATAATAGTAATTACATATGAGAACTTAAAGAATAATCATTCTATTCTGTTCTCATTTATTTTATTGAACCAAGTGAAACCTAATTGTTTGGAAAGTGAAAAGTTATCGAATATGTTTTTAAGGCAAACACTAACTAGTTTATATAAAAAAAAAATTAAAAAAAGAATTGAATATACTATTTTAAGGTGCATTTTCTTGGACATGAGGCCGACCAAATGGGTGTCTAAGAAAAAAATGTGTGACAAATTTAGAATTAATAAAAGATTGAACCAATTTTGAAAACAAATCCAATATATATACAAAGAGTAAATTATAAACGGTTGTCCCCCATTCTTCCTAGCTACTATCCTTACTCCATTAACTCTTCCTTACCAACAATGGCTAGTCACTCTCTCCCTCACTTCCCTTGGCGACGACATCAAAACAACGACTCCAACCCTTTTCTCACATCATTTAAAATTACTGTTGTGTCATACACCAAACTTCTAATGTTTACTCATTCCCCTAACTCATGATTTTAGAAATTTCGAACCCACTTCTTATAACACGTATTTATAGGCGATTTGTAATTACATATTACGTGATAGATATGTATATAAAAAATGTTTGGCACTTTTGCAAAGGGAGATCCTCACGACCCTTACTGAAGTATTGATCATTAATGTATTTAAATTTTTTTAAGAGTTGTATCTGACAGTGGCATAAATAGTTCAGATCATTTTAAAAATTGTAAGGGTTATGTTTTGTAGGAGTCTCTATCATTACTGATATTGTCATTAATATATATGGAGAAAGCAAAAATTTGTAATAAGAGAATATATATATCCCATTATTAATAAAATATACACTCCCCTAAGAGGTGTATAATATTGGGGGTGTTTGTTTGAGCTTTTTTTAGCCAATTTATAGCTTTTAACTTTGGAAAAGTTATTTTGGACTGTTTGGTTAAACTTATTTCAAATAACTTCTGATTTTAACAACTTATTTTAACTCAAAAAAACTGATTCTGAGAAGTTGTTTACCCCTTACTTCTGATTATCAGCTTCTGTTGTGGACATATTAATTTATGGTTATACTCTTAGATTTTTTTATTTATTTATTTTTAAAATAGAAAAAAAACCCAAATGGATTATAGATTATTATTATTATTTTTTATGAGAAATGTAGACAATTAGTGAATAATAAAAAAAAACACTGCTCAGCAACTTAAATATATAATCCAACAGTTATACCAAACAGATTAACAATTTCTGATTAAAGTCATAATTTATAATCTGTTAAGTTATAATGTATAATCTGTTTTGACAGCTACACCAAACGGGGCCATTAACACATCATTTTAGCTTAAGAATATCATGACAAACTATCTCAAATGATTTTTTTGGCGGTAATTATAATAAAATTTTAGAGTTTGACTATTGTAACAAAATAAATTTTGAGTATTTAATTTTGTCAATTTAAATTATAATCTTTAATTTATTTTCAATCTAAACTAATTATCTATTTCCGTTAAGTAAAATCGACAAAAAATTATATTTTAGCCATTAAACTCAATGTAGGTGTACATAAAAATTTTGAAAGGGCTAGCTTCTCTTCACTCCAAGATCGGACTGGAGTGTGTTGTTGGGCCCTTGGGGGCCCACCACGGGTGCTGTTTCAATAATCCGAACCATTTAATTTGTAGAATTCGTCGAGTACTTTAACCTCGTAAAAAATCACACTGATCGGATCATATTTCTGTCAACAGTAAATATAATTTTCAAAATAAATTGTTGACAAAAATTTTATCCAATCAAATAGCTATCGATATCCGATCAACGTACTTTCTTACAAGGATAAAATACTCGATGTGTTCTATATATTGAATGGTTCGGATTATCTAAACAAGACCCACAGTGGGTCCAACGACCTTAACAATGCCATCCAATCCACAAAGTGAATTAGAGACAAGCATGTCCCTTTTTAAAATGTCATTTTTTTTTATTGAGTTTAATAACAAAAATATTATTTTTTTCGTTAATTTTATTTAATGGAATAGACAAATGATTAAATTAAAAACAAATCAAAAGATTATAATTTAAATTGATAACATTAAAAATTCAGAATTTATTTTATTATAAGAGTCAAACACTGAATTTTTTTTGGAGAAATTACAAATACACCTTTTGAGATTTGATTAAAATACGAATCGTTCTTGTGATTTTAAAAATTACATTTCATCTCTTGAGATTTCTAATTTCATAACAAGTCGCCCTTTATTAATAAATTATCAAGTTAATTAACAGTTTTTAATGATGTTAGAAATATGTTTCAATTAATAATTTATGTAATTTTATTATTATATAGGAGAGCAATTACGAATTTCATTTTTTAGTTAATTCTGTTAAATAAAAAATTCTTATAATGGGCTATTTGTAATTGTCTAAATCACAAGAAACAATCTATACTTTAAATTAATTTTAGGAGATGTATTTGTAATTTACTAAATTTTTTATTTTTATTTTTTTGTAATTATTCATATATATATATATATATTTTATTTGTATGTAATTTTCCTACAAATATTAATTAAATAATATATTCAAGCTGACAGTCAGTCTTAAAATTGAGGGACATGTTAAGCATTGATTGGTCAATGCAACCAAAACAGACTTTAACCAATAGTATTTGACATGTGAGCTGATTTCACATGAACCAATTCTCTTTCAAGTGAGTGAAAGATTGAAAAAAATTAATTAACATTAAAATACATATTGGTTCATCTTTAGCAGCTTTATTAGGGTAAAGACAGAAATCCAGGAATCTTTGGGAAACACCCCTTAACGGTTGTTGTTTGAGATAAAATTATACAATAAACATCACCAATTATATATCACCCAAAGAATCAAAGAATCAAAGAAAAAAATATTCAAAGAATCAAAGAATCTTGTAGCATACACCTTTATTTTATTTATTTATTAAATTTTAAGTGTAGATAAGGCTTTCATACTTTTAAGATTTTATATAGAGTTTGTACCTCCGTTTGGGAAGTGAGTTAATTTTTTAACTTTTTAGTTTTTTGATTGTTTTGGCTATTTTAGCGTGGGGTAAAAAATTTAATTTAGGAAAGACTTTTTGACTTTTTGAATTTTTTGACTTTTTTTGTGAGAGAAAAGTGTAATGATTATGAGTTGGATGTGATATTTTGTTTGTAGTGACTAAAATAGCCTATTTTATCTTTTGTTGCTATTTTAGCCACAAACCAACTTGTCAAACACCACAGTATAATTTAAGTTAGGTTTGATATCTCTTAAAAAAGTCAAAAAATCACTATTTTATTGAAGTCATATTATCTTATTTAAGTCACATCACCTCTCTATCACATTATTTCAAACCAAATTCATATTTCATAAAAAGTCAAAAAGTTTACTTACTTAGAAGCACGAATTAATCAATTTTTAGATAATTAAATTTTTAAAAATTAATTAATTTATTTACATCTAATAAGTTGTAAGCGGAAATTATAATAATATAATACAAATTTCTAAAATAATAAAAAAATTTACAAGTTGTTTATATAAGTTACCAAGCAATCCTATTATTATAAACTAAAAGTGATAATAAAAAAATATAAGCCAAATATAATAAATATTTTTCATTATATTTAAACTTTTTTTTTCGCCTATTGAGCTGGAAGTAGAAGTTGTAGCAAATAGGCTATTATTAATTTCTAAAATAAAATAAATTTAAATCGTTCATATAAAAACAACGCCTTATTATAGGAATCTGTGGGCGTTTGTAGTTTGTTTTTTGTTTTTTTTTTTAACATTTTGAATAGCTAAAAATTAATATGTTTGGAAAGTTAATAAAAAAATTTATTTTTTGGTTTTTTTTTTTGGTGAATGAAAGTTTTAATATAATATTTAATTTTTTTAACTGATGATAAATAATTTAGTAATTTTTTAATTTTTTTTTGTGAGATTCTCGAACGAGCCCTAGGATTGTTTATGGGTTTTGAGCTCACTGCAAGTTCACTTTAGTATTTAAATTGTTTGGGGTCCGATTTAGGCCACTAATATACCATCACTAAAAGCAATATTAATTACGTGGTAGTGTAAGGAAAAATAAAAAACAAAAACGAAACAAAACAAAACAAAGGCCAAACTATCACATCAGTGTGGGATCTACATCTCGCCACGTCATTAGTAGTCTGTTTAGTGGTGTTAAATTAGTGGTATGAGGCATTTTTGAAATTGTTCATCTTCTAATACAATTTAAGTAAATTATTTGTGCACAAATTATATTGATTGGATATTGATACTCATATAATTAAATCAATTTTTTTTTTTTTTAAATAAATGCTATGTATGATTTCAAGAATTGACTGTTTATTTTTTTACAAAAAAAATATAATTTAATTATGTGATTATTGATATATAACCAACTAATTTTTACAATACCGGTGGTGCTACATGCACTAATTAATATATATACTAGTGTACTAATTAGTATTATGTCATTATTATAAACCTCACCTATTATACAAATTATAAATACTTAAAATCTCTAAAATTATGTCACATTATCGGTTAGTATATTAGTTAATATATTAATTGATACATACAGTATTATTCTTTACAATAATAATCTATTTAATAGATATTAAAAAGTAAAAGTTTTGAATTATTAAATTAAATCTGAAATTGGGCCCACAATCTTCATCTTCATCCCTGATTTCGAATTCTGTTTCTAATACTGTTGTTCTTCATCCACCCCCCTACATCTTCCCCCTTCAGAAAATCACACTCTAGCACTTCAAATTACACCCAAACAGCACCCCTCCTGATCATGAGCATGAACGAGAACTCCAACAACATGAGCAACAACTCCAACACCGCAGTCACGGTACTCCCGGAAGTGCAAACCTCGAAGATGATGCACAGTGCGGTGGGATCATATCTCGAACCAGGGAGCGAAGCAATTCACCAAGTAAACATCGCTTGGTGGATAGACGAAACTTGACTGAACATAGAGCCCAGATGGCAGAGCGTAGGAGGAAGGCCTCTTCAGGCAACTCAGATGGCAGCCCTACGGTCATTTACTCTAAGTAAAAGTATTATCCGTGGTATATTAGGCTTGAGTCCCTCAGAGCCTCTACCTGACTTTCCCAATCATTTCTCAATGAATATAATGCTATGGAATTGTCGAGAGGCTGGCAACAAAATCTTCTGCAGGAATTTCAAGGAGATTATCAGGACCCACAGACTTGATGTGGTTGCACTGTTTGAGACCAAGGTGTTGTTTAGCTCAATGGGGTTATTTTTCAATAATTTAGGCTACACTGCATCAACTGTTGTGGATCCTGTGGGTAGAGTGGGTGGAATATGGCTTATCTGGAACCCCACACAAGTCTCTGTAAACGTGATTGTCGCCAACCAGCAGGTAATCCAAGCCACTATACAGAGGAAGGACTATGAAGATTGGGTATTGGCTGCAGTGTATGCAAGCCCAAACCTCATACTCCGACAGGCTTTATGGGAGGATCTGGAAGACACAACGAAATCAATGTCAAAACCTTGGCTCATTGCTGGAGATTTTAATGAAATAGGGGGGCAACATGAGCGCAGAAGCTTTTCCCAATCTACCCATCAGAATCGAAGCCGTAACTTCAACGAGAGCATCAATAAATGTGGCCTTATGGATCTCGGATGTATTGGCCCCAAGTTCACTTGGACCAATAATCGTAAGGGGATGGCAAACACAATGGAAAGGCTTGACCGTGCGCTTTGTAATGAGGACTGGCGAACTATGTACCCTCAAGGCATTATCCGGAATCTTCCTCGCACGTATTCTGACCACTCTCCCCTCATTATCTACACTGAAGGTATGGCTCACTTTCCCCCCTTAATTGTCCTTTCCGTTTTTAAGCTGTCTGGCTCTCCCACCCCCAATATAGGAATGTTATTTGCTCTTCTTGGTCTCGTGATATACCATTACATAACAATCTTCATCAAGTTGCTGTTGATTCCATGTCTTGGAATAAAAAAACTTTTGGAAACATTTTTAAAAGGAAAAGGTGTTTACTTTCACGTATTGAGGGAATCCAAAAATCTCTAGCACAACATTTTTCCCACAATCTATTTCTTCTTGAAAAAGAGTTGATTGGCCAGTATAACAAAACCCTCTTTCAAGAGGAGATACTTTGGTTTAAGAAATCCAGAGCTAATTGGATTACCCAGGGTGAAAGAAACACCAGATATTTTCACATTTCTACGATTACTAGACGTAATAAATTAAAGATAGAATCTTTACGTAATGATAATGGGGAATGGCTGGTTGACCCACCAGAGGTTAAAGCTCATATTCAAGGGTATTTTAAAGATATGTTCCAAGCTGTACCTGTTGTTAACTATAACCACTGGAGCCACATAGCCTATCACAAAATATCTCCTGAAGAGAATTGCAGGCTCTCTAAGAGATTTACCAATACTGAGATATGGGAAGTAGTCAAGAATATGAATGCATTTAAAGCTCCTGGGAGGGATGGATTTCAAGGGATATTCTATCATAAGTTCTGGGACATTATTTGTGACAATGTGTGTGCTTTTATTCAAAAATGCTACAGAGAGAAGAATATTCTTCCTGAGATCAATAGAACCCTCATTGCCCTCATACCTAAGGTTGATAACTCGGAAACCATCCAACAATTTCGCCCTATTAGCCTATGCAATGTATCCTATAAGATCCTCACTAAACTTCTTGTTAACAGACTCAGACTTCTTCTTCCTGACCTCATCAGTCCCAATCAAAGCAGTTTTATACCTGGGCACTCCACCTATGATAATATCATCATCTCTCAAGAGATTATTCATACTCTGCACCACAAGAAGGGTCAGGTGGGGGGCATCATTATTAAGCTGGATCTTGCAAAAGCCTACGATAAAATATCTTGGGACTTCTTAAGAGAAACACTATTTGAAGAATTTACACCGGGTAGAGGCTTGAGGCAAGGTGACCCACTATCTCCCTATTTGTTCATCTTATGCATGGAACATCTCTCTAATATGATATGTCATAAAGTGGCGAACAATCTCTGGAAAGGTATAAAAGCAGCTAGAAAAGGACTTTCTATAACTCACATTTTCTTTGCTAATGACCTTCTCCTGTTTGCGCAAGCGGATCAAGCCAACTGGGAAACCGTCATGCATACCATTAATGAGTTCTGTGACTTATCTGGTCAGGTTGTTAATCTTCAAAAATCAAAAATGTTTATTTCTCCCAATGTGGAGAGTAGGAAGGCCAAAGAACTGAGCAATTACTGTGGTATATCTCTTACGCCAAACTTGGGAAAATACCTTGGTGTCCCTCTTCTTCATAACAGAGTTAACAATCACATCTACAATAACATTTTGGAGAGAATCCAGCAGAAATTATCCAACTGGAAAGCCAACAACCTATCCCTTGCTGGTAGAGCGACAGTTATCCAGGCCGTCTCTTCTTCAATCTCCTCATACATCATGCAAACAGCCAAACTTTCCCAAAAAGTTTGCAAGCAAATAGATAAACTCAACAGAAATTTTTTATGGGGAGATCAGGAAACTCAGAGAAAAGTTCACCTAGTCAGTTGGAAACAGGTTTGCAAAGCTACGCAAGAAGGAGGGCTAGGCCTGAAAAAAGCTGAGGATCAAAACATTGCCATGTTGGCCAAACTGGGATGGAAATTGATTAGTGACACTAGCTCCATTTGGGCAGCAGTTCTGAAAAGCAAGTACCTACAAAATGAAGCACTGTCTGACTAGCTTAATACTCGGGCTGCCTCCCATACTTGGCGTAGTATTATCAAGACTAGAGAGTTGCTTAAGAAAGGAGTTCGGTGGACAGTGGATGATGGTAACAGCATATCATTCTGGCATGACTCCTGGTGTGAGCAAGGCCCTATTGCAGAACAATGCACTGGAGAACCGCTTCTACCTAATATGAAAGTAGGGGATATTATTCAAGAGGATAGCTCTTGGAAAATCGAAGAAGTAGCAGACTTTCTTCCACAGCCAGTCCTTCACAGCATTTTGCAATTCCATCTAGCGCAATTTGTCACAATGCCCGACACCCCACATTGGAAATGAGCAACCACTGGCAACTTCTCTGTTAGTGCTGCTTATAATCTGTTAACTACCACCGCTGAGAGCACGAGCAAGGTTGATTGGTATTGGATATGGAAATTGAAAATGCCCCAAAAATTAAAAGGATTTTGCTGGCTCCTTCTTCACGGGCGGCTGTTGACAAATCAGCAACGCTGCATCAGAGGATTAACCACTGATGATATCTGTCCCAGATGCAAATTAAGCTCGGAGGACCTCCATCACCTTCTCCGAACATGTCCGAAAGCGACAGAAATTTGGAATATTACCAGAGGTTCCAGCTGGTTAGAGCACTGGCATGATCAACCGTTGGATCAATGGCTGCAGCTAAATCTTAAGAATCAGGAAAGATTGGTTTACCACATACCTTGGGTCTTGTATTCCTGTACACTGTGTGGGCTATATAGAAAGATCGGAATAAGATGGTCTTCAACCAAGAGGATGGCAATCCTTCATGCAACGATTCGAGCCATTCAACACCAAGCCACCGAGACTTATGAGGCTTTGCAGTCTGATAAAGTTACAGGTCAACCTCTAAATCACATAACTAATTGGGTGTTGCCTTTTGCAGGGAAAATTAAGCTCAACACCGACGGATGTTCGAAGGGAAATCCGGGACCAGCTGGGTATGGCGGCCTTTTCAGAAATGAAAGAGGAACTTGGCTTCATGGATATCATGGTAAGCTAGAGGAAGCAACTAGCATGGAGGCTGAGCTCTGGGCAGTATATTGAGGACTCACCATAATGCTTAAGAAGGGAATGAAGGACATATGCATTGAAACTGACTTTGTCACGACCCAAACCCGGCCCTATAGGTTTAGCACAGAATCGCCAAGAATCCGAGATTATCAAGGATATCTGATAAAAGCAATCTGAGAACTGGCGGAAGCCAATACAGTAAGTAACTAGTGTCCATTGAGCTGTGTAAATCTGTATGCCAAAACATTTTTCATACATTCTTTCAATTCAGAACAGTACAGTCTATACAATCATTTACAATCAGTCAGTACAGGGATCAAGTCCCTAGACAACAAGATCTGAGATAACGAAGGCGGTCTATACAAAACAGTGAGGAGACCGATAGGGGACACAAAAACACCCCAAGCCATAGCATGGCAACACGGAACCTCGCAGTGAGGCACATAGGCTGGCTTGACAAAACTGGGGACTAATCCCACGCTCTTAGCTCCGGTCTGGTTGCTGAGAACCTACATATATATATAAACAGTGAGCTAAAGCCCAGTGAATAACATACAGTGTAAAGAGGTTATGAATGAATGTCCTTATAGTAATGAAATCAATTCATTATCTGATATTTCAATCTTTCGATATTTGATCAATCAAGATTTCAATCAATCACCATATGTGGTACATCCATTAGCCTATAAACAATGAGGGTCGAAAGGACCGGTAACAGACCCAACAATAATGATGGCCATCAATCGATGCAGTATGGTTCCACAAGGAAACCGCGAGCTCTGTAACGATCGATAACGATGGGTCTAAGGATGCCTGTCTGATTAATCTGAGGACATACATTCATTCAATAAACAATATCGGTTCAATAAGCAGTTGATTCGATTATTCAAAATATAACCATTTGAACATATCTTTACGATCACATTTACTCACAGAGATTGGGCTAATAGCGGCTAGAGCGGCGTCCCGAGGAAACCTAAGCGGTTAACAAATAGAACACACACTAAGTTCACGATCGGAAGGATATAATTTAAATTCCTAAATTTCCTCGGTGTGGTTCTACGTCTAAATCCTCATTAAGATGCCTTAAACTAGGCCTAAGAATGCCTAGGATGGGATGAGGATGCAAAAATGTGCACAATCGGTTTGAAATTTTTGAACAGGGCCTCGCCGGCGCGAGTTTCGCTTTCGGCGGACAAATAACAAAGGTCCCCGGCGTCAACTTCCCTTTCGGCGGGCTGATCTGACAGGCAAGATCTTTGGATCGCGATTTCCTTCGGCGTGAAACTCTCGCTTCGGCGGTAAACAAGTCGAAGAAATGCTGGGAGCATGAATTTCCGCCGGCGGCACTTCACGCTTCGGCGGACCTCAAAAATCTGGAAAACCCAGAACTGTGTTCTGAGTTCGAAACTCAAGTTTGAGATACCAAAATCGATCCTCTTGGGCCCATTTTCTGGAAAACTCTTTTAAACACATAGAATAACAAGTTTTAAAGCTCAATTGAAGAAATCAAGGCCCAAGGGTGTTTCAATTAAACTCAATTTTCATGAACAATTTCGAAACATGACATGCATGATCTTTAAACAATTTCAAGCTTCCAAACTAGCTCAAATGAGCTCCAATCCTTGAAAACAATGTGGAAACATGGGCTAATATATGAACATGAGCATGCATGTGACAATTAGTCAAGAATTCAACTTCAAAATCACCAATTCAAACATGCATGCAACAATGGAGGTCCAATTCAACAATTATGAACTAAATCATAACTTAGCTCTACAATGATGCATGAAACATGCAAGATGAGGTTCAAAGACAACAAGAAGACAATGAGTTCCTTACCTAGAGTTCCAATTACAAGGTGAGGAGGTTAAATTATGCCAAGATACTTCCACTCTCAAGCAATCTCCAAGCAAAAACAACAATTTGAGTCCAACTCTCACTCTTCTCCCTCACTCTCTCTTGTTGGTCGGTCAAGGCTCAAGAAATGAAATTTGAAGAAATGTTTTAATAAAGTGTATAAGGCACAAAGAGGAAAAAACAAGGGGCCCCTAAGGGTGGCAATTTCGTAATTAAACCTAACTTTCAATTAATCAATGTTTAATCTAATTTAATCATTCCTAATCAATTTTCGATAAATATATCATTAAATCACAAATATTCTCTTGATTTCAAAACATTAGCGGTTTCTAATTAGTCACGATAAGGCCTTCAATTAGCAATTTAAACATAAAATGCAAGCAGATAAATCAATCAATCAAGCAGATACCATATGCAATTCAATAGATTACTCATTCAATTTCGGTTCAGTTCCATTGATGCATTGATTAGTTCATCCAGTTCACTTATCAGTCATTATCGATTCGGTTTAGCGATGTCGATAGATAATTGATGGTTTAACATGTCGATCACGAGGTTATTCTGACTTAGAACAAGTTGTTCAACTCATCCAAGGTTTACCATCGCAACATTTTCAGCAAAGAGCTCTGTTGGAAGATGCTAAATTCCTAATGCAACGCTGCAACTGTACAATAGCTCACATTCGCAGAGAGGGTAACAAGAGTGCAGATGGTTTGGCAAATATGGGTGTGAATCATCATGTCTCTTTTGTGTTTCTTAATGATCCCCCGAATGAGATTGCAAATCTGCTTGTTGCAGACATCATTGGGGCCTCTTTTTCCTCTTCTTCTTCCTCATTTTCTTCTTCTGCTACTAATAATCAAAAAAAAAAAAAAAAGTGGTGTTCTAAAACATCATTAAGGAGTTGGTACATATTTATAAATAAAAAAAAAGAGTACAATACTATGGCAGTAAGTGGAGCCCATTACCACATCATTAGTGCTACCAATAATTAGTGGTCTCAACTATTTTTCTTTTTAAATATATGAGTGATGTTAAGGATCTCAAATAATCTATTAATTTTTTTATTAAATCTCTTATATAAGTGTAAAACTCACATACACATAGATTTGTGTGAATCTCACATCTATATAAGAGATTTAATAAAAAAATTAATAAATTATTTAAAATATATAGCATTTTCCTAAGTATATAACGAGAAATGATCATAGTAGTTATTTCTGCCTCACAATTTATATCAAAATAGGTCCCACGCTTTAACTCCAGACATGAGATGAGTGCACAAAGTGAGACCCATTTCTCTGATAATAATAAATAAAAAAGCGAGACCCACTTCCATGTAAAGAGAGGTGGAATTTTCATTAATGATTAAATTAAAGTGGGTGTTTGGGAAGTGAGTTTTTATGTAGATTTTAGTAGATGTAGATTTTTATGAGATAAAAAATTTTTAGGGTTCGTTTGGTTTGTATTTGGAAAAAAATTTTGGGAAATTTTCTCTACAAATAAATTTTCAAAAGTAATCAAACCAAACAAATTTTTTCAAAAAAAATTTTCAAAACTTGTAAACCAAACAAGTTTTTCAAACAAATCTCTCTCTCACACACATCAAATCAATCACTTTTTCCAAAACTCTCTCTCAAAATAATTTTTCAAAACATCTTTTGAAAAAAATCAAACCAAACAACTTTTCGTACTTTTTATCTCTAAAACACATCTCTCAAATACAAACCAAACATACCCTTAGTGTTTGGGAAGATAGTTGGGTTTTTATGTGGTTGGATGTAATGTTTGTGAGAGAAAAAGTGAAATGATTATGGGGTTGGATGTGATATTTTGTTTGGATGTGTTTTTTTTGGTTTTGCAAAACTTTTGTGTTTTAGTGATTTTTATGAGATAAAAAATTTGGGATGTTGCTTCCCAAACACGTTTGGGTTGGGTTGGGTTGGTTTGGGAAGTAGGTTGGCTTTTTAGCTATTTTAGTTTTGGTTAAAAAGTTTGGTTTGGAAAGGATTTTTTAAATTTTTGACTTTTTTTGTGAGAAAATAGTGTAATGATTATAAATTGGATGTGATATTTTGTTTATTGTGACTAAAATAGCCTATTTTGTTTTTTGTGGCTAAAATAGCCACAAATCATCTTCCCAAATTGACCCAACCTGAAGTTGAGTGGTGTTTTGAGAAGTTTGTAAAAAGCTGACTTTTAATTTTTTTAACCAAAAAAACTAACTTTTTTGATAGTGACTTGTGGTGTTTTGAGAAGTTGGTAAAAAGCTGACTTTTTGACTTTTTGAGCTTATTTTGTCTTTTTGTGAGAAAGTTTTGTGAGAGGTGATGTGACTGTTTTGTTGTTTTGTGAGAAAGTTTTGTGAGAAGTGATGTGACTCAAAATTGATAAAAAGCTGAAAGCTGACTTTTTACCAGCTTCCCAAAATGAGCCTTAGGTTAAAAAACTAGCTTTTTTGGCTAAAAAAAAGCTAAAAATTAACTTTTTAGCACTTGCCAAAATTTGCAGACAGAGTAAATTTTTAAAATAAATCATAAATTAATGGTAAAATTTATTAATTTTAATAATTGAAGTAATAAATTCTTTTATAATTTTATAATTTTTTTTAGTCTTACTACTGATTTGCAATTTCTTCAATTTTAATACAGATATTTTTGACAATTTAAAATTTATAGTCTCATCATAATTTGTCTCATTCTTCAGTTTTAATACAGATATTTTTGACAATTTAAAATTTATAGTCTCATCATAATTTGTCTCATTCGTTAATTAATCCTCAAGTTATCTCACGCCATTTGGGCCATCATCAATATTTATGGGTAAATTACTACTTATATCTTATTTTGAGATTTGTTACCTATTAAGGCCTAGTAGTGTACTTTTTGACTTTTTATGAAATATGGGTTGGATTTGAGTTGGGTTTGAAGGGATGTGTTAGAGAAGTGATGTGACTTAAATAAGATGATGTGACTTAAATAGGATAGTGACTTTTTGACTTTTTGTCTTTTTTCAATCATGCCAAACTTGGCCTAAGTTGTTTGGCTAACACTAAAAAATGCATTTTTAAAATTTTTTATTATTTTTTAAGTCACATTATCTCTTTATTTTTATACATACTTTTTCATAAAAAATAAAAAAATATATATTAATCTAGTACATTCCAAACAACCAGTTCTATCAATTACTCTTCTTTTTATGAATAAATTTAGCTATAGGTAAAAAAAAAAATCTACTTAATAGGACTAATTGGTAAATAAATACCTTTTAATTTATTTGATGGATCGTAATACTGATATTGACAACTCGAATTTTTTTATTTTTTTATTTTTTATAAATTAACAATCTTTATATTGCATTTATTTCTTCTTAATTAGTTTGTCGTAGGTCACTTGTTTTTAATTTTATTTTGCTTGATTTTAGTAGAAATAGTGATGAAATTGAAATTTTTGTATCCCTGTCATGTTTGATGAACTGCTTTAGAAAATATCGAGCAAAATTATTGGTGTTTGATGAACTGCTTTAGAAAGTATTGAGCAAAATTATTGGTGATGAACAGCGAGATGGGTTGCAAATGGATGGTGGAGTAATCTATCTCAAGGAGATGGCATGTAAGGGTATTCAAGTCATTTTAAAAGTTTCTAATGTACAAAAAAAAAAAAAAAAAGAAGTCATTTTAATATTTTTGCTGAGGAATCAACAAACTCTAACAGGGGTCATTGTAATTTTTAGAATTTCATGGAAGTATAACCAAACAACAATGGTGTAGATTGTGGTTAAGTTCTCTCAAGTTGGCCATTGAATATGTGTTTGAATTATCTTCAATTGATCATTTCAATTTGAAAGAGCGTTTAGGTTTAGTAAGCCTATTTTTTGGCCAACCTCAATAATCCGAACCATTCATTTTTAAGATTCATTGACAAAAATATTTATGTAAAAAATCAAGATTATTATTGTTGATAACTATATGTTTAAATCATATTTATTTTTTTTTACAAATGAACGACAAATATAATTTAAAGAATAGTTACTAAATTTAAATAATATAAATATAATTCAAACATATACCTACCGATATCCGTCCATCTTTCTTTTTAGGAAAAATTAACATTGAGGGTGAGTTTTAAAAATTATTATACATTAGTGACAAAATTTATAATTTTAATTATTAATATTTATACTCTTTATTACTTTTTTGTAATTTTCTATCTTCCATTGTTACTTGCCCTTCCTTTTATCATGAAAATTCTATTTAATACTTTATCAAAAAGTAAACTGCTTGAATTACCGAGTTTAATCCCAAAATGATCACACTACTCATTTGGAAAATTGATTATTTTAATTAGGTTAAAAAAATTATGCTTAGAATAATAATTAATTTTTTAAATTGATTTGATAATTATAAAAAATAAAATAATTATAATTTAAATATAATATTTTATTTTATTAATTATTTTAATCTATTTTATCTTATTAATTATTTTATTCCCAATGAAGCCAACCAACCCAATCTCCCAAACGCCCTGTAAATTCAAACGGGTTTGAACGACATCGAATCTCAAAAATATATCGTTTGAGTGTTTTTTTTTTCTTTCTTATTTGTCAATAAAAAAAATTAATACTGTTATATCTTTTAATTTATCATTCTGAATGATGTGGTGTTGAAATTAGATTTCACATAATAAAATATTTAATAAATTAAAATTTGACATTTATCAGACATATAAGAGTAATAAATTAAGGTTTTGTTTAACAATTATATATTTTAATTAAAAAATTATTATAAATTATCACATCATTCTATCTATTTTTCTATATATATATATATATTATTTTTATAAAAAAAATTAATAAATTATTAAAATAATTTGTTCCAAACGACACCTAGTGTCTCAAATATTAAAAAAAGAAAGAGGAAAAAAAAAAGAAAGCCATTGGTCACATCCTCTCCAATTTTTGCTGTATATACTTTGAATAAAGGTTGGGACCCCCTTTGGGGGTCACCCCCTTTACCCCTTTGCCACGTGGCAAGAGGTGATTGGAGGAACAGAAAAAAAAAGAAAAAGAAAAAAAAAAGGTGACCAATGAAAGAGAGAGGGGGTCCAAAGGGGGTCCTAAAAAGGGGATGAATCATTGTTGATATACTTTTCTTTCACAAAACAAAAAAACAGAGCGGACAGGTAGAGAGAGAGAGAGAGAGAGAGTGAGAGTGAGAGTGACTGACTTGGGGAACTGAGCGCAGAAGCAGCTAGCAGAAGCTAAGCCTTCATTACAAAAATGCCGACTCTTGTTCATCTTCTTCTTCTCCAAAGCTAGGGTTTTTGTATACTTCAATCAAACTTAGCAAAGTTATCAGACTCTGTACTTTTCACACACAAGATCTTCAGGTAAGAGCATGGATTTTAGATTCTCTTCTCAGAATTCATCAAACCATCCTTTACACTTGTCTTCTTCCTTTCTCTTGCTTTCGGTTCTAAAACAGACTTCATGTTATATGCCTTTTTCTACTTGAGTTCTCTTTCTTTTTTTTCCTCCTCCTCTCTTTTTGCTTCAGTTGAAATCGCATTTTTTTTTTTCTGGGAAAGTTCTGGTTTGGTTTTGACAATGTGGGTTGTGTTAATAGTAGGTTTTCATACTCTCTCTCTCTCTCTCTCTCTCTCTCTCTCTCTCTCACACACACACACACACACACACACACACACACAGATACATCCATATATTTGTGTGCTTCAGGTAAATGGTAATTTGTTTTAAATCTGTCATGAAGCTTATTGTGTCTGTAGATCTAAATGTTAACAGTGTATGAAGATTGAACTCATTTTGGATGTCAGAACTACCCATCTCACTGATCTGATATCTGGGGTTTTTTTTTATTGTTATTATTTATTATTTATTATAATTAAATGCATTTTTTTGTCTTTTTATATTAGGTGATTTTTCAGATATAGTCCTCTTTTGAGTCTGTTTAACTTTAGCTTCTGTAGAAGATCAGAAGACAGTGTTGGAATGAGGGGGAGGGGGTGATATTTGACAATTTTGTAAACAATGAGAAATGTCTTTTCAAGATTATTGGGTCTATTATCTTAAGAAACAATCTTGGGTTATGTCTCAAATTTTATGAATATTTGAAAAGGATGGTATTATTTTTTGCATAAATTTGTAAAAATATTTTCAGTTCTTGGCATAATATGGTTCAATCTGTGTTTAGTTGTCAATTAAATTAGATTCCCAGTTTAGGAACTAATTGACCGAGTTTTCGCACCAAATATCAATTTTAAGTGTTGGTAAATGGGGCAATCCTAAAAGGTGTACTGTGATGTGGGTAATTGTCATCATTTAATTCTTTATGCTGTTGTCTTAATAATGTTTTTGAATGGAGTAAAAGGGAAGCAAAATGAAAAATTGTAAACAGGGCTTGTATTATGATGTTTCCTTTGAATTTTTTTGTTTTTTTTTGTTTTTTGGGGGGGTGGGGGGCTATCTGTTGTGGCCCTGTGGGTTTGGTTGGTGGAAGTGGAGGTAGTTTCTCTGGAGTTTCTTTGAAGGGATTGTGTTGTATGTTTCTTTGTTTGGTCTAGCTTCTGTAATCAAATACCGATCAGAGGTTGGATGATCTTCATAAAACCAATCATTTGCATACTACACATGTATGTCAGATATATCTTTTCTCAGACAAGAATTCCTCTCAAATCTGAACTATTGCTAGTGTTGTGGGTCAGGTGGGGCTCTCGAGTAGAAGAGTTCATTTTGTCTGGTCCTTTTCTGCTTTGAGCCAAGAGGAAATTGAATATGCAAACACCAAAATCGAGGTATATTTGTCATTAACATGGTTTTGTAGCATTATGTTATATATATATTAACTTTACACAACTGCTTATGATGCAATTTCTGTTTAATAGAAATTTACATAGTTAATTTCTCGAGAAAATGAGCAAGAATCAACTGGCTGAACTGTAAATGATATATAGTATTATCAAAATTTATTTCAGAAATTAGTAAGAGGGCCCTATTCAAATAAGCCACTGAGTTTATGCTTCTTTTGGGGCAGTTTTTGTTCAGTAGCAGTTTTAGGACATAATCTTATGGTGGTTGTCAGTTTTGGTTACTACATCCTTGGTTCTAATTATAACTTCTTAAGTTATGGGTTATAACTTATACTGCTCAATGATTGCTGAATTGTTGTAATATATGCAAAAAAAGAACATGTTGAAATATTTTATGAAGAAAGACAATTTGGACCATATAAAAGGTAAATGGTCTCAACCAGGTGTGGTATGATCTGGAAAATTACCTCAGTCTACGGTTTACCATACTAGTCTTTGGTAATTTTAATCATCACTGTTCAAAAAGTTTCTAAACCTCCCGTTGAATATTTTGTATCTTCACTTTAGACTCAGTTTGGCTAGGATGGAAATGGTAGAAAGTGAAATAAATGAAAGAAAAAAAATAAATAAATTTGAGTTGGTTTAGTATGAAAATGGTGAAAGTTATAAGAAAGTTAATTTTCTAATACAACTCATAATAGCATGGTAACTAAGCTTATAGTTTTTTGCAGCAAAAAACACAAGAAAATACAAGAAAGTTAAAATATGTTATAAAAGTAGTTAGTTATAATTAGAATTCCTATTTTCTTGTAAAATTCTCATCATAATCAAATTTATACAAGAAAATATATTTTACTTTACTTTACTTTACTTTACTTTCCTTTTTTTTTTTTTTTTTACTTCACTCTATCATTTTCACTTTCCATTATTTATTTCTTTCTAATCAAACGAAACATTCGCATCATAAAGATTATTTTTCATGGTGAAAATTTTGTGATTTTACCAAGTAATTAAATAATTTTGAAAGAAGAAACAATAATTTTTTCCATGCAAATGTATATTTTTAGTTTAGAATAGTTGATATTCTATGTATATAAATTGACTTGCAATTTGAACACTGATGTGATTGTTTCAAGACCAATATACATCAAGGTATATGTATTGCTGAAACAGGACATGGTAGTTAATAATTGATCTTTGGCCACAAATGCTGGCTCAATTGGCTTAAAAACCAATTCTTTTGGAAGACTTTCAGCAACCTCCCTTAAGGTTTGGGCTTATTACAGTTCCAGTTAGCCTCAACTTGTTTAAAAAATAGATGGCGACCCAGCATTACTGAAACTGGTTTGCTAATTTGTTTTTAAATGTCTCTTTTTAGCGCCCTAATATTTTCTATTTAGTTGCTTTACCTAGATTCCATTGACTGTTGCATGTTTTGGTATGCTGATTATCATCCCTTCCTTTTGAGAACAGAACTGGCTCTTTGGAGGTGCCTAAAAGGACATCTCTGGCGACACCCCGAACTGCTAAACAGCTGAAAATGCCTGGATCAGATTCGGAGGCGATTCCTTCTCCAAATCCAGAAAGCAGGACACCTAAAGGCAGAAGTCCTAAAGTTGCAGAGCGTAAATCACCCCGAAGTCCAGTGCCTGAGGTATTCTATAAATAACTGACCACGTGAGCCAGTTTATAAATAAGGAACTATTCAGAGCTTCCAGGATCAATTCATTTTTGTGTAGTTTAGCATCATTAGGAATAAAAACAATTGAGGGTGCTTAGCTTCTAGCTGCATTAAGAAATAGACATTACGATGCCTGGAAAGTTCGTGAGTTATTACCTATGAGTTAGCGATTTACATTTGTTAGCGGGACCATGATAGTTTGGGCTATGATGTTATTGTTTCTTCTAGGGATAGTTACACCAGAAAATACATGTGCCCAAGTAGTGTGAAATTCTCAACATATTGGTAGTTGGCTTTTTGGTGTCACCATACAGCTAGATCTTTTGTTCCTCTATATATGTTGTTCCTTCATTTCTTCAATTATATTAATTTTAATGGTTTTTGAATTGGAAATGAAAGGATTATTGGTTACTGTTCACGTAAATTTAATCTGTGAACTTTCTGTATGAACAAAAACTGGTGTTTCAATGTTTAAAGCTCAATGCAGGTTGTTGATCACTCACCTTTACTGACTCAACCTGTCGGATTGAGACACTGAGAGATTTGTTCTACATATTATGCTACTCTCTAATTTGTTTATTTGTCTCTCATTTAGGATTACTGTAGTATCTTATCATATTGCACTTTTTTTTCTTTTTTTTTTTCATTCATTTTTTAATCCTTTGTTGTTTTGTACGATTTCCTATATGTCAGAATTTTGGAGACATCCAACCCAAAACCAATTGGTATTAGGTGGAGGGACCCCTAAACTATATAAACTAAGCATGAGAGAAACACTAATTCAAATCCAGAGCGAAGACTTGGTCTGAGAAATCACCCAAGATCCAACTATGATCCCATGTTAGAATTTTTTAGGCATCCAACCCAAAACCAATTGGTATTAGGTGGAGGCCCCTAAACTCATATGAATAAAGCGTTGGCGGCTTAGAGAGCGTGAACAAGTCTCTAATACTATATATATATGTTACTCCGACAGTTTTAGTTACTTTTGACATCTATTGAATGTTTCTGTTGTGATGCTTCAGTAACCTGCTGTCACCTGTTTAATATTTTGCCCCGTTTTGTCAGCTTCAGAAGAAACGCCCAAGCAAATTGTCTGAATTGGAATCTCAGCTTGCTCAGCTTCAGGAGGAACTGAAGAAAGCGAAGGACCAGCTGAGCTCATCCGAATCATGGAAGAAGCAGGCCCAGCAAGAGGCTGAAGAGGCCAAGAAACAGCTAGCAGCCATGTCAGCAAAGCTCGATGAGTCCCAGCAGCAGCTGATGGAACTTTGTGCTTCTGAGGAAGATCGTGTCCAAGAGCTCCGTAAGATCTCTCAGGATCGTGATCGAGCATGGCAATCTGAACTCGAGGCAGTCCAGAAGCAGCACTCAATGGACTCTACCGCCTTGTCTTCTGCCATAAATGAGATTCAGAAGCTCAAGATCCAGCTTGATAGGGTATCTGAATCTGAATCTGCCCAGGCTGATTATGCACAATCAGCACATGCTGAAATACAGAACTTCTGAATGGAACTCTCAGAAACTCTCTCCTGGTTGAAAATTTAAAAACCCAACTCAGTGATTGCAGAGAATCTGAAGCACGGGCCTTGGAAGTTGTTAGTAAAACTCGAATGCAATTGGAAATGGCGAAGACAGCTGAAGAGACTCTCAGATCTGAAGGCATTAGAACAATGGATGCTTACAGATCCTTGGCTGTGGAGTTGGAGCAGTCAAATGCTCGAGTAAATTTATTGGAAGAGCTTGTTAGCAAACTCCAAGCTGATGCTGGTAACAATAGCAGCAAGAATTCTGCAGATGATTCCTGCAATGTCAAAGGTGGTAGGGAAAATGGAGAACATGAGGATTCAGACCAGCTCAAAGCAGAGCTTAATCATGTGAAATTTGAAGTGGGTCAATTAAGATCAGCTTTAGATGCAGCTGAGAGAAGGTACCAGGAGGAATATATTCATAGCACATTGCAGATTCGAAGTGCTTATGAACTAGTGGAGCGCTCAAAATCAGAGTCGTCATTGAGAGAGGCTGAATTGGAGTCGAATTTGAAGAAGGCAAAAGCTGACATTGAAGAGTTGAAGGCAAAACTGATGGCCAAGGAAACTAAGTTGCTTGATATTTGTGAGGAGAATGAAGGACTGAATCAAAAGATTGAGAAAAATCAGTCAACCGAAAAGGAATCGAAATTGGAAACAGAGATGAAGAATTTTGAGGTAGATTTGGCAGATTTGAAGGCAAGTTTGTTGGATAAAGAAACCGAATTGCAGGGTATAACTGAGGAAAATGAGATGCTGAAGTTCGAAATCAAGAAGAGAGAGATGGAGCGGAATAAAGTGAATGATGAGGCTTTAGCTTCCGCAGAAGCAGCTAGGGCTGCAGAGCGAGAAGCACTTATGAAGCTAGGCTATTTAACCGAGGAAGCCGATAAAAGTAGCAGAAAAGCTGCTCGGGTTACTGAACAGCTCGATGCAGCGCAGGCTGCAAATTCGGAGATAGAAGCTGAGTTGAGGAGATTGAAAGTGCAATCGGACCAGTGGAGGAAGGCTGCAGAGGCAGCTACGGCTATGCTTTCAACGGGGAATAATGATAAGTTTGTGGAGAGAACAAGGTAAACGGCGGCAACTACCATACTATTGGTGGAAAGCTAGGTTCACCTTTCTCGGAAGAGATGGATGATGAATCACCCAAGAAGAAAAATGGTAACATGTTGAAGAAGATTGGTGTGTTGTTGAAGAAGAGCCAGAAGTAGTTGCATTGTTTGGCAGGTTGTATGTTGTTTTTCACGAAGGTTGTATTTGGATCTTGGATTTATAGAGATTTGTGGAGGGAAAAGAAAAGGGAAGAAAAGTTTTCCTTCCTTTTTCATTTTCTTTTTATAAATCTAAGATCCAAACTGAGCCTAATTGTTTTGTTGTCTTCTTTTATGTTATATTCATATGATGTTAACTCTTGGTTTGTTTCTTTAACAGATTTTTTGTGGCTGCCAAGTATTGAAGAGATTTTCTAGGAAAACCCCTTTTTTCTGTCCTTGTATAGTTATCTGGAAATGTATGAACTTTGTATTTGGTTTCACTTGCCATATGTGGTAGGTTTTGATGGACACCCTAAGGATTGTATTATTTTTCTGTTGTAACTTTCTGTTTATGGTTTAATTGATTGGAGAATAGAAACTGGTATGTTCTTGTTGTTTGGACATAATGTTAAGGTGGTACACTCTCAGAGTATCACTCTTTGGCTAATGGTTTTTGCACATTACATACAAGCATAGTATACAATGTTTGTCTTTCTTGCTGCAATACTTGGTACTGGTAGTTCCAACTGAGTTTTGTAGATCAAATATGTGGATTCAAATTACCATGGTTAATTAATTGTTACTTGTTTATTTCAAGCATGGTGCCCAAATATGCTGGAAGTAGATATTATAAGATTGATGGGATTGTAAGGAATAAGTTATACCATGAGATTAGATTGAATGAATTATTGAATAGATGATAGGATTATGGGAGATAATATATACTATGAGATAAATGATTGAATAGGGGCTAAGTATTATATTTGGTTAGAATAAAAAATAAAAATGATAAAATTATTTTTTACTATTGGATGAAAGAAAAAATTAAGTCAGAGAGGTCTAATCTTTTTAATATCACAATATTTATGGCATTATTTAATGTTTTATTTATTTATTTATTTATTTTTGTTTAATCTTCCATACTAATATTGAGATAATTCGGAGTTTAGTATTGTAGAAATAAGTAATAGATTGGACTATTTGATGGGATCCACATGTTTTCCACCTCCAATCCTTTTCACATTATCTCGCAATTAAATTCAGGGTTAACAATTCAATGAATCTCACATGTTCTCCATTTTTAATCCCACCATTAGTGAGGCAATCACACATGCCTTAGGGGCATGTTTGTTTAAACGGACTCGATTAAATAAAATTAGCATTCCTTCCAATCGTTTCCACCTTATCTTACAATTAAACGCAAGGCTAACAATCCGATGGGTCTCATATGTTTCTCACTTTCAATCCCACCATTAGCGAGGCAATGTTTGTTTGAACGGACTGAATTAGATAAAATTAGCATTCTTAAGATTGTTAATCTTGAGATTATCAATCCTTTTGGATTGTATATCACATCCTATCCTTGGATTGATTTAGAATTATAAAGAGAGACTAATAAAATCCTATAAGTTCTGAAATTTAACTAATTAGTCTGAACCTTAGTCCTCCATTTTTTATCTTATCTCCCTCATGGGATTCAATATGGGAGATATATCTGGATGGACTATTAGTCGAAACCTTAATTTTCTTAGCCAAATATCAAATTATGTATTTTGTTAGATTGTTAGTCCAATATCAAAATTATGTCGGTCTAACCAAACATAGCCCAAGGTACTAGCAGGACTGGTTTCAGGGCAAAGCCCACAAATGCAGCCGCTATAGAGCTTTAAAAATTTAAGGGGAAATTACCCACAAGTCCCATGTGGAACATGTGGACACCATTTAATCCCATAACTTTTGAGTACACCCAAAAGTCCTTTCCTTTCTCTCTCTGCTTTTTGCTTCCCTTCCTCTCTCGTTTTTTTTTTTCTGCATTTTTCTCTCATCGTGTTTGTCATGGACGACGACCGGTGATCATGTCTTTCTCCATTGATCGGGGCTCACTGATAACCGCCAACCATCGAAATCAACTCGTGACTTCACTCTCACCGACGGCAAATATAATATATTTCCGACGAATAAGATGAGTGGATCTACTTAGATCTGATGTAAATCTACTCAGATCTACATCAGATCTAAGTAGATCTACATCAGATTTGGCTAGATCTAAATAAAAAATAGTTGCCAGAGTACAATTCTCTCTCCACATCCGCCTTTCTCCTTCGATCTCTTTTTTTTTTCTCTGCTATACACTTCTGTTTTTCTGTTTTAATGGAGAAAATTTTCGAATTCTGAACAAGTAGTTTTCGAGTTTTAGTTACAGGCGGTGAAAACTGTAAAATTTTGCAGTTTCAAATTTTTTTGGTACTAGAATGAATCATGGTATAAAACTGTAAAATTTTACAGTTTCATAACATATTTTTCAGTTTGATTAATAAGGATAAATACTTAATAGATTTTTGTTTTGAAACTGTAACATTTTACAGTTTCAAAACTTACTTTTCAGTTTGATTACTATTTAGAGATTATTTGCTTGAACCTTACAAAAATTGAAAAATAACATATGTTTTCTCCATTGTTGTTGTTTTTTGTCGTTTCATATTTTTTTTCCTTTTAGTTTATCAATATTTAGCACATTTTGTTATGTTTTTTTTGCTATAATTTATCCATTTATTCTTTTTTTTTTCCGGCAATATTCTAGACATTCCGGTGAGTCTCCAGTGATGTTCTTAATGTCCAGTGAACGTTCTGAACATTCCGGCGACTTCCATTAACGTTCTTAACACTCCGGCGAAACTCCGGCGACTTCTCGGTGATACTCCGGCGACTTCCCGGCGATGTTGAATATTCCAACGAGTCTCCGGCAACCGTTTGATGCTACGGTAGTAAGATGTGAACAGTATCTGTAAATTTAAAAAAAAAAAAAAAGATTTTTTGGTAACAATTAAAAATGTATTGGACTAATTTGTGCAAATGTTTTGTTTTGGGATTAGCTGGGTTTTGAACTTGGTACATGAGACTTATCAGTAAGTTCCCAAAATCTAATTAAAAAAAGGCTCTTGAAAAAGTTAGAGTTGACCCTAACAAAATTTGAAGTAGTAATTAACAAATTTAAATAGTTGTATAGTTTTTTAAACTTATTAACGAATTCTTTTGGGCACTTATTAACAAAAACTTATAAATCAATCTTGTTTGGAAATATCACGTTTTGGTTTAAAAATTAAAAAATCATTAAAAAAAGTTAAAAATCCAACAAACTATATAAAAAGTTAAAAATTCTTTCTTCTCTTTACTTTTTGCATATTTTTTCGTAAAAAATTAAAAAGTCATTCTAAACAAATAATTTTTTTTTACTTTAATTTTATCTATAAAATTTAAAAATTAGTAAAATAGCATGTTTCCAAACCAGGTTGATTGCTTTATGAGATGAAGAGAAGAGAAAATGAAAAGGGGAGAGGATTATAGAAGTTTACAAATTTGGTTATAGAGAAACAAAGAAAACATGCCCCAAACAGTATCCAATGGCTGGGCTTCAACTCACCTTACAGCTCCCTTCAAACCCAATGGGCCAAACATTTATTGAATTATATATTTTAGGATATATTATAAATACACCTATTGAGATTTGCTTAAAGTACAGATTACCTTATATGATTTAGAAAATTATAAATACCCTCATGTTAGAATTTTTTATTTAACAAAATTAACTAAAAAAATAAAATTTATAATTACTCTCCTATATAATAATAAAATTACCTAAATTTTTAATTGAAACATATTTCTATTATCATTAAAAATTATTAATTCACTTTATGATTTATTAATAAAAAGAGCAATTTGTTATGGAATTTAAAACCTCAGGAGGTGAAATGTAATTTTCAGAACCACATAAAGTGATTCGTATTTTAATCAAACTTCAGATAGGGTATTTGTAATTTATCCTATATTTTAATATGTGAAATTACAAAACACAATTAAATTTGAATTCATAATTTGTACATTTCAAGTTAATGTCACCCATCCGTCCGATCCGTGGTCTCAAAATATTTTATTTATTTTTTCTCACAATAGGTAACCCAAAAACCTTCTAACAAAATTTGCAAGAGGGTTGCTTTAAGATGTCAATCCTTTGTCCAATTTGTTATCCACGTTTTTTTCTCTAAGAATGTATGGAGTTTTTGCAATTTTCTTCTCATGGAAAATTCTAAGAGTAAAATTGGGGTGAAAAAATAAACATAAGGTTTAGATTAACATAATTTGAAAGTACATATGGATACTTTGCTTGGTTGTGATTTTCAGGAAAATTTACTTTTTATTTTTTGTTTTTATTGAATTTTTTAAATATTTCAAGTAATTTTTTTAATTTTTAGACAAACCTAACATAAATATACTTAAAAAGTAAAATATTTGTAAAAAAAATCTTTAAAAAGTCACTAAATACCAAAAATATAAAAAAAAATGTGAAAATTTAGTATATTTTTATGTATTTATTAATTTTTTAAAATATTTTTTCACAAATATTTTACTATTTAGATACATTTAAGTAAGGTGCATCTAAAAAAGTAAAAATATTTATTAAAATTTTAAAAATATATACTAAAAACAAAAAAAAAAAAACAAGAAAAATGAAAAATGAAAAACTGAATTTTCATAAAACTGAACTCAAAAAACTAAAACCTAACACACTGTATAATTTTTTTCTTCCTTCTCCTTTATAGTTTGTATTATGATAAATTACACTTTAGTTATCAAAATTCTAATAAGTAACAATATTAAAATATAAAAAGCATTGATTTTTTTTTTTTCAAATCATTAACAAGATTATTATTTATTTACAAAAAAATTACAGTTCCACACTCAACTATTACACATATCTAATTAAAAACACTGCCCAAACCACGAGAAATTGGGTGGAATTGCATAATTTTTCCTAGAAAAATAAAAATAAAGATAAATTAAATGTATTCTTTGAAATTTGCCTAAAATATAAATTATCTCTTATAATTTAAAAAATTATAATTATTCCCTTGTCAAAATTTTTTATTTAATAAAATTAATTAAAAAAATAAATTTTCTAACTACTCTTTTGTATAATAAAAAAATTATACAAATTATTAATTAAAATAAAATTTTAATATTATTAAAAATTATTAATTATTTAATAATTTATTAATAAAAAATATAATTTATTATGAAATTAAAAATTTCAATAGAAATAGGTTTAACCTAAATAAATAAGTATATATATATAGATGTGTGTTTACACATTCTCTCTCTCTCTGGCTTCAATTTGAAGATTAGGGTTTTACAGAGGCGGCTACCTATCTTCTTCTTCTTCTTCTTCTTCTTCTTCGTCTGAGAGTCGAACAACGCTTTCTTTCGGCAGCCATGGGGTATGATTTACTCTCTATCATCTATAATCTTTACTTTTCTTCTCTATTGCATATATATATATATATATGTAGCTTTAAGATTGAAGCATAAGGATGTTTATTGTTTGTGAAATTCAGGATATTGAATGTTAAATTTATCCTTGTTTGGTTAGAGGAAAATGGACGTTTCACCTCAATGGGTTGGATAATGGTGAATTTCATAATCGAAAGTTTTTGTTTTTGTTCTTACTTGTGGCAAATTACGAAATCTGGGGTTGTATGAAAACTTAGAGCCTGTTTGTTTAGTATCATTCACAATTCATTTGAAAATAAAACTAATGACAAGTCTTAAAAACACTTTTGTTTTCGTACCATTTATCAGTTTTGTGAAAAAAAAATTAGTTTTTGAAAATTTGAATCAACTGTTTTTTTTTTTTAAAAACGAAAAGTGAGTTGTTTTAAAAAAAATTCTTTAGAACAGTTTTTGGAAGCAGTTCCAAAACAAGTTTGTGTTTTTTCAAAAAATTAAAACTAAGAAAGACAATAACAAACAGGACCTTAGTTTTTTTGTTGGAAGTACATTCCATGGTTATCATCAATATTCATTAGCTTTTGAAACTATTGAATGAGCTTGTTTGAACCTAGTGTTTTTATTGTTTCTTAGGCATGCTCAAATTGGGCAATGTAGCATAGCAATATTAGCCCTCTTTTGAATGGCTTTGTAATGTGAAAATTTCTTGTATCACAGGAAGACACGTGGTATGGGAGCTGGGCGCAAATTGAAGTCCCACCGTAGAAGGCAAAGGTGGGCTGACAAAGCATATAAGAAGTCCCACCTTGGCAATGAATGGAAGAAGCCGTTTGCCGGGTCTTCGCATGCCAAAGGCATTGTCCTTGAAAAGATGTAAGCCTCTTCCCATATTTTTTTTATTCACTAGCTTTTGTTAAAAAAAATCCTATGTGATTATTCCATTGGGGGTTCGACATTGGCTTTTCCAGTTTTTTTTTGGCTGTTTTAGAATCTAAAAAAACTAATGCGTTTAGGAAATGTCAAAGAAGTTTCTTTTTTTGTTAGTGGGAAAGTTGTTTTTGGCTTTTTTAGTGGAAAAGTGAACTTTTTAGCTGAACCTAACATATGGCTGCTGACTGACACGTACAGAGGTATTGAAGCTAAGCAGCCGAACTCTGCTATCCGAAAGTGTGCTAGGGTTCAACTGATTAAGAATGGGAAGAAGATCGCCGCATTTGTCCCTAATGATGGTTGCTTAAACTATATAGAAGAGAATGTAAGTGTTCTTTGAAAGGCTGGCATCGTCATTTGACTGTTGTTTTTTGTTATTTGGTGACTTATAACCCTTTAATATCTTTTGCTGTAGGATGAGGTGTTGATTGCTGGATTTGGGCGTAAAGGGCATGCCGTGGGAGATATTCCCGGTGTTAGATTCAAGGTTGTCAAGGTATCTGGTGTCTCTCTTCTGGCTCTATTCAAAGAGAAAAAAGAGAAGCCAAGGTCTTAGTTTTGTGTGGCGATGAGATTATCTTTTTCTGTGTTTTGATAGTTTTGTTGGAAGTATTGAAATGGTACTCTTATCTGTTTGAGCAGGATTTTGTGAACAATATATTATCAATTCTCCTGTTATTTGTATTGGCATCAAAGCTACATTTTTTACATCAAATGATGTTCCTTCTACTTAAATGGTGTCTATTTATATTATGCCCTATCATGCATCATTAAGTGAAAGAGTAGTGAGTTCTTGGGATCAGACAATTAGTTAAAGAGTGTTAGGGTATGGTCATTTTCTCAGATTTTTATTTGAAAGGTTTGATCTTTCATTGTAAAGTTTGGTGGCATAGCATTATAACTGGTTATTAAGACTCGGTAGATCATTAGGTTTATTGTGCCATCTATTCTTTGGGCTTCTAGGAAGTTACAGCTAAACGTGGCACGGTGTTGCTAGCTTTTATCAGGTTGATCAAATAGAAGCCTGTGCCATAGTATAATATATAGTTGGGATGCAAGGTGAACAGCTAGGGAGGTTATATGAATGGCGGCATCAAGCTATTCCTATCCTGCAAACCCGGCTTTTATGTTAATGCAAATAGCTTCCAATCTGCATTGTTTAATTCCATGGTTACAACTTTTTATTGTGGTCTAATAGTGGCAATGCCTCTTAATATGCAATGTTTGTACTGGTGCGGGGCTAAAGGATGGTGCCTGGCTGGTCATGAAACTACTTGCAGTGAAACAATCTACTGCATGACTAGAAATCAATCGAGTAGGAAAAATTGTTGCTATTTTTATTTTATTTATTTTTTACCAAAGCATTGTCTTTATCTGATACAAGTTTTGCTTAATCTTTACTCTTGATGAAAAGTAGCAAGTGCTTATTGCTTCTAATTTTAGGTTTCATAAGAGTTGATCATTAATGATCGCAACATGATAGCAACTGCCCCATTCTTTTTGTGGTTGCACAGTGAGGCCTCATCGTCTCCTATCTTTCTAATTGTCTCCATTCATCTCTTCGGACTCTATTTTTCTTTTCCTTCTCATATGTTCATAATACATGTCAAGAAAAAAAAATTGTTGGGTCTATCAATTGCAGCAGGTACAATTCATATCAATTTTTGATCATTGATAAACCCCACGGCATCTAGTAATTATGATCGCCTTTGTTGATGTGGTGAAAGCTAAATCTTGTACCAAATTTGTCACTAGATTTGGGATGGCCATAGTTTGGCTCAAGATTTAGCACATCAATGGAGAGGTTTTTTTTTAAGAGTAAAGTCAAGAATGATTTTGGCTTAATAATCTGGCGCACCATTTGAGTTCTCTAAGCAATTGTAGCCATCATTTTCACGTTACCCTTCATTCTAATTAATACCCAACACAATCCAAAAGTTGGTTATGAGAATAGCAAATATCAAATGCATCAGTGGCTTCAAAAGGGTGGATCCATACGACTGTTTTTACTGTTTTCTATTCAAGTTCTTGTTTTCCCAAAACAACAACAATAATAATAATATTGCGAAGTTATTTCTGTTTAATTCTTCTTGTTTCTATCTTTGTACAATTATTTCATGATTTCTTTATTCTTGTCGACTTATGATCTATTTTCCACTCTGCTAGTAGCCACTAACCTTTCGTCTCACATCCTGTGTAAGTCTTTAAGTTAGGCCATTGATGGATTTGGGGATCCTCGGAGAGGGTATGTGGGAGTATGTGAAAATATGACAAGTCAATTAAGAATTTAGATTCTCTTGAACTAATTTACAATATTTAGAAAATGAGTCGATCTCTAGATTTACAACTTAATAACCTCCCATACTTGATACATGAATTTCAAGTATCAAGATTTAAATCTAGATCTCTAACAATAAATGAAGAACATGAATTTCAAGATTTAAAAATAGATTTAAGTTGGAACATTCCAAAAGTACCAATTAAAGAAATATATAAACCAATTTTTTAAAGTCATCTTTTAATATAGATTTACATGTCAAAACTGTTGAAAAAATTAATGCTTTAACAAAAATCCAGGAAACATGTCAATTACTAACTAAAGAATCAATCAAAAAATATCTATCTACTAGTTATAATTTTATTCATCTAGGCTTAATACAAGTTGCAGTCAAACCACTGACTACTCGAGAACATAATTCTTCAGTTTTATTATGTTTAAGAGATGCTCGATTTATTAATTATTATGATAGTTTAATGGGTATGATGAAATTTAGTTTTCATAAAGGACCTGCCCATTTTAATTGTTTCCTGATTTTATTTTAAGTTTACGTGATCCACACATACTTAAAGCTTTAATACTGAATATCCAAATTTCTGGTACTTTTACTAAAATGCTTGGTGGTGCTTATTCTATTGCTTTAATTTACCATATTTATTATAAATATATAAAAACTAATCTTAATGTACATGCATTAGCTAAAAGCCCGAAAGATAAAACTGTACTCATACAAGGTAGTACTAGTGAAGCCAATATAGATGTTCCTACCACTATTTGTTGGAATGAAGTCACTCTTCCAAAAAACTAGGTGACAGTCAATGAAAATTATTCAGACCCACATTAATTTGATAGCAATGATATTCAACAAATTTAACAATATGATGATGGTATAGTCCACATATGTTTTAATGGCCCACATAGTAGTCAATCCTCCATAGTACCCCCAGTATCCCCACTGAAGAAAATGAAATTTTTAGTACACCATTATTTACTAGAAAAGATAGGAAACTCCACATTTATCAACCCTCACATGCTACTGCTAGTACGTTAAAAGAAATAAATAATTCTTCGACTTTTCAGATTAGTAAACCAATTTATTCAACACATAAACATCTTCATGAAGAAGATACTACATCTCAAGACTCACTTACTCAAACTAATTTTGAAGTATTTTCTCCAATTAATTCACAATTATTAACTCTTAGTAAAACCTTTGCACCTAATCTTAATAGATTACATGCTGAATTTCAATCTAAAGATAATAAATTAAAACGACAGGCTTATTGAAATACTTATAATAAACCACAACAATCCCGAATAACTAAGAAATGGTATAAGTTCATGGCTGAATTTGGTACTGAAGTCAATTTCTTTGATTATCTTGAAAATTATTTTCAAAATTATTATCACAAAGTTAATACTATTACCAAAACCAAATGAAAAACCTCCCCAAATACCACTGTTTCTTCTAGTCATCCTCATTTAGAAATTATTCTCATTGAACATAAAGGATCTATCTTGCATGCTTCTCTTTTTAAACTACTTGGTGACGAATCTAAAATTAAAAAAGTCATTGAACAAAATAATTATACAAATCAATGTTTGAAAACTATCGGTAAACAATTAGATAAAATTGAAACTACTTTTGATGATTATTCAAATAATCATGCTTCAACAAGTACACCTTTAGAAAAACCTCTTATTAATCTTCCTAGCACGAGGAATAGATTAAGTTTAGTCACCTAAGATGTCACTGTTAATCGATGACAAAACTTGTATATTGATTAATCAAAAGAAGTACAAATATATAAGCAATAGAATGAAACCCTAATAATCCCTAATAATCTAAAGTACTAAACTATCCTTAATGAATATTATAAACTACATAATTAATCTAAACTACATAATTCACACCCCCCCTCAAACTGAGGATGCGAGCGCAGAAAGTATCGAAAGTTTGCCAAGAAGAAAACGAAAACGAGCAACAGTATGAGTCTTCGTAAAAAAATCGGCCAACTGAAGAGAGGGGGGAACAAAAAGGAGAGCAATAGTGCCAGCCTGAAGATGCTGTCTGACAAAGTGACAATCTATTTCCACATGCTTTGTCTGCTCATGAAAGACTGAATTATGGGCAATCTGAACAGCACTGTGATTATCACAATACAACTGAGTCGGATCAGAAAGAGAGACACCCATATCAGAAAGAAGCCAGCGAAGCCAAACGATCTCGGAAGTAGCATGAGCCATGGCACGATACTCGGCCTCAGCGATGGAACGAGCAACAACAGACTGTTTCTTACTCTTCCAGGATATGAGGGAATCGCCAAGGAAAACACAAAGACCAGAAATGGATTTGCGATCAGAAATGTCACCTGCCCAATCAGCGTCAGCATAGGTACGGAGAGTCAAGTCCGAAGAGGCAGATAACAGCAAACATTGCAACAAAGTGCCACGAAGGTAACGCAAAGTCCGAAGTAAAGCTGACCCGATTAATGAGCGAGGCGAAACAAACTGACTGAGAATGTGCACAGCATAGGAGATATCCGGACGAGTAACGGTGAGATAAACAAGGCACCCAACCAACTCACGATACAAAGTGGAATCCTCAAGAGGAACGCCATCAGAAGCAGAAAACTTAGCATGCAACTCAAGAGGAGTGTCAACAATTTTCTCATCAGTGAGATTGGCACGAGAAAGAATATTATGAGCATATTTAGTCTGAGAGAGAAGATAACTAGTAGGAGAAGTAGCAACCTCAATACCAAGAAAATACCGAAGAAACCCCAAATCCGTCATCTCGAACTCCTGAAACAACTGACGCTTAACCTCCTCAATAGTACTATAATCAGAGCCAGTGATGATCATATCATCCACATATAAGAGAAGGAGAACAAGCCCAACAGAAGTGCGTCGAACAAAGAGAGCACAATCATGATGACTAGGGCGAAAACCAAGCTGAAGGGCAACAGAGTGAAATCGCTCATACCAAGCACGAGGAGACTACTTGAGACCATATAGGGCACGGCGAAGATGACAAACAACACCAGGAGGGTGAGAGAGACCCGGTGGAGGGCGCATATACACTTCTTCAGCAAGATGCCCATTCAGAAAAGCATTTTTGACATCTAGTTGAAACAGGGGCCAATGATGGGCAGCGGCAACAGAGATAAGAGTACGAACAGTAGTCATCTTGGCAACGGGGGCAAAAGTCTTATCATAATCAATCCCATACTCCTGAGAAAAGCCTTGGGCAACTAGACGAGCTTTATACCGTTCCAAAGACCCATCAGAAAGGGTTTTGACCTTATAGACCCATTTACAGCCTACAACATTCTTGCCAGCAGGTAATGGAACCAAATCCCAAGTCTGAGTGTTAGCCAAAGCAGTTAACTCATCATTCATGGCGGCAATCCAATTGGAATCATGACAAGCTTCCTTGTAAGACCTGGGCTCAAAATATGTATGAAGACAAGAAAGAAAAGACTGATAGGAAAGAGAAAAACATGTATTACCAAAACCATACCAGTTCGGAGGATGACGATCTCGCTGTGGGAAGCGATGTGTAGGAGGAGCGGGATCCAAAGAAACAGCTGGAGGGACAGTAGAGCTAGAGACAGGTGAGCTCGGAAGTGCTTTGCGGCGTTGATAAACAATAAGAGGAGCAGGAGAAGCGGAAGCTGGAGATGAGGTAGCTGGAGAGGTATTAGAAGTGCTAGTAAGAGGCAAAGTAGAGACCTCAAGGTCAGAAACAAACTCATCAGGAGAAACATTAGGAGGAAATGGGTCAACATGAACTAATTCATCCTTAGTAATAGGAACAGGAGTGGAAGGTATAGTGTAGTAGGGTAGTTTTTCTAAAAAAGTGACATGCCTAGACACATATAACTTTTTGGTGGCAGGATCATAGCACCGATAACCTTTCTGATTAATGCCATACCCTAAAAAGACACATAGAACATAACGAGAACTAAGCTTGGAGCGCGCCCGTTTAGGAAGGAGCACAAAGCATGCAGAACCAAAAATACGAAGAAGAGAATAATTGGGAGTAACACCAAAAAGATGCTCATACGGAGATGAGCCTGAAAGAAGAGGAGTAGGCATTCGATTGAGAAGATATGCAGCAGTGAGCACAGCTTCTCCCCAGAAAACAGAAGGGACAAAAGATGAGAGCAACAAACAGCGAGCTGTATCAAGGAGATGGCGATGTTTACGCTCAGCTCGACCATTTTGTGCAGGAGTGTCAGAACACGAAGACTGATAAATAGTTCCATGAGTAGCTAAATACTCCTCAAACTCAGACAAGTAATACTCACCCCCCAAATCAGAACGAAGAATTTTAATGGTGGTAGAAAATTGAGTGCGAATCATGGAGTGAAAATTAGAATATATTTTGTAAAAATCAGATTTTCAAGTCATCAAATAAACCCAAGTAAACCGACTGTAATCATCCACAAAAGCTACATAATATTGCGAACCACCTTTGGTAACTATAGGGGAAGGACCCCAAACATCAGTATGGACCAATTGAAAAGGAGAAGAGGAAATAGAACTACTTTTATTAAAAGGAAGAGCAAACATTTTAGCCAGTTTACAACCACGACACTCAGAAATATCACTAATGGGAAAATTGCCTAAATGTCCAGACTTAACTAACATCCTCAACCGATCACTCGACAGATGACCTAACCTAGAATGCCAAATATAAAAACAAAGATGACTTATTGTTCAAACAAAAAGAAGACAATGCAGTAGAAGACACTTCTAGAGGAACATGCAAGCTATCCAAGATATATAGTTCTCCAACTCTACGCCCGATCCCAATCTGCCTCTTGGATACCCGGTCCTGTACAACATAATGAGAAGAAGAGAAAACAACATCAAAACCGGAATCAGATAATTGACTAATAGAAATAAGACTGAGTGAGAGGTGAGACACATAAAATACAGGAGAAAGAGACAAATGGGAACAAGAAATAGAACCAACAGAGTGTACAGGCATAGAAGAACCATTAGCAGTAGCAATAGTGATAGAAGAAGAAGGAGAGACACAATTACTGAGGAGAGATGCAACAGGGGTCATATGATGTGAACAACCAGAATCAAAGATCCACGAAGTATGGATATTACCTGAAGAGGATGAACCAGACAAACCTAACTGAGTGCTAGTCATAGCGGAGGCTTGGGACGAAAGATTTAGATTGGCCACCATGAAAGACTTGAACTGCTCAAACATAGACTGCATATTGGAAGATGGATCATTCTCAGAAACTGGTGCAGAAAAGGCGGCAGATGAGCGAGATCCTGAAAATGTCGGCTTAGCGAATGGTAAACCAGATGAACGACCCTTGGGCTGCAAAAGTTTAGGACATGCATGTTTCCAATGGCCTTTCTGATGACAAAAGCTGCACTCATCCATGGAAACCCGAGGCTTGGGCTTACCAGTAACTTAAAATAAATGAGAAGATAGGGTGGGCAAGAGCGGAGGAGTGGCAAAAAGCGATCGAAAGGGAGTACCATGAGCCACCTTAAATCGAAGTTTCTTCCGCAATAAGCTCACGGACAAAGACCATCTCTGAAGGCAAGGGAGACCGATGAAGAATAGCTCCCCGAAGTGGCTCAAATTGATCACGAAGGGCCATGAGAAATTGAACAAGATGTTGTTTCTCCCGATACTTGATATAACTGTCAAGTAACTGCAAATCGGACGGTTTCATCAAAGCAAGCTGATCCCAATAAGTAGTCATCTCATTATAGAACTCCTGAATGGACTTATCTTTCTGACTCTCACTGCGAATAGACATCTCAAGTTCATACTGTTTTGCAAAGTTAGACTCAAGGTACATAGTCTTCAAATAGTCCCAAACTTGTTTAGAAGTAGAATACTTGAAAAAATTCATACCAATGGTAGTTTGAACTGAATTATGAAACCAAGTAAGAATTTGTGCATTTTCCTTATCCCATTTAGCAACAATGACCTCGGTTCTTGAGATTCCACAGGTCTAATAGTCATACCAATAACATAATTCTACATGCCTTTACCCATTATAAAATTTTTCATTACATGAGACCAATAAGAATAATTGGTACCATCTAATTTAGTAGTAATAGCTTGTAATTTATCGTCAGCCATATTGTATACCCAAACTACAGTGCATTCAAAAGCGAGTCAAAAGCGTGAGAGAGAGAGAGAGAGAGATATGAATGGCCTGCCAAGAGTAGCAATGCACTCTTCTCATAACCACGGCGAACTATAAACCAGAGTGATAGAGGTTCACCTTTTACGAGAGCTAGGGCAAAATAGAGAAGATCTGAGATACCCAACCTAGGTCTCCGAATGAACCGAGGATCGGCGATGGAAGCCTAGGGTTTCGATTGAACCGTAACCAAAATCAAAACCGCAAGTGTGACGAGCCGCTTCGATGGCGACCTTGCGAGAGAGAGAGAGCTGCGAGAAGAGCCGCCGATGACCTTGCGATTGAAGGAGACGAATCTGCGATGGCCTTGCGATGAGAGATAGAGCTGCGATGTGCGATGAGAGCAGAGCTGCGATGGTCGATGATGACTGCGAGGTATGTTCTTGCTTGTAACCCAAACGATACCATGTTAATCGATGACAAAACTTGTATATTGATTAATCAAAAGAAGTACAAATATATAAGCAATAGAATGAAACCCTAATAATCCCTAATAATCTAAAGTACTAAACTATCCTTAATGAATATTATAAACTACATAATTAATCTAAACTACATAATTCACAGTCACGACCCAAACTCGTCCCTATAGGTTTAGTGTCGTAACCGGCCAGTAATCCGCAATTACCGAAGGCCTAATTAAACAAAGCAAATGAATGGGGCTAGCAGAAGCTAATATATAAAAGGAAAACGTCCAACGAGCTGTGAACTTACATGAGACAAAAACATAGCTATATATTTATGTATATATACACATGTACATTCAAGCATTACAAGTTTCTTATAATTACATCACAACCAAAAGGGATAAGTCATTCCCATCCACAACAACTATAACACCAATGAAAACCGATCACAAGTGTGTAGGAGTGCCAAAAAAGGTAATCACTGGGTTAGCTCGTGCTCCGGCAGATGGGAACCTCGACGAGAGGCGCAAAAGGTGGTTTAACCAAAACAGAGGCAAGATCGTCAGCTATGTTCCCTCCTGAACTGGGTTACCTACATATACATATATACAAAACATGAGCTAAAACTTAGTGAATAATAACTGAGTAAAAAGATTCTGAATGATGAATAAGATGTAAAATAAAGTATATACTGAGTAGGTTCGTATCACAAGTGAGAGGCATAATACAACAATATCCAAAAGTAATAAATACAGACGACCTAGACGGTCGAATAGGCAGTCATGAAGACCGTACAGGCGGCCATGAAGACCGGAGATCAGATATGATAGTCAACACCATATTAAACAGGAGTTCCATGAAATGGAACTGATAGAATTGTGATCATATGAATAGGTGCTAGGGTTTTCACAGTAAACAATGAAAACTGAGACAGAATTATCATTCATAAACATGAGAAACATATCGGAGTAATGCATAAATTCGATGCAAAGAAAAGATAATTTAAATTAAACATATTTTTACAGCAGTGTTACTCACAGTGAGTTCCGTGATGCAGGTGACTAGAACGTGGTGTTTGACCTACACAGACAGATACAAGCGTAACACACTTAATTTGTTATACACCAAACTATAGTTTCATTTCTTAGGAATTAGTTGGTCTAAATGTCGTTAATTTTTGTTAAACGTTCATGCAATACAAATGAACCTCAATTATGGGTGCAAATCATGCTATCGAAGGTCTGGAAGAGGGGTAAATGACACAGAAAAGTGAAACCGAGGCTGCCAAACAGCCGCACATGCGGAGTTCCTTGCTGCACGTGTGCCGCACATGCACCACCAGGTGCTTTTATTTCAGAATTGCACCTTCTTCTTCCTTGTTTTTCGCACGTGCGGACCTACCCGCCGCACGTGCACCAGTGTTTCCCGTACGTGCAGGCTCCCTAGCCACACGTACGGTTCTGGGTGTTCCAGAACCGAATTTCTGCTATGTTTTCAGAGCTTCAATCCACCAAAAATCACACCCAAATTCAATCAAATTAAGGGCCAAACATTAGCAAACATAATGTATAAAAAAAAATTCCCAAGTTCAAACCAAGGATAGTGTTCAACTTCAAACTTGAATTTTACTATCTCATAAACAACTTCAAGTTTAAAAAAAAAACAAAACTCTATGCATATGGAAATTCTATGTTTCAACAAATCATGGTAATCTAGGTTAAAGTTATGTAAGAGAACGGGATTAAGTAATGTCATTTAGGCAAGAATATAGAAGAACTCCTCTTGTTAGGGTTATAACATCACTTATACTACTTAACTCCCTGCTCTTTCTCTTATTTCCATGAATTCAAGATGGAAAATCATCTTCATGTAAGAAATTAGAAAGGACTCTTACCTTAATGAGTTAATTGATGAAGTTGTCTCAAATTCTCTCATTCTTCTTCTTCTTCTTGATCACCCACACAAACTCCACTCTAGAACTCTCTCTCACTCTCTCTCTCAGATTGTATCTCTCTCTCTCTCTCTCTCTCTCTCTCTTCTAATTGAGGTCACACACATATATATAATTACATCTCTAGTTTAACCTATTTTAATTAAGTGAGAGCCTTTACTTACATTAACTAGTTAATTAATTAAATTATTCCTTGGTCTGATTATGATGTATCAATTTTACCTACTTAATCCACTAGCTAGTTTTATAGTCCTACGATTTAACGAATCAAACAAGTCTTTTCATAAATGAACATATCTGTCAACAACATGATGCACATAAATAAGCATATTATGCACAGATAAATACATAATTAAGATTAACCATAAAATTAACAGCTAAATAAGAGGCGGGTGTTACATAAGACACCAATACCGTTAAAGCTATTGAACAATTATTTACCAAATTATCTACCCCTCCTAACAAAAAAGGAATTACTGTATTAACACAACAACCACCTTTCGAATCTTCTAGTGACTCAGATACATCTACTCAGTGGCGGAGGGGCGTTGGGCTCAAAGGGGTCACGTGCTCCTCTTGAATTTTATTTATTTATTTATTTTTTCACACACAGATTGTGCCCCTCCTAATATACAATTTCAAACCCACTAACCCACTGACACACACACTACACGCACGACGCACCCACGTTTGTTTTTTTTTTTTTTTTGGAATCCTAATCCCAATCAAATACTAACACAACTTTTTTTTAGGTGAGTGCACACAACTCCAATTATAACAAGGTTAAACTCTAAAATCCTAAAAGTGTATGAAATTTTTTATTTTTTTATTTATTCACAGTACTTGTGAAGTATCTTCGTATTTTCTTTATCTTCTTTGTCTCCCTTTGTTGCTTTGCAATTTTCCGACTCGCGATTCACCAAATTAGGATCACACAACACAGATTTGGGATCACACTACAACCTTGGTATTTTCTCTTCATTGTTTATAGGTAACTTTATTTTATTTTTTTTACTTTTAATTAAAAATTATGAGTATTAATTTATAATTATTTGTTAAGTTTTGATTTGTTATTATTTATGTTAAAATAAGAGATTTTGATATGCTAAAATTATGAATCTTAATTGGTAGTGATTTATCTTAAAATTAGGGATTTTGGTTTGTTGTGTTTGTGCTAAAATTAGGGATTTGATTTGTACTAAAATTAAAAATATTAATTTACAGTGATTAATATTTAAATTAGGGATTTTGATTTGTTATAATTTGTGCTAAAATTAAAATTTTTGATTTGTTGTGATTTCTGCTATTTTAAATTTTTTGATTTGTATTAAAATTGGAGATTTTGATTTGTGGGGGGTTTGAGATTTTGATTATAAATTTTTATTTTGACTTTTAGTTTTTTCAAATAGTCATGGAGAAATATTTCAAAAAAAAAATCAAAGTTAGAATCATCTCTTTCTCAAGAAAAAGATGATAATTATTCTTCCGCAAAACCAAGTCGCATAGAAATCAACTTAGTAGACCTTCTTGCAGATCCAGGACTACGACCTCAGATTATGGACTGTAATGCTAATGATCGAGACTGAATTCGTAGGGTATATCTACAAAAAGGTCCTTTTCAACCTCGTGATCATAATTTTCCACAAATATCATTTGGACAAAAACTTCGGCGATTTAATTAGGCTTGGTTTAGTGAATTTCCTAATTAGTTAGAGTATAGCGTAGCAAAAGATGCAACATTTTGTTTATGTTGTTATCTTTTCAAACTCAATATTGGAGATCAAGCTGGTGGTGATTCTTTTGTTGGTAAGAGTTTCTCAAATTAAAAGAAAAAAGAAAAAATTCAAACTCATGTTGGAGGTCCCAATAGTGCTCATAATCAAACTTCTAGTAAATGTCAAGACTTGTTAAACCAGAACCAACATATTAAAATGATTTTTTTCAAACAATCTGATCGAACTCGAATTGAGTATCGAACCCGTTTGAATTCATCGGTTGATGGTGTTAAATTTCTTCTAAGACAAGGACTTGCGTTTCGTAGGCATGATGAATCTGAAAATTCAAGTAACCAAGGAAATTTTCTTGAATTTCTCAAGTTTCTTGCTGATCATAATGAAGATGTCAAAGTGGTTACATTGAGCAATGCTCCACAAAATCTCAAGTTGACATCTCCTGATATTCAAAAAGACATTGTAAATGTGGCCGCATTTAAATCTATCAATGTGATTATTAGAGATCTTAGTGATTCACTTTTTTCTATTTTGATTAATGAAGCCTGTGACATATCAATCAAGGAGCAAATGGCAGTTGTAATACGATATGTTGACAAAAAAGGCCAAGTGATTGAGCGCTTTTTGGGTATTAAGCATGTTGTTAATACGAATGCTCTCTCACTTAAACAAGCTATGGAAAATTTATTCTCCACACTTGGATTGAGTATTTCCAGATTGCGGGGTCAAGGATATGATAGGGCTAGTAATATGCAAGGTGAGTTCAATGGTCTTAAAACACTTATACTGAAAGAGAATCCTTGTGCGTATTATGTTCATTGTTTTGCTCATCAATTGCAATTGGCACTTGTAGCCATGGCAAAGAATCATAATCAAATTGCTTTACTTTTCACTTTGGTTTCTAATGTGGTGAATGTTGTTGGAGCATCATGTAAACGCCGAGATATTGTTAGAGAGAAGCAAGCTGCAAAAGTTGCTAAGACACTTAATACTGGAGAGCTATCTAGTGGGCAAGGCTTAAATCAAGAAACTAATCTTAAACGTGCTAGTGATACACGTTGGGGTTCACACTATGGTACTTTAGTCAGCTTGGCTAGTATGTTTTCAACAGTGATTGATGTGGTTGAAATGATTTCGGAGGATGGTTCAAATTCAGAACAACGAGTAAAAGCAAATGTATTGTTGGACTCAATTCAATCATTTGAGTTTGTATTCAACTTTCATTTGATGAAAACGATATTGGCTATTACAAGTGAGTTATCGCAAGTACTACAAAGGAAAGATCAAGATATTGTTAATGCCATGAATTTAGTTCAAATTTCTAAAGTACGGTTCCAAAAGATGAGGGAGAGTGAGTGGACATCTTTACTTGATAATATTTTGTCTTTTTGTGAAAAACATGAAATTGATGTTCCCTAAATGAAAGATATGTTTGTAGCTCGAGGGAGAAAAAGACGCAATGCTCAAGAAATTACAAACTCACATCACTATCGTGCTGAGTTATTCTACACTGTTTTGGATATGCAAATTCAAGAACTAAATGCTCGTTTCACTGAGTCGAACACTAAGTTGTTACTTTGTGTGGCATGTTTGAATCCATCTAACTCTTTCTCTAGTTTTGATAAGAAAAAGTTGATTCATCTTGCTGAATTTTATCCCAAAGAATTTTCTTCAGTGGACTTAATGATCAACTTGATACATATATTATCGACATGCTATCCAGTAGTGAGTTCTCAATGTTGAATGGAATTGCCGATCTTGCTAAGAAAATAGTAGAGACTGGAGGAGACAAAGTATATCCATTGGTATATTTGCTCTTGACTTTAGTATTAATCTTACCTGTTGCAACTGCTATTGTTGAGAGGGTATTTTCAGCTATGAATATTGTGAAGAATCGGTTGCGGAACCGAATGGGTAATGAATGGATGAATGATAGCTTGGTTGTCTACATTGAGAGAGATATTTTTGATGGGATTGACAGTGATACAATTATGGAAAGATTTCAAAAGATGAAAACTCATCGGGGTCAATTGTAAAAGTTTAAAATTTAAAACTTTTTGTAATGGATATTAATTTTCAATGTTTAACATTAACTCGAAAAATTATTATTATGTTATTGTTATTGATTGGAAAAGAAAAATTTTGAGATTGTAATTAATAGGTGCCCCCTTATATTAAATTCCTAGCTCCACCATTGCATCTATTCATCATGAAATTAGTCCATTAGCCCAACAATTTCAATCTTCCCATCTTAATAGAATAGTCCATCCCAAAGTTAATTCTACTACTCTTACCAAAAATTGGTATACTAAACCTACACTGCCAGATCTTCAATTTGAAGAAACAAATATTAGTAATCAATTTTCTGTTTTTGCTAAAAAATTATATGAATGGAACATAGATGGCCTTAGTGAAAATCAAATCTTTCAAAAATTAAATCATCTGTCCATGGTAGCAAATAGTTATCTTAGTAATTATCCTGATTATACTCAACCTGAAATTGTCTCCTTATTGACCTCTGGTTTTACTGGTATGCTTAAATCATGGTGGGACAAATACCTCATTACTGACATACATGAAAGTATCCAACATGTAGTCCAATTAGATGAAAATGGATTCCCTATATTTGATGAATATATAGGAACCAGTAAACCTGATGGAATTAATACTTTAATATTTACCATAATCAAACACTTTATAGGAACACCTACGCAGGATCCATGATCAACGCAGTAATTTAACCTATCCTACATTTAAGTGATTTTAGATGGTATAAAGATGTTTTTGCTTCTCGCGTCATGCTTCGAGATGCTTGTACTAAATCATTTTGGAAAGAAAATTTCATTAATGGTTTACCTAACCTTTTTGCCCATAAAATTAGAGATGTTCTTAGTCAACCTACTAGTATTATAAAATATGATAATTTAACCTATGGTGATATAATTAGTACCATTTAAAAATAAGGATTAAAAATGTGCGTAGATATGAAACTCAGTCAAAAAGCTACTCGAGATAAACATAAAACTAAATATAAATTAGGAAATTTCTACGAACAATATGGTTTACCTCCAGTAAAGTCGTCGCGTCGAAAAAATAAGAAAATAAATCTTCCCCAAAACCACATAAAAAATATCGTAAAAAAATTCACCATCTAAGGCCCCTGATAAATATTATGCTAAACCTAAACCAAAATTTCACAAGAAATCTAAACCATTTAGGAAGTCCCAACCTACACATGATGTTACTTGCTACAATTGTGATAAAAATGGTCATTATTCTAATAAATGCAAACTTAAAGAAAAACTCAAAAACAAGCTTAATCAATTACAAATTACTGATGAAAATCAAAATCAAATATTTAAACTATTTAAATTAACCAATATCCCAGATCAATCTCCTCATACCTCTAGTCACTTATCTAGTAATACTAGCCCCTCAAGTGATACTTCTAATTACTATTCTCCTAGTGATAATACTGATAATAAATTTGAATTAGGATGTAATGATACTTGCTGTAAACAAGTCAATGTTCTTAGTAAATCCCAACAAGAAGAAGATTCCTTAATAGAATTAAGGGCAAATTACATATACCCCCTTGAGGTTTAGATAAATTACAAATACCCCCCTCAGGTTTCGAAAATTACATCCCGCCCCCTGACAATTAACTCCGTTAATCCATACAATAAATTGACTAAAATACCCTCATGTCAAGTCAGTACTTGCATTTTATACTAAAAACAATTAAACTTCTTTTTTTTTGAACCAGGTACAACTAAACTTCACTTTCTTCATTTCTTTATTTGAGAGAGAGACGGAAAAGGCATTGCAAAGGGGAAAGTGAGATCTTTATCTGTGAGAGAGATGGAAAAGGCATTGCAAAGGGGAAAGTGAGAGTATTGTTGTTTATTGTTGGATGCATAGATCTAAAAGAAGAAAAGACTACACAAAGAAGTTTAGATCGTTGATTGAAGAAAAATCTGAAATTTGTAAGTGATCCATTTTTACTCTCTCATAAAGCATTGAAATTTGGGGGTTTAGGATTCTTTGTTCATGATTTTTTTTTTTTATATAAAATTTGTTTTAGGATTATTTGTTTACGAAATTTTGTGTCTTTAATCAATTTTTTTGGGTTTGTATTTTACCCTGTTTTAAAAAAAAAAAAAAAATAGGGTTGAAAGGTTTGTTTTTAATCTATTTTAGGGTTTTTTTTTTTTGGGTTTCTTTCTACCTTTTTTTTAATTAAAATTTTGGGGTTATAGGGTTTGTTTTCAATTAGTATTTTAGGGAATTTTTTTTTAAATTTTTTATATTTGTTTTCTACTCTTACTTTTATTAAAATTTTGGGTCTGTTTCAATTAGTGTTTTTGGGAATTTATTTGGTTTGTTTTCTACTCTTTCCTTTTCTAAAATTTCGGTTTAGGTGATTTTTTTTGGTTTTTTTTCTACTCTTTTATTTACTAAAATTTTGATGTTGTAATGTAAGCTTGTTATGGAGATGCCTTCTGATATTCATGAATTTTGTGATGATTTTTTTTGTACTTAGGACAATGGTTGATCCCATGCTTCATGACATACTAGTACACTTTAATGGTTCTGTAAGTCACATTTTGAATGTTAATCCTTACAAGTATAACTACATGCAATTGTTGGCTGATGCTTGTGAAGCTGCACTCACTAATGTACCTGGGAATTTTGGTGTGGGATTAAATTTGTACTTTACAAACACACACACTAAGAGTAAGATGGAGGTTAAATCTGATCAGGATGTCATTGAAATGTTTAGTTCAAATTATGGTACTAAGGTGAATAATATTTTTCTGGAACTTGATCGACTTTTACCTTCATTTGTCGTAACTGATACTCCTACTAGTGGAGAGGGACACGTGAGTAGTAGTGGCACAAGTACAAGAGGTGGTGTGGTTAGTAACATTGGAAATAGATTGGTAGTATCTGATGATTTATTTAGCAATGTGGATGACTACAATGATGTTGATTGGACTGAGTTAGGGGATTTTGAATTTAGTGAAGCAGATGCTGATGAAGAAAATGCTTATATCATTAGTGATGAGGATAATGAGGACACTTCAGATAATGATGAGGGTAGCAATGGGTCAGATAAACCAATTGAGGCTACTGATGAGGGGCTATTAGACTATGAATCTGATGATATAAGAGGGAAATATTCGACTGATGAAGAAGATGTGCAAGGTGTTAATGTTGACAGATATATGAGGGGGAAAATGTTTGAAATAAAGGAAGGAGAGAAAATAACATTGGAGAAGGGAATGATATTTGATGATGTGTATCACTTCAGGACTGTGCTTCAGGAATTTGCAATTGAAAGAGGTGTTAAATTGATTAAAATAAAAAATGACAAGAAAAGAGTGACTTGCATATGTGCTTCCTCAATGTGTGAATGGAGAATTCATGCTTCTCCATTACCTGATGGGGTGACATATAAGATTAAGACATTGGGCCCCGACCATACATGCGTTAGAGTAGAAAGGAATACTGAAGCAACATCATCTTGGATTGCTAAGAAGTTTGAAAAAACTCTTAGAGGGAATCCTGGGATCACTCTAGAGGCAATGCATGATGAAATGGCGGAAAATTATGGATTGGAGACTACAAGGATGCAACTGTACAGAGGAAAGAGGAAAGCCATGGAGGCAATTGAGGGTAATCATGCAGAGGCTTACACCAAACTTCCAATGTATGCTGCAGAAGTGTTGAGGACCAATCCTGGTAGTTTGGTCAAAATTGAAAGGGAAAGAAAGCCACCATCTAAGCCAAACTTACCTCCTCCCTTACCAACATTCAAAAGAATTTTTCTTTCATTTGCAGCCATACAACATGGCTTTAAAGAAGGTTGCAGACCTTTCATAGCTGTGGATGGGTGTCATTTAAAGGGACCATTTGGGGGCATATTGTTAGCTGCAGTTGGTCTTGATGGAAACAATGGTCTTTATCCTATTGCAATTGGTGTGGTGGAGAGTGAATGTAAGGATAGTTGGGCCTTTTTCCTTTACCACTTGAACACCATTTTTGGTAATGGCCCCCAAAACATGCCATTGACAATCATGTCTGATGGTCAAAAGGGCATTGAGCCAGCCATGAGACAAGTAATACCCCAAGCAACACATAGGAGGTGCTGTAGACACATTTTCAGCAACTTGAAGGGCAAATTCCCTGGTTTAAAGATGAAAAGAGCCTTTTGGGCTGCAGCTAAAGCTTACACTGTCAAGGATTTTAACATTGCAATGGGACATATGTTAGAGTTATCTTCTGAAGCACATAGCTGGCTTTCTAAATTTCCAGTTGAAATATGGGCAAGACACACATTTGATCATAGGGTGAAGAGTGAACATGTTACTAGCAACATGGTTGAGTCATTTAATAATTGGATTGGTAATGTTAGGGGTAAACCTATCTTGACATTGTTGGAAAATATCAGATTGAAACTGATGAACAAGTTACATAAGAGGTTTGAAGAGGCAGCTTCATGGCAATCTTTGGTAACCCCTAACATTAAGAAGAAATTGCAGGAAGTGGTTCTTCAATCTAGACTTTGTAAAGTGACTTTTGTAGGACAAGAAGAGTATCAAGTGGCTGAAGGTGTGGTGTCTTATATTGTAAACCTACAAAGAAGGTCATGTTGTTGCAAGATATGGGAGATAAGTGGAGTCCCTTGCAAGCATGCAACAGCTTGCATTACTCATAAGAGGATAAACTTGGAGACTTATTGTGACACAATGTACTACAAACACATTTATTTTAAGGCGTATGGGGAAATTATACATCCAATGCATGATGAGAGTTTATGGGGTCCAGTTCTTGGAGATGAATTGAAGCCTCCACCTCTTAAGAGGATGCCTGGAAGACCTAGAAAAAGTAGGAGAAGAGAAGTTGATGAGGCTGCACCATCAAAAAGATCATGCACTGTGAAGTGCATCATTTGCAAAGGGATTGGGCACAATAAGAGGACATGCCAGAGGGCACCTATTAGGGGTAGAGAAATGGGAACAAATGAGTCTGCGCAAAGAGGAATTGGTACTGTTGTTGAAAGGAGCACTATTGGAAGGTTCACAACTACTAAGAGGAGCACTGTTGATGTAAGTATGAATGACAAATAATTATGTTATTTTATTTTATTTTTTCACATGGAATTTGAGGCCTACTAATCCACTTCATTTTTTAGGATCAAGGACAAGATGGGGTGCTTCCAACTCAGTGGAGCATGACTTGAACCATAGGTATGCATGTAATTGCATCATGTATAACACTTAAAATATATTCATTTGTGTTTATTAATTTGTTGTTCTCTGTTTTTTTATTTTTCAGGTGATGTTTTTTGTCCAGGAATTGCTTTTTGTATAGGGGATGCTAGAAGAAACTAAAGACTAGGGTATACTTTTTTGTGTAATTAGTGGGTATACTTTTCTAACAATGCCTTCATATTAGTACATATTAGAAGACTGCATCCTTGCTCACCACAGGTTTTTGAATTAGGTGGGCTACTATTTTATTGACTTGCAAAGTTTTTGTTGGACAAGAATTTGTATCTGAATATGTAATGTAATTAAGTAAATATTTCAGACTTGTATTTTGGTGGATATGAATATGTAATTAAGTTAGTATTTCAAACTTGTGTGTCTGAATTTTTAAGCTAATATTTCAATTTCAAGCTACTTGAGTGCTCTTTTTTCATTCCTTCTATGTTGAAGAGGATGCCATGGTATTTATTTATTACCCAAAACATAACTATTCACCCCAAAAAAAACTCAAAAAATAACAATGAACTGAATAAGTTGCGAATACAAAGTTAACTAATTTAATAATTTATGGAATGCAAAATTAAAATGGAGAAACATTTATCAGATGTTAAAAATGTCGTAAAATTAACAAATAATTAAATAAGTTACTAATGTATGAAATGATTTATCAAAAAAAATTTAGGCTATGTATAGTTTGATTTTTAGAAATTTATCTTCGAAATTTTTTTTTAAAAATAAAAATTAATTTGGTTGAGAAATAAAAAATAAAAAATAATTATCATTTTTATATAATTTTATTTTTGGAGTTGTTAGAAATAATTTTTTACAAATTAAATATATTTCTTTATATTAGATTAGTTTTTATTTTTTTTTATAAAAAGTTTGAATTTTTTTTTTAAACAACAAACCAAATGGTTGTGTTCAACGAAAATAAAATAAAAAATAAAAAGTTCTTTGTGCTTTGGTACAGGTTGTCTGGTTGTGTTTAAAAATTAATAAATAAATAAAGGGGGTTGTTTGGCATTTTGAAAGGTCCTACGGGGTAATATGGTCCATTAACATAAATTTTGGTGATGTCAGCCCCCTTTGGTAACGTCTTAGTTGACGGCAGGGGTCCAATTGTTACACGAATATAAACCTCAGGGGGCGTGATGTAATTTTCGAAACTTGAGGGGGGTATCTGTAATTTAACCAAACCTCAAGGGGGGTATATGTAATTTGCCCTAGAATTAATTAGTAAATTAGATAATCCTGAATTAAAAAGCAAATATACCAATACATTAAAATCTCTTTTAATTAATAAAGATAAAAAAAAAAAAAAAAACCTCATCAGGATAAACCAATAATTTGTTTAACAACTACTTTAGAAAGATTCTAGAAAAGTAAACAAAAAGAAGTAACTTTACAAGATTTACAAAATGAAATTACTCAAATTACATTAACTATTAAAGAATTAAAAATAATGGACAAATCATTAGAAGATAAATTAGTAATATTAAAACTTAATAAAAGTCTTAATGATTTCCAAAATAATAATGATACTTCCTTTGATGAATCTAGTTCTAGTCATAATCCAGACCGTGTCACCTTTAATAATCGATTCACGAAAACTCATAGTAACAATGATAATCAAGATAGCAACCGTTTAAACCTAATTAATAGAATTAATATTCAGAAATGGCATTCAAAAGTCAAACTAGTTATTAATAATTTTGAGATCGAAGTCATAGCCCTAATTGACACTGGCGCTGATTTAAATTGTATTCAAGAAGGTTTAATCCCCACAATATATTATCATAAAACTAGTGAACAACTAAGCTCTGCCAATGGAAGCCAAATACATATTAAATACAAATTACCCAAAGTACATATTTGCCAAGTGTCACGACCCAAACCCGCCCCTATGGGTTTAGCATCGCAACTGGCCAGTAATCCGTGATTATCGAAGGCCTGCTTAACAGTAATGATAGTAATACAGAGTAAAGGGGCTAGCGGAAGCCAAAACAGTAAATAAAAGATGTCCAATGAGCTGTGACAGTCTGAATGCAAAAAGGCTTTTCTGAACATATTCACATTGAAAAGACCAAAACATTATATACATACGTCATATACAAACATTCAGGTTAGGGACCAAATCCCTACCATAACAGTACAGTGCAAGTCTTATTCATCTATTACAAAACAGTAACAGAAGGGTGAATCTGAACACCCTAAAAACAGTCGTGGTTTGAACGGGCTTGGAACCTCGAGGTGAGGCACAATGGTTGGCTTAGACAAAATAGAGCTAACCCGACGCTCCTAGCTCCGGTCCGGTGCCTGGACACCTACATATATATATATATATATAAACAGTGAGCTAAAACCCAGTGAATAACAGTTATGTAAAGAGGTTAAGAATGAATGTCTTTTCAGTAATTAAACAGTCATATCGGTCACTTATAAACCATAACAGTCATATGTGGTACATCCAATAGCAACACAGTACAGTAGGTCTTAACAGACCAAACAGTCAATTAATGGCCATCATAACAGTAAACAGTAGTAGTTCCAACATTGGAACCGACAGAGATCTCTGTAACAGTAGTAGTAACAATACAGTAATAGTAATTTGCTATGGATGCCACGAATATAGTTCACAAATAGGACAAACATTCATTTAGTGAGAAATATCTTTTCAGAAAGCAGTGCAGTTGATCATTCAGAAAATATTCATGATTGAACATATCTTTACAACATTGTTACTCACAGAGCACTGGGCTATAAGCAGCTAATGAGCATCCTCGGATGCCAACCCTACAGTTGCAGAACGAACACACACTCGGGATTAATGACTTAGCCCCTAATTATACTTGGTGTGGTTCTATAACATTATCCTCATTAAGATGCCTTAAACTTGGCCTAGGAATGCCTAGGATGGAATGAGGATGCAAAAATGTACTTTAAACCACTTTTTAGAAATTTTCAGAAAATAGGGGTCTTGCTCAAGCATGGCTTTCTACGCTCGAACGGACATGCAGACAAAGGAGCTCCGCTTGAGCGTGACTTCCTTCGCTCGAGGGGACTGCAAACTTCATGAAAAGTACTGGATGCATGCAATTCACGCTCAACGAACACTCAATCTCCGCTCGAGCGTGAACTCTCTCGCTCGAGCGGACTGTAAAACACATGAACTTCTGGGCATATGCATTTCACGCTCGAGCGTGACTTTTCACGCTCGAGCGTGACTTTCCACGCTCGAGCAGCGATGCACGACTCAGAGTGTACACTCGAGCGTGAAGTCCAACACTCGAGCTTGGGTCCAAAATCTGGAATCTCTATATTTACCCCCAAGCACAAAACTCAACTTTAAAAGCCTCAAATTCGATCCTTTTGGGCCAATTTTCTGGAAAAACACTTTAAACCCATAATAGAACATGTTTTGAAGATCAATTTGTAAAATCAAAGCCCAAAGGTGAGTCAATTGAACATCATTTCAAAGAAGTTTTCATGAATTATGTAAAAACATAATATGCAAGAACTCTTATGAACTCTAGTGCTCTAAAACTTGATCAAATACAAGATTAAGCTCAGAACTATGGTGAATTCATGGACTATAACATAAACATGAACATGCATGTGGAAAATCATGAAGAACAACCTCAAAATTCAAGAATATGTACATGCATGCACACAATGCCTCATAATTCAACACTTTGAGCTAAAACTTAACTCTAATCTCCAATATTTCCATGAACCATGCAAGACACAACTTAAATTCATAATTAAAAGGATGAATTCTCTACCTTAGGTCTTGAATTCAAGGTGTGGAAGCTCAAAAATGCAAATGCTCTTCAATACTCCTAATTCTCCAAGCCAATTTTGATGAACTCAAGTTTTCTCCTATCTCTCTCTCTCTCTCTTGTCGGTTTTGGCCTAGGAAGATGGATGAAAATGATGCCTACATCTAACAAGGAGAATAAACAATGGCCTAGAATTGTCCACTAAGTGGCAATAAGGTAATTTATTTGAACTAATGTGATTTAACATTATTCAATCTAATTTAATCATTCCAAATTGGATTTTAATTAAACCTACCATAAAATTACATAAATTCTAATTAACACATAACACTAATCAATTTCTGATTCGGCCGCCGATAAGACCTTCAATTTGCAGTTTGAAATTAAAACACGAACAGATCATTTAATGACTAACAGATAGAAATGCAATTAAACAACATACTCATGCATTTAGTTCAGAGTTTCAGTCTGTTCAATTACTTATCATGCTTAATTAGAGATTAGCACTAATCAGAGGTGAGGGTTGTTACACTAAGACAATGTTTGTTATAAAACACCATTTGTTTTAGTCAGGAATATAACAGACAAAGTCATTTTAGGAACTTTATTTATTTTCCTAGTATACCCATTCACTACTACTAATCAAGGTATAACAACCCAAACTTTTGGTCAAACGATCACTTTTAAATTTTTAACTGCTCCTGAAATAAAAGAATTAAGCCTATTAAAAGAATATTCATAACCAAATCTATTAATCGATTAACCAAACAACTCAAATTTCTCAAAGAAGAAGTAAAATATAAAAGAATTGAATCTCAATTAACTAATCTAATTCTTGTTTCCAAAATTGAACAATTTAAAACACAATTAGAAACTACCATTTGTTTTACTTTACCTTGTGCTTTCTGACATTGGAAAAAACATGTAGTTACACTTCCTTATATTAAATTTTTTAATGAAAGACAGATTTCTACTAAATCTCGACCAATTCAAATGAATAATGAATTAGTAGAAATGTGTAAAAAAGAAATTAATAAATTACTTTAAAATAATATTATTAGTAAAAGTAAGTCACCTTAGTTTTGCCCTGCTTTTTATGTCAACAAAAATGCTGAACTTGAACGTGGCGTTTCAAGACTAGTCATTAATTATAAACCATTAAACAAAATTTTGGAATGGATAAGATATCCAATTCCCAATAAAAAAGATGTCATTAAAAAACCGAGTCAAGCCGACATTTTTAGTAATTTTGATCTTAAAAGTGAATTTTGGCAAATACAAATTCACCTTAATGATCATTACAAAACTGCTTTTACTATACTTTTTGGGCATTATGAATGGAATGTCATACCTTTTGGGTTAAAAAATGCACATAGTGAATTTCAAAATATCATGAATGAAATATTCAATCCCTTTAGTCATTTTTCTATAGTCTACATAGATGACATTCTTATTTTCTCCAAGTCAATTGATGAGCATTGGAAACATCTTCATTCTTTTTTTCAGATTATCAAACATAATGGATTAGTCATCTTTGCACCTAAAATTAAGTTATTTCAAGCCAAAGTTTAATTTTTAGGTTATGACATATACCAAAGTACTATTCTTCCAATAAGTCGATCTATGGAATTTGCTTCTAAGTTTCCTGATGAAATCTTAGACAAAACTCAGTTACAACGCTTTTTGGGTTCTCTTAATTACATCGCTGAATTCTATCAAGACCTTAGGAAAACTTGTCAATCCCTTTTTGATCGATTAAAGGATAATCCTCCTCCATGGTCTCCTAGTCATGTTGCTATTGTACAAGTCAAAAAATATGTCAAGACTTTGCCTTGTCTTGGTATTCCTATGAAAATTCCTTCAAAATTATTCAAATTGATGACTCTAATGTTGGTTATGATGGCATTCTCCTTCTGAAGGTCACTTCCAAGTCATATGAACAAATTGTTCGTTTTCATTCTAGTGTTTGGAATAAAGCACAGAACAATTACAGTACTATTAAAAAAGAAATTTTATCTATTGTATTATGTATTAGTAAAATTTCAAGATGATATTTTAAATAAAAAATTTTTATTACGTGTTGATTGTAAAAGTGCTAAATATGTTTTAGAAAAGGATATTCAAAATATTGCTAGTAAATATATTTTTGCTCGTTGGCAATCTATTTTAAGTATCTTTTATTTTGATATTGCATATATTCCTAGTAGTCAAAATTCTATCTCTGATTTCCTTATTCGAGAATTTTTACAGGGGGGATAGTACCTCATGCCTACTCTTTATTGTTCTACACACAAGTTACAAGTCACTCAATACAGCAAAATTATTCATCATTATACCTATAAAATATCCTACTTAAAAACCATTGACCAAGACCCTTACCTTCAATTTCATCAAATTAGAAGTCACCGAGATCTAATTGACGATTACACTAATCTGCTCAATTTTCATCTTGATAGGTTAGATATCCTCAGTGGATGCTAATCTATTTTTTCCTCTTCCATTACAGATGACAAGTCACAAACCTTCTACAAAACCTCTTGCCATTGTACCAACCAGTCAACCATTGTTGCACCACCAATTGATCTAGTCAACCGATATCAAATTCTTGGTAATATTCTTAAACCAAGCTACACTTTAGCTCTCAGTGAATTACTCCCATGCCATCTAACTATCCGTCAGATCTACCCCAAGAACAGACTATGTTCTTAAACAGTCATTCAACCTTTTTTTTTTTTTTTTTTTTATTATTATTATTTTTTTTATAAAGAACCAATCTACAAAAATATCCACAATGTTATTGACTTAGTCAACAGTTATTTCCTTTTTGGATGGCATTTTATTCCGTTTCATCTCGACAAGTCAATCACCTTTTATAAAGATATCCTCTTTCATCACAAGTCCATAGTCATTAAACCTATTTATGATAGAGTCAATGCCAGTAAAATCATTTACCATTCCTTCTACATACATAACATTGTATCCTTTGATAAATGGGGTCTCTCTTTCCTACTTAGAGATCTCCCCAACCATAAGATACAATATAGTTATTATGATTACATTGATACATGGTTCAAAATCCTCCTACACCAAAATAAATCATTTAGTCACTCTTGGTTTTTCTCTTTTGATCATAAGTTCAAGTCAGAGTTCCCTTCCTGATTTTTGCGATGGTGGTTTCAATATGGTGCCATCTCAGAAATTATTCCATCTGAACTAATGACTCAAGTTACTTATTTCTCTTCAGTTTTTAAATTGAGTCAACATAAAAGTCAATTTGCTATATTGCTCCATTTTATGTCCAAATATAAAATCCCTTGGATATTTAAATGGCAATACAATCTTTCTAAAAACATAGTCAGTTGACATCATTTTGTTAAATGGTGGGATGCATTCAAAGCCCATCGCATTATTGAACAAGTCTAGTAAGAATTTCCAGTCAATATCCATGCTCCTACCCCAGTAATGGTCAAGTACTCTCGGTAGCACCCAACTGCTTCAATCACCCAAGGAAGCCCACTTCCTCTTACAACAGTCAGACTTAGAATTCCATCAACCAGCACTAGGCCTTCTAAATCCAAGTCATCTAAGCCCAAAGCAAAGTCCAAGTCCAAAACCAGCAATGAAGAACTCATTCAAATTGCAAAGTTACTATTGGCCCAAGCCAAGTCACAAGATGAAGATGAAGCTTTAGATAGATCAGCCTCATCCAAGCATCTACCAATCATGATCCATATGGTCCACAATTTCAAGATGCTCAGGACCCATATGCCTAAAACAATCATTGGATTTCACATATATATGTCAACTTCAATCACTACTCTTACTTTGAGAAAAACTGCTGATATATATATATATATATATATTGATTCTCCATCAATCAACTATGCATTCACGCCTCTCCGCCAAAAGCAAATGAACAGTGGAAAAAGTCACTATTCACTATTCACATAAAGACAAATCTAGAACAACTAAAAGCAAAGACAACTTTCAGTCAATCACCGAAAGCAGCAGACAGCACCCATGTGCCTCCATGTGCTACTTTTGGCCATATTCCCAAGTCACAAACATCACAGTCTTCTACTATGGATATAAAAGAGTCTCCTTAGTCAAGAAGAGGGCAGATTGAAACAATTGAGAAACACCTTTCTTTCACTCTCTTATTTGTAACAAAATATTTTCAATTTTATATTTTGGAATTGTATTTTGAAGTTATGTATTTTGAAGCTACGTTTTGCAATTTCCAGTAAACAATTGTAAATTTTAATTTGCATACAAGTATTTTCTATCTATTATTATTATTGACCAAAATAACACTGAAATAACTTAATAACCAAAATAATAATAATAATAATAATATTTAGAGCTAACTTCAATAATAATAGGTTATTTTGTCCAACAAAACAACATAAAAAAATATATTTCATGTTTTGTCTAATCATTTTGCCTAAATTAAGAGTGCAACTTGGCTCAACCTTAGCCTAACTCAAAAAAATTTAGGTCTTGGGAACATATATTTGAATTTGGTGTAGACCTCCCAAAAATTTAGAAACCGAAATTAAATTTGGATTGGATTTGGACAGAACTACTAGACAATCCGAGCAACTTAAAATCCCAGTTATATATATAAATATATTTTAATTATTTAAATCATTATATCATATATAGAAATAATACAATACAAATCTTGTCATTCTCTTTGAATAATACTAGAAATCATGAAAAAAAAAATGTCATGAAATCCTTCATGAAGATTTCTTCTCCTTTGATTAGTATGGTGTTTTTTATATGTGTAATCTAACGGTGGAGAATCTTTCATGATCATTTTCATGATATTTTTTTCATGATACTTAACATTACTCTTTTCTTTTCACTTTAAAAATGGCAAAGACCACCACAACAAAGCATCAGTTTCTCGTTTCTCATCTATCTCCTATTTGTCTCTCTTTCACCATGTATATTCTTTGTTTTATTCATTGTTTGATTTTATTAATGATTTTTATCTTTAAAAAATGCTAATAGGATTTAATTTTAATAAATTAATCAACTAGCTACAAAATAAATAAATAAATAAAAATTGTGGACAATTCGGGCAAAGCCTGAGTTCAATTTATTTTGCTTAGTAGGGCTTGGACAGGCTTGAAAAGCTCTAGACACAGCTTGGATTAGGCTTAAACAGATTTTCAGCCCGACCAAATCCGGTTGAGTTGCATCTCTGCCTAAAAATGCTGTAAATGCGTAGGTTGGAGATACTCTAACTTAGCCAGTCTGATTAAAGATTATAAAACAATATTTTCACAATAAATCTTTTGTAGCCATCACACTTTGTTCCAGCTTCTGTAATAATGAGATAGCATATGATATGGCTTTCCCTGATGACAAACAGGCAAAAAGTGAATCATTTTGGGGGTTGAAAGTAGTGAAAATATGGACAGAGATATAGCAAAAAATGCAGCAGCAAAATCTTTCTACACTGATTTTCAACGTGTGCCTTTGTCGCAAAAAAGTCCAAGAAAATCACATAAAATACCATTAAGATGGATATATGTTACAAACTCATGATCATGACTTGTATTCCCAGAACAAATCTCTCTTTTTCTTTGGACAGTAGTGCATTCACAGCGTAAATTGGTTCTTCAAGTTACTAGAATTAAACACAGACAAATTTCATTTTTATCTATCAATGAATCTTTTCTCCAGACAGTTCCATCTTAGGGCAGAAATTTCCTGCAACAACAATAATCAACAATGTTATGCTTTGTTTGGTAGGAGAGAAAAGAAAAGAGAAAAAAATAATTGAGAAAGTTATTAAATATTATTCCCCCATGGCATTGAACACAAATTTGGAGGGAATTCAATGTAATTTAGGTACAAACAATACTCAAGGAACAACAAAATAAATATATTTTCCCCTCAACTCTTATCTACTTTGTTCTCAACTAAAACAAGGGAAAATTTACTAATTCATTTTCTCCCATCTCTCTTTTCTTAGTCTCTTCTCTTCCCTAATCATTCTCTCCAAATGAACACAACTTCACCAAACTGGGGAAAATCAAATTGGAATATCTCATGCAAAGAAGATTGAAAAAACATAAACAAATGGACAACATTTCAAATATTATTGCATAAAAAATCTAAAAATATAAAACTGATCTATACCATTTCTAATTCAAGTTAATATGTATGTATTGGCAGTCCAAATGGATGTACCTTCAAGTAAATGTGCAGCATGATAACTGTTTTAACTATTCTCTGTCTGAGCACTCTTTAAAGAAGAGAGTGATGATATCTTCTCCACCGCTCCAATGCTCAATCCAGTTGAAAAATCCCCCTCACTATTACAGAGAGAATTCTTAACAGCGAAAGGAGTCCTTGTGCTAGCTGTAATTTCAGATGTCACCAGACAAGGAGAGATTGAAGTGGGCCTCGACATATCACTTGGTGATCCTTCCTTTTGACTGAGAACAAAGAACTCTTTGGAGCATGACAACTCTGGAGCATGAAAATCTGAGTGACTAAAATCAATTTGAGTAATAGAATTGCCAATGACCTCGTTCTTGGTCAAACCATCAACTTGGTCTTCAAAATGGGCATTCTCCTTTTCATTGCTTTTACAAACAACCCTCAACTTGGTCTTGAGATGCTTTAGACTAGAAATTGCATCTTCACCCAGTTCTTCAGATGGCTTTATATTTTCAGCATTACAGTGGGTATCCCTGTCAATAGGAGCAATCTCGATATCCTTTTTGTTAAAATTACCCTGTTTTGCTAAGTTCATTTCTCTATCCAACATGCCCAGACTTCCAGCCTTTTCAGCATCCAGACCAGAATCTGGAGCATTGTCTGTCTCATTATGGGCTTGAGGTGATATGCTAAGACATTTCTTTAAGCCTCCAGAAACGCTAGAGACCTTCATGGAAGCATTTGATGGTTTTTGAGATGGAAGAGGTGAAACGGGTTTCTGGCCATCAAGTTTCATGTTTGCAGCTGTTGACACTGTTCTTGCAGGTTGAAGCTTCGCAAGCTTTGTTTTGCTCGAGCCTCCACTTGGCCTATTGATTCCAGCTCCAATTTTGGGACCCACTGATACACCAGAATAAGATTGCATACTTCCAGTAGGGGTACGAACCACAGGTTTCACCTGCATGATATAGAAATTCCACATATATATATACTTTTGTAGCAGATTTAAATTCTAAATAAAGCAATAGAACAAGAGTTGGTTTGCCATAGTTCTCCACTGACAAAGAACAATAAACTCCTTTGGCAAAACCAATTCCCAATAAGAAAATTCAAAATAAGAAGCACTCGTAATATCAAAAGTAGAACTGACCCCATCGAAAAAACCAATCTTTGGTGATGGCATTCGCAGACCTGAGGGTTGTACTTTAGCTGGTCGAGGAAGTGTGCTGATCTGCAGATTTTCACTAGCTAGTCGCTTTACCTTATTTTCATGTATGTCTGAGATTTGATCATTAGATTGGTTATGATGATCCAAAGCAGGAAGGATATCACTATCTATGGATCTGTGTGGAGAGCTAGTGTCAATGCTAGCCATTGAAGTAGTAGATCTCTGATTGACAGTATAAGTTGATGAAGATGATTTTGAGGACCATTCACTAATAGAACTAGCAGGGGATGAATTAGAAGAGGGCTTGGACGACATTAAATGAGCCAAGCGACCAGATTGTCCTTTTTTCTTCAACACAACCTTTGATGGAACTTTGAGGATTGCACTGGAAGAAGTTGGATTAACAGTTCTGGAAGCAGTTCTTCTATTAGATTTCACAGGAGATATGCCAACATTGGAAGATGAAGCACTGCGAGAACTATCACACGAGGAAGCAGATCTTGGTGGCTTCTTGGTTGCTGAAGAGGGTTTTGAAGATAGTGCAGGCTTAGGCTCAGTCCTGCTAGAACCACCCAAACTGTGTATCTTTGACACTGGAGTCGCTTTACGTGGAACTGTCATAATTACTCAAAAAGTAAAAGATTTTAGAACGAGAGTGAAAGAATTCTACTGCTGGTAACTTAATAACAAAAAAAAAAAAAAGAGCTTTAATTAACTGGAGTTCTTACCTGAGGCATTTTTTGCTTTATCATTTTCCATTTCGACTTGCTTGGCACCCAAGGAAGCCCTTTTCAGTGGTACTGATGGGATGGTATTAGGCCTGGCAATTACCTTTGATGCCTTTGGAAGGGATGAAGTCAAGCCACCATTTCGAGTCATGGGCTGTATTAAACAACATGAGTGGAGTCAGTTAAACTACACAAAGGTAAGAATTTGCTCATATGATTAAACTGTTAAACATTAAGCTTCTTTGTTGTTTTTCTTTCTTCTTGCTAGCTTTCTTTTTGATATTTTTCTTGCTTTATTTCCTTGTTTCATGTTCTGTCTCCCCTTTTATTTATGTCGGTGTTCTTGGCAAACGTTTTCTACACAATGCTTCTCATTCAAAAAAGAAACCTGTATATCTGTTACCAAAGTAGAAAGCCAACAGATTTCTTTAATGCAAGAATTCCAGCAAGGATAAAAATGAGATTAATAATTTGTAAACTAATCCATGGATCTTTTTCTTTCTGATGATCTGACAAATAATCCATGGAAAACAGTGTGACTATTATCACGAAGAATTGAATAGTGTCATTTCCAGTGAATGCGGAAATCATTCACACAGCTAACTATTTGCATAATATATAGCATGCGAGAGTAGACATGCATTTTGTGTACAAGATAAGAACATGCCTGTGTCCCTTGTGAACTACCAGAACCCTGCTTTGTCAATTTCCCTGGTCCATGTACGCCAATGGTTTGTTTCTTGGAAGGAGGTTTCGACTTCAACTGAAAATTTTGGAAGTATAAATCAGACTGGTAAAATTTACAAAATCAATCATATCTAACATGCATTATCTGTTCACTGAACTCACCATATTCTTAGAAGCAAGGTCCACCTTTAAAGCTGCAAAGCAAATGTACCATTATATTAAAAATAATTGCCAAGAATATGCACAGGTAGCGATTATTTGTAATTTGGAAACCATTTTATGTTTTAAATAGAAAATAGAACCATTCAGCTAATCTTAGACTGCCTCAGAAACCACACAAACATACAAGCTAAAGGGATAACCTCCGTCAAATTTCAAAGAAAGATAATGTGACTGCAATATACATATATATTTGGCAACATCTCACTGAAAATTGATTATCATTAAATATATGCAGTTGCACTTGGTAATAATTACATAGATTGATTATCATTAAATATATGCAGTTGCACTTGGTAATAATTACATAGATACTGGCCCAATTCCAAGCAATCAAATCACCAGCTATGATTATCCATGCATGCTTCACCCTGATCACCTAGTTGGCCCCCAATATGCATTAAGAACATGTCTAACTAAAAAGAATGAGTATCAACAATGTAAACTAAATGATTTTGTATGTGAACACACTGGTTTAATTTACCAGACTAAATCTCTGTTGTTGTATAACCATATCGAATTCTCTCAAAATAAATGAACTGTTGGTGACTGATGCTAAAAATGCATATAAAGAGGGGTTAGCCAACAGATGTAAAGATGAAGCTGTGATGGTGATGGAAGAGGTTCTAGAGAAAAGGATGAGGTGGCAGTGGTCTGGCATTATTAATGATGGCAGGGTGGTAGCAGAGGCACATGTAGCACAAGGGAAGTGGTAATGCTACAGAAAGTGGCGCTTTCATAGCACGATGGGGTTAAAATTATTCTCCTCCATTGCACATTGAGGCGGTGCAGTGGTGACGTATAGGCAGACATGGAGGCAGTTACCAATGGACAAAACAGAAAGAGAACTATAACCATTAACTGCTAATATAAACTTACAACAGAAAACTTTCGTTTCTTTCCCACCTGATGTCACTTTGCTAGAACTTCTCACATTAGATGCTTTACTGGATTTCTGAATTGAAGCTCTGACGTCTTCAAACAAATCACCTTCCAGACTTTCCAGGGTCAGACTCCCACTTTCTAATGTAGAGATTGAATCAGTAGATCTGTGTATATCCTCTTCAATTCCAGGTAAAAAATATTTTCCACCCTTGCCAACTCCCTTTATCATGCTAGACAACTCATCATGGTCTAAAACACCTGGTTTGTCAAAAAAGTGTTTGTAACTATGATCTTAGTTTGCACAGAATACAAGAAAATAATGTTGTACAAGAAAATAATAGTGTTTCAAATTTGAAGCATACCTGCACTTGTAAAGAAGGCAGTATCCCAAGCTAAACTTTTCCGCAGATTACACTTGCCAATTTTCCCCATCCTTTCTGGTTCCAGTGGCTCATAAGATTGAGGCAACAGTTCCATATCCCCACTGACGTCAGTTGTATCCACAGTTTTTTCAACATTGACAGCCTCCAGCAATCCAGGACTTACGTTGTTATTCTGATTTTCTGAAGAAAAATTGAAATGACTCCAACTTGGAATACACTATAGCAATTATAATTATAAGAATAACTAAAAGGGGAAAAAAAATTTATCACACAAATAAACTACACTTAACACAAAACTTTAGGGATTGTTTTTTAAGGAATGAGTTACAGAACCTCCCCCAGTCCATTAAGTAACTTTACACAATTAAAGAGGGCCACTGAAGAAAAGATACACCATTTACTTGGCTTTTCCGAACAAAGAGAATGTTTGAACCTAGAATTGTAAAGTGCTAGCAATCTATTGTGGCCACTGCAGGCTATGCCAAATTATGGCCCCATTTGGTTCAGCTTATTGGGACTGTTATTGATATTTTATTTTGAAAATCTATCCTAGAGTGTTTGGTGCAGCTTACAAGGGAAAAATGCCTAAATAAGCTATAAAAAAATATATATAAAACATTGGTTATTGAGAAGCTGGAGTAGGGAGCTAGGAATGCTTTAATCTTATGCTTTACGATTATTAACTTTTTGCACCAAAAAGGCCCTGGTTTTAAATTTACTACCAAGGCCACATTGTAGTTTTTATCGACATCCTGACTCATCCAAGATGAATCCACATAGTGGATGGCAGAAAGACGACATTGGAGTTCAAATGTGTGTTCAAAGTGCCGGAGCTGACATTAAAACTAATCAAGGAGCTAAGGGGTTAATACAACACTATTGACATCTTCAACATACTTCATTATGCAGTAGAGTTGCCACAGCTCATCCAACATCAAATGAAGTAAGAACTTGATGAAGAACTATGGCTAAGAATGCTCTGCCAAAGTTATTACAGAAGAGCCCGTTCCACATTGGCCAAAGATAAGGAGTTCACAACAAAGGATAACCGGCAACAAGAGTTTGCCATTCAAGAAACTGGAATGTGGAAGTGCCATAAAAATTTGTGAGATATTCTCAAGAAACTGGGTTCAGCTTCTACACCTGATCCATTCTTGCTCCGCACAACACAGTAAAGAGAATAAAAATAGAGAAAATTACACTTTACCCCCTCAACTAAAAAAAACTACACTTTGCCACCTTAAACTATCAATTTGTATCAACGTGAACCTTCATTTAAGGATCCTCCGTTACGTAAATGGATAGAAAATTGACATGTGACTTGAACATGACATCTTAGACATTGTGGCATATACTTAAAATGACCTTTCTTTTTTCTATTTCCTTCTTTTAAACTATCAATTTGTATCACGTGAACCTTCATTTAAGGATCCTCCGTTACGTAAATGGATAGAAAATTGACATATGACTTGAACATGACATCTCAGACATTGTGGCATATACTTAAAAAGACCTTTCTTTTTTCTATTTCCTTCTTTTCTTCTACCCTTAGAAGCAGCCATGGTAGCTATAGTGTAAGTATCCATGGCTGGGTACGAGAAATGAGGGAAGGAGAAAGAGAAAAGAAGGGGAAGAGAATAATAACATCATTTTAAGTATTTCACAATATCTGAGATGTAACGTAAATTTTCCAAGTGATGATACTCAAATATGACCCAAAATTTATCCATTGGACTACTCCATGTCAGTCTTTTATTCATATAAAAATCAACACCTTGCCACATCATTAGGGGTGAATTTATGGGTCATGCTTTAGGGATCTCTAGCATTTCTAATGTGGCTATTATTTATTAAGCATCCAAAACTTGTTAGGTTAAAGATACCCGAGCTGAGAATCATATTATTAGGAATTGTCAACAAATTGTCTTCATCATCTCATATGCAATGCACAAAGACATCAAGTTGCAGTATCCAAAAAAAATAAGTTCCCAAATTGATTTCTTTTTTCTTTTTCTTTTTTTTTCCCCCATATTTTCTCATAGATTTCTGAAATTCAACACAAACAGTGACAACCTACTAAATTCAAGTGAGAAAAGTAAAAATATAACAAAACGAATGATGGAGCCGATTGATTGAGAACCCTAATGACAAAACAAAAATATTCTGAAAATCAACTTCAAAATAGAAATAGAAATTGACAGTAAGGCTTTTAGTAACAGAAGCAAAACAAACTACTTTAAATTGACAAAGCAATCTTGAAAAAAAAAGTGATTTGAAGAAAATTACCTGTAGATTGAAGATCGATGAGAGTGTCGTTCTCGGAAGAGACATCGACGAGATTGAGACCTCTGGGACCAAGATCAATCCTTCCACTCTCATCCATTGCACTAGTTAAATTTAAAGACCCAAAAGTCCAAACAAATCGCAAATTGATTTCAATAGAGAAATTGGAAATCGAATCAAATAGAGAAATTGCGCAGAGATGAGAGAGAGAGAGAGAGAGAGAGATAGAGAGGCACAAACGGGAATTTTTTTTTATTCTCTTTTTTTGAAGTTGGAAGTGGAGGCGGTTTCAAATTGAAATGAATAGTGAACGTTTGGGAGGTTAAAATAAAATGTTATATTTAATTTATACTTACTTTATTTTTTTCTAATAATTATTAAATTAATTATAAAAAATTAATTAATTTTTTAAACACAATTTTTTTTGTAGTTTTGTTAAAATAACAAAAAAAATTAAATACTCAACTTCCCAAACAAAAGCCTTAGGCTATGCATCCTTAGGCCTCGTTTGGGAACAGGCTAATTTAGTAACTTTTTGGCTAATTGGCTAAAAAGGTTGATAAGAAAAACCTGTATGTTTGGGCCAACTTTTTGGCTAATTACGAAACGACGTGCAAAAAGTAGAGAGAAAAGGGAATCTTTGACTTTTTGGTATGAGTTGTTGGCTTTTTGGCTAAAAATGTAACTTTTTGGCTAATTGGCTATTTTAGCCTCTTGCCAAACGAGGCCTTAGTTATGGAATTCTCCCAATTTTTTTCTTTAGTTATAATATTATTTTGATATATTTAGTTATGTCTCATGTAATATTTAATTATAATTTTTTTATTTATAATTCAAAAAGTATGAAATTATGTCGTTTTCTTCTTAGTTATAAGTTGCATAACCCCTCAAAGGGTGTATAATATAATTAAAGAAGAAAAATGACATAACTCTATACTTTCTGAATCATAATTATAAAAAATAAAATAATAATAACAATCAAATACTAAAAAGTCATAATCAAATATCTCAAAATAATATTATAATTAAAGAAGAAAACTAGGCATAACTAAAGAATAAAATGACATAACTAAAGATGCATATGGTATAAAACATATATAATAGAATTTTCCTTAATTTTTTTTTATAATTTGATTGGTTTTATTATTTTATAACCACAAGACGATTTAGCCTTCGTTTGGCATGCCAAAAAATTTGACTTTTTAACTATTTTTTAGTCACAAAAAGACAAAATAGATTAAAAAGTCAATAAGACAAATGTCACATTCAAATCATAATTATTTTTTTTTTTTTCACAAAAATAAAAAATTTATCTCAAACGAAACTTTTTAATACCAAACTAGTTAAAAAGCCAAGAAAACTAAAGTTAACCTCCGTTTCAAACCAACCCTAAATGAATTAGTAAAATTTAAGGAAAATAACAACAGTAGGGGCATGGGAAAAAAATTATAAATTAATGATAAAATTTATACATTTTAATAATTAAAATATTATACCTTTTTATGTTTTCGTAATTTTTTTTCACTATCCTATTCTGCTATTATTTCCACTAAAATTTACCAAATTATTGGGTATTGTTTAAAAAAAATTTAAAAAAAAATGTGATCACATTTACTGAGGTTTTTTTTTTTTTTTTTTTTTTTATAATATGATTTTTTTAAAAGCTTTCACTTTTGATATTTTATTTTTAATTGTGAGAAATGATGCACCTTTTATTTACTACTTTTTCAAAAAAAATTATTGTCTTTGTATTGTTAGTTATGACATATTGTAATATTAATTATAACATTATTTTACTTATGATTGAATAATTGTTTAGTTATACCCCATGTGATATTTGATTATAACTCAATTATTTTTCTTTTTTTCTAATTAGGACTCTCATAATATTGAATTATGTCATTTGTGATAATGAAACTTACAAATAACATAACTTGTATATAATACACACCTTTTTAACATGAAAAATGTTTTGTGGCCCTAAAAACAATGGCCCTAATGACTCTAATTTCCTTTTTGGGTAAGTTTGTTTTTTTTTTCTTTTTTTTTTACCTTGTTTTTTTTTTTTTTACTTTATATGAAAATTAGGGCCATTAGGGCCACTAATTTTTGAGCTACCAACTAAAACCGTTTTAACATTGTCCTAAATGGATAGATGTGATGTGAGGACATATGTTTTTAGAAAATATCTCATGTGAGCCAACTTTGTCAATTAACTCCTTGGGATTATAATCATGAGTTTTGTTCGGGATTTACCTGATCTACATAGAAGAAATATTTTGCACGGGTCTCAAAATTAATCAATGTGTGCATAAATTAATTCAGACACTCGATAAAAAAAATAATAAAAAAAAAATAAAGATGAATCAAACTGATATTATAATTTGACTTAAAATTTAAGGCATGAGTTTCATGATTAAATTGGGGAAAAAATTATAAAGTGTAATTTCGGTAAAAATATAGGGTGTTACGTGTAATTTAATCCGAAAAAGTTCTAATACATGTGTACCTTGGGAGCGTTTCATCCGGCTGACCGTTGGATGCACAAAGACGTGGGCCCGATCCACGATCATTAGGCCGTACGCATCAAAAATCAGATAAAGTGCCGGTTAGGAGTCAACAAAAACGTCTGGCCGGGTCGGGCCGAATCGGCACTATGAAATATGAAATTTTGTATTCGTCTAGTCCTGTCTGATTTTAACATCGGATCTAAGTCTGTTTAAAAAATAGTAATAAATTTTAAACTTACTTATCGAGTTAAAAAATTAAAATATTTTATAATTAAATTCAATCACACATTATATTTCTTATATAAATATGTTTGTATCATTATAAATTAAATAAACTCAATTACATATTATTATAAATATGAATTTTAATAAAATCAACAAAAATAAAGTCTTTGATAATAAAAATAAAGATTAAGTCTAGATCGAAAATATATATATATTTTAATGTATTATAAATAATTAATTAATTTAATAATGAGTATAAATCCTAAACCCATTTCATTAATATTTTGGATTGAAAATTTTGGCTCAGCCCAAATCTATAGACTAAAATAACATTTCCAAGTTCAAAAAAAATAAGGTTAGACCGGGTGTGCTAAACAAACTAACGGACCAATATCCATCCCAAGTGCTGTTGCACACAACCAGCGGTCCATGTTGCAAATTGGATCATCTTAAAATGGTTTTGTTGTAATTCGATGGTTTATGTTTAATGTTACAACAAAACTATATCATTTTAGAGTATGTGATTTTAATATCAATATATTTTTATTTTAACTCAAATTGCTCGTAAAATTTACTAAGAACATATCTAACGTTTCATCTTTTGTTTTATTAAATTTAAATTAGATGAAAATGTACAAAATTGATGCTCTAACATTAACATCAAATCAGTATAAATTGAGTACATCTCAAATTTTTCATCAAATTAAGGATGCTGGAATCTTTCACCAAATTATTGTAAACAAATGTTAGCTTTATAAGTGACTGTTGGACAATGCATGAGTATTGGATGTCTGACCGATTGTCTCCCAGTCGACCACCTCTTTGCAAAATTTGTTTTAGAATTTTGAAAAAATTACGCTGGTCGGTTGATCAATCGACCAGACATCCCCCTAGTCATCCTCCTGATCGACCAATGATTTGATGAAATCCTAGATCACTTCCATTGGAACGCGCGATATCAAATGAAATTTTCACTCGAATTTAATGAAAAAAAGAGTGAAGGTTAGAGATACTCTTAACACGTTGAGTTGTGACAGAAAGTAACAAAGAAAATAGACATTTTGAAATTATTTTAGGTTGGCAAAACCATACTAAAACGTTTGCTAAAAATAAACACAAAAAAAATTAATGCTAAAAAAATAATTTATTTGACATATTTTTAACTTTTTGACTTTTTAACATAAATAAGTTTGGCTAATTTGAACTTTTTGACAAATAATAATTTTGCCATGAGACTAGATCTTATTTGGGTAAATCACCCCCAAGTTCTCTTTGAAAGAGTTGTACTCTATTTAGGTTCAAATTTTTTTGAGTAGATCCAAATGTCCTACGTGTCTTAATTCTTCTTTTTATTTCTCTTTTTGATATCTGGCGACTGGTGACCACACCTTCATTTTTCTCTTTCTCTTTTTGATATATAGTCACCGGCGATCAGCGACCACCATCGATTAGGGTTCACAAACAATCACTAACTATCAATTCCTTGTTTCGCCCTCACCGACGACAAAGAAGATGAGTATATTTATTCAAATCTAATATAGAACTACTCCGATCTATATTAGATCTAAGTAGATTTACATCAGATCCGGTTAGATTTAAATCAAAAATAATTATCGGAGTACAATCATCTATCTATATATGTCTCTCTCATTCGATCTCTCATTTTTTCAACATTTTATCTGCTACACATTTTTCTTTTTATGTTTTAATGAAAAAAATTTTAAAATTCTGAATAAGTTTTCGAGTTTTAGTGATGAAAATTATAAAATTTTTCAGTTTCAGTTTTTTTGATACTAAAATTAATCATGTTTTAAAATTGTAAAATTTTGTAATTTCATAATATGCTTTTACTGCAAAATTTTGAAGTTTCATAACATATTTTTCAATTTAATTAATAAGAATAAATACTTAATAGAATCATACTTTGAAATAGTAACAATTTTGCAGTTTCAAATATTGTTTTTCAGTTTGATCAATATTGAAGATTACTTGCTTAAATCCTATAAAAATTTAAAAAATAGCATATATTTTTTTCCATTGTTGCTATTTGTTGTTATTACTTTTTTTTTCTTTTAGTTTATCAATATTTAACATATTTTGTTATGTTTTTCCGTTGTAATTTCTCTATTTATTTTTTTTCTAGCAAACTTGTAGATATTCTAGTGAGTCTCCGACAATATTCTCGACTTCTAGCGAACGTTCTGGACATTCTGACAACTTCCAGTGATGTCTAGAATACTCTGACGATATTTTGGCAAATTTCCAACAATACTCTGGCGACTTCTCGGTGATTTTGAATATTTCAGAGAGCCTTCAATGACCGTCTAACTGAAGTCCTGCAATGATAAAATGTAACAACATCTTTAAAAAAAAATTATGACAATTAAAAATATATAAGAGTAATTGATGCCGGCACAGGCCACGACAGGTGTATTCCAAAGGCTTCAGCCGAACCCACTGACTTTTACAATAACTTCACAGTTACGAGACATGCAAGTTTATTCCCTTTGAACCCTCTCAATTTTTTCTATTTGAATCTCCTATTTTAAACTCACCTTTATGTCTTTTGGTTTATATAGTTGTGTTTGGTTCAAAGGTTTTGGGAAATGATTCAGAAAGATAAAAAAAAAAAAGGTAGATGAAATGTGAATAAAATATACATACATTTCACCTAAACCAAACATCTATTTTCATACATATTTTTTCTTTCCCTTTCCCTTTTTCCAAATTCATGAACCAAACACAACCTAAGGAAAAGTAAACCAGGTCCAAAAATATAATGTCTGTATATTTATTATCTTTTTAAATTATATTTCATGTATCATTTTATATGTTAATATTATATTAATTTAATAAATTTCGCTATTTGTATATATATATTACCATTGCATTGCAGTGATAACAATAAAATGATAGATAAAATAAAATATAAAAATGTTATAATCACGATCTTATTATTAGGAGAAAGATTTTTACAACTATCATTCAATGGGCATTAGTAAAAGTTCAAATAATACAAAAAATATATATAATTTTAATAATTTTTTCTTACAATTATATATATATATTTCATAATTTTTAATATATATTTTATATATATACCAATGATGAATTAATTAGATTAGCTTAGTTGATTACACTTTTTTGTTTTATTTGATATTTTTTATTCAACCCACACTTGCACCTCTCACTTATGAGCCAGTAGAGATATCAATTATTTCAATTCTTACAAAGTTTAATTATTTATTTAAACTCATTAAACTTTTTTTTTTCTATAGTTGCCTGAATGTAAGTGTTTTGTTTTGAGATTAAATAAGTTTTGAATTTTGTATATGAAACCTACCGGTAAGTGCCTCTTATTATTTTTAATTAAATAAACATTCTTAACCAATAAATTGACCTTTCAACCTTGGGCCAAATAAAATCCTAGAACACCTTAGTAGTTTTTCCATTTTACTATAGTAATGTAAACTCTTCTATTCCTAAGATCTATTAATTTGGATGTTTGTTTTATTTCATAGGCAGTTTTATAAATTATTTAATTCAATTTTTGTGCATATACAAATAAATTAATTTGTGTAATCGCTAAAAGAAATGCCTAGCAAATAAAATTTATTGATTCATGTATTTCAAAATTGTAAATATTCTCATCATTTGACAAAGTTACTAGTCTCTTGTTTTCTGTTTACATAAAATAGAATATAAGATTTTATTTTAAATTTTTGTAATTATCAAAAAAAAAAAAAAACACACCATCTTGGTGTATATAAATGTTTTGGAAACAGAAGTACATATTTAGACCTTATTCGTCATAACTTAAAAAAATTAAAAAGTCAAAAAGTCACTATCTTATTTAAGTCACATCATCTTATTTAAGTCACATCACCTCTGTACCACATCATTTCAAATCCAACCCATACTCAATCCATATTTCATAAAAAGTCAAAAAATACACTTATTTAGATCATTTCAAATCACCCCTTACTAGAGGTAACAGCCAGATGTAGTGGTTGCTGAAAGTCGCTAGAGTTTGCAATCGGGGTATTGCCAAAGGCCACGGGTGGTAACAACTCGCTCATTGCGATTATTTGTCATAAGGTTGTAGAAGGGAGTAGAGAGTGAACTTGCTTTGAAAACAAGTAGAAACATCTTTTTGTCATTTTCGAAAATTTTAGTATCAATTCCTTTTTCTTTCCCTAAACAAAAACTATATAACAAACATTTTTTTTTTTTCAGTTTAAAAAAATTAAAACAAAATAGAAAAAACTGACACAGAAGCTTTACCAACCGATGCCATTAAAATTTAAGATAAATTATAAATACATATCTTAAAGTTTGTTTAAAATAAAGATTTCTTATTGTAATTTTAAAAATTACAAATATCCTATTATTAAAAAAAATTATTTAACAAAATAAAATTCATAATTACTCGCCTATACAATAATAAAATTTCCAAAATTACTAATTGAAATAAATTTATGACATCATTAAAAACTGTTAATTAACTTACAAAAAGGAATCATTTGTTATAAAATAAAAAATTTCAAAGGACGAAATATAATTTTCAAAATTATAGTGAGCAAATTGTATTTTAAACAAACATCATGAGTATATTTGTAATTTATCCTAAAATTTAAGCAAGGACTACATCAAATCACAAAGAAACATAAAGGATGAGACGGTATAAAGAACTGGAACAAAGCATTCAGAGCTTAATCACCTTTTCACAGAAGTTATTTGTACCCTGAAACATAGCCCAACAAGTAGTATTTGTTTTATTAGAATAAAGTGATTAATCTATCAAAATATTAATTCTCATATCTGGTTTACTAAAAACATATAAAAAAATATTTTACAAATAGAAGCATCATTTACCTATGTAATGAAATGCTCATTTATAATAGAGCTCCTCATTTAATTCCATTCTATTCATTCAATTTCATTCCAGTGAATCGAATAGAGCATAAAAGCCACACAATCACATGGAGCACAAGCCCAAATGCAGGATAAGTTTTCCATTTTAGAATCTTAACTGATAAAAGAAGGGCAAATATGGGAAGTTGGTGAGCACCACTAATCCACAAACTTGGTGCATCCTTCAACATGTTAGTCAAAACTGTAGTAGAACCCATGAACATACCATGTTTAATTAAGCATTTAGATTCATTCTGGTTAAGTTTAGTGCAAGGTTGTTTCCTCCTTTCAAGAGAGAGAATTTTATGTAACAAGTCTCCTCCTTAGTAGGCATTAGCCCAAGGCAAATTGACTTGCCTAGGGCAAAGTGCCATTGTAAAAACTCTATCCCTAGCAGCCACACGACCAGAGAGTCCCGTGTTATGCACCAAAGGCCTTGACATATCTAGAGCCAAGATTTATGAACAACACGCTACAAAACCATCAGTAATGGAGCAGCACTATACCGCAGTGAAGAAAGAAGAAAAGAGTGACCACGGCAGTAAGTTACTTGATTTGACTTCCACAATCATGTGACAGCCTAGACTCCCGACATTCACGAGATGTAGCGGCCTAGACTCCCGACATTCATGAGATGTAGTGTCTGCGATTATGACGTCTAGAACCTAAGCACAGAAAAGTTCTAAAGGTCCTTTTGTACCAAACATCAGAACAGTAGACTATATGCGTGTAGGTATATGGACAAGCATGGCACACATCATTGCCCTGTGTCCATTACATATGGTAAGTTAGGAAGTACCCAAAGGCTATAAAATGGCGTAGTGTTCAATTAGATCCTGCACCCTCCAGGACCTCAACAACCTCACCATCAATTCCACTTCTTGCCTAGGTTCACAATAGCATCACCATTGGACAGCGACACAAAAGCGAGCACAGACAATCAAATAATCAAAAAGAAACAAAATAAGGATAAAAACGCACATATAAACTATTCTGTAAAGCACATAAATAATCTGTTTCACATCCATCGGCACCAATTTGCATACCACCAAAAAGGGTAGATTAGATATATAAAATTAAGGCAACCCTGTACATGGCTTTGTAAATGAAAGAGATGAGCAGATAGTTTATCTATCTAAAAATAAAAAACGAAACCAAATTTTTTCCTGTACCATTCACCACCAAAAACTCACATTTACCTGCCATTTACACATCCCACCTACTAGTCAGCAGCTTAGACAGGAGCTTCCTTTTGTTCCATGGCAATCAGCTCCTCCATCTCCCCCATCGATCATGCATGCCCGGTCATTTATCTACATCACCCGCACCTAATCTGATAATTACAAATTCACATTCTGTAGCTCTTTTTCGTTGGAGACAGAAGAAGCTAAGAGAGGTGGAAAGATCCTTGTCCTTCTGTTATGGCGTACAAAAGCTTCTCTTTCATCATCTCCTGTAGAAGCCACACATTAATATATATATATATAATAGAAGTGTCTTTGTTTTGAAAATTAATTTATTTAAACAGAAGCTGTATGGGAAAAAGAAGGGTCACTTTTGAAGAGTAAGGCGGTAGCTTCAGATAATTGGCACAAGTCATCACACTGGGCAGGTCAGCGTCGGCCCCTTTGCTACAATGCTGTTAAACCATCCAGAAAATAAGAAGGCAATCAAAAGGGTATAGTAACAAGTAAAACATTGGCGGAACAAGTATTGCCAGATATTCAAATATGTATATACCTTGCGAACAATTGTCAGTTTGGGATTGAGAGATGCCAAACCGCCAGTGGGAAGCCTAGGTGCCCCAGTTACAAATTGCAGGAATGCACGTTGCTGTTCTCGATCAAACTCATGAATGATTTCCAGCAGCTGGAATTCATATGAGGAATGAATCAATAATAAATTCCATAAGATTTAAAAGAAACAAAGAAATGAATGACTGACGTCGATAATGGGAGGACTGCTAGCTGTGTATCCATGATCAAACTTGATATGATCCAAAAGCTCATTTGACTGTAAAATGGACCGCAATAACACATCTTAGTAAAGTAAGTTAACACAACCCAATTCCAATTAGTCATTACATAACATAAATACATACAGTCCAGAATTCACGCTCTCCACATAATAGACGCTCTAATTCCGCTTCATTGAAAACCTGAAGATGTTCGATGGGGAAAACCTGACGAAACAAGAAAGTACATCATAGCTTAAGTTATAGGGATAAGAAAAAAGAAATAATCTTATTTTGAGCATATTACAATAGAACAGTAAACTAGTTCAACCAAACACAATAAAGTACTTCATTGCGACTAGTATACTAATAACTAGTGAGAAAACTGACAGACTGACAGGATGTACTTACAGATCGTTTCGGATCATTTGGAACCAGTTTTTAAGGAGTTTTTTTTATTGAGCTTTTTCTGTTTCATTCGATTTTTTACAAATAACTTCCATTTTTAAAAAACTTCATGGGATTTAAACAGTCATAAACCCAATTGATCGGGCATACAAGAAAAATAGCTCAAATCAATTCAGGTTTGTTTATGTAGCAGCTATACTCTTTCTCTCACTCAACTCTTATTCGGCATGAACACCCATGAGTACATACAGGTACCAAGAAGTATAAAACAGCAGGTACAAATTTTTTGTTTTCAGTCCCAGAAACGAGCACTAGCACCTGTAAAAATCATGGCCTACAAATATTGAATAGGTGTGCAATACGCTCCAAATGTAAGATTTCTACAACGATTGTGCTCTAAAGTATCGTTAAATCTAAACAGTTTGCACATTGTCCCTTGTAATGGTCAGTTCAGATAGTGTGCGATTCTTAAATCCTAATTTCCAATGTTATATCATCTAGCATTATGCAAATCTATCAGATTCTAACACTGACCGGCACCAATGCAGCAAAGTGCTTTAAACCATTCAACTTTACTGTACTGTCTATGTTCTCATCAAATAACGTAACTTATTAAAGATAAAATCTAACTCAATTTACCCAAGATAAAAACTATTACTCAAGAAAATACTTCTGCATAATAAAACATAGAAAAACAATTCTTCACTTCCCTCAAAGAAATTGCTCATTTGCCATATCCGAGTTAGTAAAAAGGAGAAGATCAAAGAATTACGTTACAGAGCAGGAACAAAGGCACATACCTGATTGAACCCAGATTTGAAAGCTTCCACTTGTCTGTAAATTCCAGTATTTATAGTTGCATCCACAATGAGTGAAACATATTCCTCCAAGTTCATCATATTTACCTAGAAAAGACAACATAAAGTGAGTTAAGCATGCAATTTATTTGTAAAACAGGGACCACAATGAGGAATACTAACCAGTTTAGGATCAGGTCCAGAAGTAAGAACATAATCCGGATATCCAGGAAGAGTAAAATCAAGACAGAGATCCTCAATTGTGGTGTTCCGGAAACACGAGTCAAGTTTTAATGTTGAATTTTCTCCACAAACAGATTCCAAATATCTTTTTCTTTCAATAACAGCCTGGAACTCTAACAGAGCCCTACCAAGCCCAAGATCAAATGAGTAGATGTCATACACAGTGAGTTCCTGCAAAAATAATGAACACGTGAAACACTAGTAGCAAATGTTAACATTAAATTAAAAAGGTTGCATAAAAGCTCGTTAGTACTTCCTATTTAAAAATTAGATGCATACCTGCCCAAGAATAAGTTTATAAAAAGCTTTGGAGAAGGGAATATCCAAAACCCTTCCATCTTGAAGAGCTTTTGCTATGACCTGTCCCAGAAGGACAAACTTTTTGATAACTTCAGAGAATTCTAAGCCACTTGATGAACTCACTATAGATGACCATGGCCGAGGGAAAAGCCCACAAGGGAACACCACAATTCCAGAATCTTCATCCTGGAAGCTTTTCCCAGATAATAAGCCATGGTCTTCTCTCCACATGCCCAGGCCAGATTTCTGAAACTCGTGACTGACAAGGGTGTAGAATTCCAATGTTGGACCAAGACCAGTACCAACTTCTTCACTATATTCCACTTCAAGGATAGCTTTTCGACGGGCATGTAGGTCCATCATCTGGGCGGCAGACTCCAGAATGCAACCGTGTACTAAAAATTTCTTCTGAGGCAAACCACTGGCACTCTGCCTCCTCCCATTCAGGCCTCCTGAATCATTATGAGATGTTGGATGTGGTTGAGCTTGCAGCTGACCAAATGCTGCCAATCGAAGTACTTGCATCTTCCCCCGAAGCCAAATAAAAATGGGCATGAGGCCATTAACTGGCTACACCATGAAGGCATGCCACCAACAGACACAGCCAAAGGGTCTCGCATCTGCTGTTCTAATTTTTCTGTCAATTTACTGCTCACAAACTCATTCTGAGGGACAGCAGAGACTGTTACCTTTAAGTTATCCAAGTTATCAATTATCCCTTTCGCAAAGGCATCCATCCTGTCATGAGACATCAGATGAAACCTGAACCTGTTCATGCCTTCCAAACTTCTAAGGAAAAATAATACATCATAAACAGGACTTGACTTTTCCGAGTCAGAATCAAACTTCGAAACAAGTGTGTCAGAGAAAAATGGAGTATACTTCCAATATGTCCCCGCTTTGTCTGATATGGAGGAATCATCAGCCTGATACTGACAATCTTGAGGACAACTTTGCATAGGTTTCACAGCTCTTTTATATGTAACTTTGTACACTTGACTCCACATTTTTGCATAAAACAATTTCATGTTCAGCTTTAATTTTTTGTTGTAGAAGTGCTTGATACAGTGACAATGCTTGGTCCAGCTGTTGCCCTTCTAGGTAAAATAACAATTTTGGCGAAACATCTTCATTGCTAGAGGATCCAGAATACTCAGTACTCATGCTAGTCTCCTTTTTTGAAGAAGTATCTTGTCTATTCTCCTCATGGTCCTGCACAGAATCCTAAAAGACAACATAATTAAAAAGCAGACAATTGTTAGTGAAGAAGCAGCCTTACAATAAGTCATAAGAGAACCAATCAGGCAAAGGAAGGACACATCAAAAATGCAAATAGAACAGCCACTGCACTAGTCAGCTAATATAATTAGCACCACCAGAACTATTGCATTGCCAGGCCTAAGCCAAAAAAAGTTCTCACCATATCCTCGGGTGTTTGTGTGGAGTAGACTACTTAGAAGCCTTCATTAAATTCAAATTAACATCGATCCTAAACAAGACCACTGCAGCAAATACCGAATGATAGGGAGAAGGCTATTTTGGGTAAAATTGAATCAATCAATCAATCAAGTTAATTGAGATTATATAAATGATTCAAGGGAAAACATGTGCTTACAATCGGAGCTTCACTTGAGCCTGCTGTCTCACCAATGGTTTGTCGTAAATTGTCCCCTTCTTCAGCTGAAGTATGTGAGATGTTAGCCTCGTCTTCCTGCAGTAAACAAAACTAAAAATAAGTAATTTCCAATATTTTCAAAGGTAACGTAGATGAATAAACAGCAAAAGAAAATTAATAATAATTACTTTTATTGTTTCCATAAGAAAACGTAAAAATATATTACTTTTATTGTTTCCATAAGAAAAAGTAAAAATATCTTCAGCTCAATATTTATTTTGCAATGAATGGCATGAGAATAACCTGCATATCAGAGGACATGCTATCAGAGTCCATAAGGTCTGGACTTTTGCTTCCAGGAGAGCTTACATCTGATGGCAATTGAGGATGTGAACCTTCCAAACTACCCAGAGCTTGAGTGACTGTCAATTTTACATGTTTAGTTCTGTTTTTGCTGACTTTAGGCCACAAATATCTTTCAATAGCATCCAAAGAAGAAAAAGGATCAACAGTCAGAACATGTTTAGAGTAATCACATAAACAGGTTTCACCCTCTCCCCTCATGAACTGAACTGGGAGACAAGGATGTGACGTGCATCGCCCATATGGAACAGTAGCATATGAGTTCCTTTGCTTGTATGAATGGCTCAGAATTACAGGAAAATTTTCTACAGAAGACAGTGCAGTTTGTAATTTACGGGTTAATACTAATAGAGGGAAGTCCTCCAAAGGCACATCCATAGACAATATTAGTCTTCCAAACACCTCAATTCTTTTCTCTACATCATTTATGTGATTAACTCCACCAGTAACTTCAGTATTTTCTCTCAAATATTGTCCATTGGATAAGTAATTCACCAATGCTTTCACAATTCCACTTTCAATAAATTCAAAAGTTGAGATTGGATCTCTGTCAGTAAGCTGTGCCATAATTTGACGCAATATGGAACAAAAATCCTCTTCATGCAGTGTATGAGAATCTTTAGTCATGGACATGTTCACCAGATCTGTTAGTGCAGCAGCTAAAATTCTGAGTTTCTGAAGAATATCAGTTAATCCTTTCTCAGAGTTTAGTAATTCTGTAGCAAAGTAATTGGTCCTTATCTGCATCGCAAGATTGTGAACAGAATCTTTTTCAAGATTGCAGGACCTTGTTTCTGAAGCTGATAGAGACCGACCAGTGTCAAAAGCATAACACAAGCATCTCTGAACATCCCTTGCAGCAGATTTTTTACTGGGATCATTTGATAGCCGGATGCTAGAAAACATAGGAAACATAGATTGTGAACACTTGTCTGGCATTACAAGCGCTTCAATGGCAAAAAAGACACCTTCCTTTATAAAAGAGCTCGAGAAGATATCAGAAAGCTTTTGCAGGAGAGTATCAACAATCTGTAGGGCCAACATCAGCACATGGTGATCCTTCCGAGTGAATACTCCAGCCAAGAAACTGTCATATAATCCAATAAAAATTGTTATCTTAGCTCAAAAATATGCATGGTAACTATTGTTGCTGAGAAAATAAAGCTTTTTCACCTTGAAATGTTAGTGTCCTTAAGCAACTCAATAACCATTTCAGATTTGTTGAAATAAACTAATTTGTTGATAACAGATAGACTTCCATAACAAACATATAAATTTGCACCAGAATTAACCACCTGCTTGAGAATAAAGAACAAATATTATAAAGCTGTGCTATGAAAAGAAGTAAGAAACAATTAAAAACTACATATCAGAGAGCCAACCTGGATCAATATGGGAAGCAAATCCATCCCAAACTTTTGCAGAAGATCGGGTCGACTTTCTAGAAAAGCTTCCTTTTCCATGTTTAATGGAACATTGAGATCTCTGACTATAGCAGGTAGAAGCTCATTTAACAACTTCAAAACTTCATGCACCTGAGGCAGAAAATACAGGCATTAAATACAAATTTATTCATGTTTTCCCTTAGTCAGTTTCTTATGCTTTCTGTAAAGCTGGTAGTTTATTTCAGTTAGTAATGTGCAAGCCTAAAATCAGCAAAAGTTAAAGAAGTTTAAAAAAATATTATAACAGTGAAGGCATCACAAATCCCATCTGAAAATCCATAGAAAAATAATAATAAACGTAAGGTAGGTGCATACATGCAGAAGCATGTTTTTTTTTTCTGATAAATAAGCAGAAGCATTATACATTTTACAAAATGATTCTGAATCCAACTACTTCAACAAGGAATGGGACTTGCACATAATTTATGAGCTATGTTACTGAACATGAAACAAGAATAGAAATGTTGTACGCCACATTCTCTAAAATGTGATACGGTAGAGGTAGACTTGTCTAGATTATACTATTTTAAGATACTTCCAGAGCAGTTATCTTTTAGCAATTAGACATCCAATAAAGTGTAATTTACTTATTTATTTTTTCAAATTCAAAATGTAAAAACACATTTCACTCAGCATTGACCCATATTGGTACATTTTGTTATGCCAAAAGTCCACTCCTTAGGATTTAGTTTATTATATTTGATTTTCTTTCCTCCAAGGAAACCTCAAGGTATATTGGAAAAAAAAAATTGGAATCATTTTGGATTGCTAAATTCACCATTTTGGAACAAAGTGAACCATGTTTTGGAATGTACATACCAAAATGTAAGTCGTTATAGTATTACTGCTTTCTGAGTAACATTACTTATGAGTACCTCATAACCACGTCCACTCCTGCTCTATCTTGGGCCTCCTCTAATCCTTTAGCACCTCGTTTAGTGGTTTCCATTGAATTGATGAAATATTTCATTTTGTGCCCACTTTAAGACATCAATATCTTGTTACAAATGCATTCATCACTTCTCATTTCTTAACTTGCCAATCAGCCAATAGTATGGCCAGTGGTGACTCTAGGAATTTAAATCAATGGTGTCAATATTATAGGAAATTAGAACTTATCATATTCATCACCTATTTTCAATAAATCAACAAATTAATTTAAAATTTTTAAATCATAAAAAATTAAATATATTAACGGTTGTTTAAACAAAAGAGCTGAAGCAATAATGAGTGAGAGGTTGCCTAACTATCAAGTGGTGTCTCTTATGGGAACAAAGAGCAGTAGGAGAGGAACAAGTGTAGGGATATAGAGGTAAATGTCTCTCTAAAGGCACTGATTATCCCAAAGCAAAGAATATAATTGTATTTTGCATATAAAATATTTTAGAGAGAAATTTATGCAAAAAGTTAGGTTTTATGTCAGTTCAAAGGTTCATTTGACAAAACATTTAACTTCTCAGATAATGACTTCTTATATATTATTGGCTTAAAATGTTTTGAATAAGTTAAAAGTGTTTGGTGCAGCTTTTTGGATAATATGTGAAAAAGTTGAAAGTGTTTGGCAAATAATTCAAAAAGTAAAATTTAAGTTTCAAGATTATGAATATTTATATTATTGGCTTAAAATGTTTTGAATAAGTTGTAAAAATGTTTGGAACATTCAATATTTATTCAAAGTATACAAAATTCAAAGTCAGTAGGGGGTTCAAAGTTATTTTTTGTATTGGGGTCAATTTTGTTAACTTCTTCCTAAAATCATAATATATACACACACATATATATATAGTAAAAAACAAAATCTTCTAATTCAATGGGTTGAAATGACATCACTAACAACACTGGCGTTGCCCGAGTATGACCAATCAAGCAATGCAGGTCTCACAAGTGTCACAGCTGATGAGTTCTCCCATAAATTTGAACATGCAATTCGTTGAAAATAATAGGAAGTATCTAACAATCACTTTGACTTATTTTTTATTTATTTTTTGTAGGAAGGTTTGGCCAATAGTTAAAAAGATTCCCAACTTGCAGTCAAATGTGTGGCTTACATGGGCAATAATAAGACACCAAATACACAGCAATAAGCACATTTATGTCAATGTCAGAAAAGGCTGGTTATAAATGAAGCAGCTATACGATCAAAATATGCCAAAAGCCAGCTTTATAGTATATTCTGGACTTAAAACCTGTGCATCTTTTTGCTTCTTTTAGTATCATACGTATAAAAAATTTATGTAAACTCAAACTTTATAATGAAACAAAAAGCTTTAAAGGTCATAATGAAGCTTCTTTGCTTCTAATGTATCATTATTTTTTAGCCTTTTGATGCAAACATACAAATCTCCTGGTAAAAAAAAAATACTCAATAAGGGCCTTTCAGGGAGTACTGTGTGTATGCTATATATGACTAACATGTGTACTAACACGTGTAGTTTGACATTCATTGAGCAAGCATGTCTAGTAATTCGGGTTTACCATATAACTATGTATAAAACTCCCTTATTATGCATGAAATTCTATTTGTCACATTATAAAAACTGTTTTCACTTTAGAAAATAAAAGAGGAATACCAAAAATATGAACATTTTGCGGTGTCTTTGTGTGGACATGCAAATTAGAAACATAACCCACACAGGAGTCCATTTAATATAGCTTCTATGATATTATCCTTGTTACGAAAAAAAGTTGTCTCTAGATTCTATTTATTTACTTATAAAAGAAAATATTCTTGAAAATTAATTGCACCATCAAAGGTTGCACCCCAAGCAATAAAGGGTTATGACTTGAAGAGCAATTGAGATTCTATTTTTTAAATTCTAAAGTAGGTTCCCAGAAAAACTGATGGGTATATAGAATTAAAAACTATGAAACACAAATACTTCTAGAAGGGAGTTATATTTGTATTGAATACCAATACTCCTCAGATATTCACAATTACTTATCCAATATTTCATAATCGTATCCATAATTATTATTATTTTTTTAATTTTAAGAAGTACCGGATACTATTCAGATATTCTACGTCATGTATTTGAACTATTATCAAATTCATAAGAAGTATAATTGTTGGGATAAATAATATAAAAATTAAAAAAAAAGTTCTTGGTTACTTTGCTTACTTCTTAGAAAAGAAGAAAATAGTGCAGTTAAAATAGTACCTTACATTTTAAAAATTTATCAAATTGATTAATCCTCACTGTCATATGTGTGTCCCATATCTGTATTCATACTTTATAGAAAGTAAGAATATATAAACAAAAATATAACAATGCTTAAATCGGATATCATCAACTAAACAAGCAAGTAAACTTGCATACCACACTTTCCTATATCATACTTTTGGTGTGAAAAGGGAAAGCACATGGGCAATATCAACAATTCAGGAGTAACATTTAAATGAAATTTAAGTAGGACCCACTCAAAATTATGCATTGATGATTACTTATTCAAATTATTGCAATTTAAACAGGCTACTTCCAAAAAAAATGGTTTCTCACGAATCACGATTCTTTGTGTTCATATATAATACGATACTAAAATTTATATATATAAAAAAATATATATAGTTTTTACAAGCACAAATCTTATTTTTAGGTTTTGTCGTATCACCATACTCAGATTCAGTATCATACATGTATCCATATTTGTGCTTCATAGATTAATAACCATACAGGGTTCAAGGGTTCCAAGTCATATTGTCTCAAATTCTAATCTCTAAAGTAGGATTTGTGGTTCAACTATGGTAGACTAGTGCAATTTCAGAAAGAGAAATTTCAATTGGAGTCGAACAGGACGCATAGCAAGTCAAAATGAAAATGCTGGTCCAAGTTATATTTTCAGAAAGGGGTAGAGTTCAGTCAGAGTTTAAACAGAATGCATAAGACTTCAATTGGAGTTAAACACGACTCATAGCAAGTCAAAATGGATTTGCTGGTCCAAGTTATATTTTCAGAAAGAGGTAGAGTTCAGTTAGAGTTTAAACAGAATGCATAATGCCTCCACATGTATTTACCATTGTCAAACCTGCCGACTTCAAGCCAGCAAACTAAACCAACTATGATTACACTTGTTTGATCCCATTATAGAAACAATTGTTCCATTTACACCTTACGTCCATAAGCACTATTGTGGTACTTAATAATATCGTATGTTTCACATGTTCAAATAGAATGTTGAGGATTACAAGAAATAATAGTTTACATCCATTTCCTTCCAATAATGATATTTATCAACATGAGAAAAGAAATAGCTGCAGATTAATGAAATTGTGTTGCTATAGGAACAAGTAGAGTACCTGATTGCAATGTCCATCAACCATATTAGGAGAAGGCATTTTATGAGAAAGATCATAAGTAGACAAGATATCCTTCAATATGCTGCTTATATTAAGCTCAAAAAGAGTCCTGACAGCTACAATTGAACCAGAAGCAAGTGTGACAAGTAGCCCAATCAAACCCTGTTAACCAATATGGAAAAAGTTTGAATAAATAGACATGGTAGGATATTGAGGACAACCATCACACAAAACATAAATAAAGAGACTGCATACGGTGTAAACTGGTTGGCACAAGGTGGTTCGACAATTCAAGTCTATCAGATGTGTAGCTTGATGAATCAGCCCATGTTTACAAAGTTCGTCCAGCATATCAGACGTGTGGCGTGCTCGTTCTGCTATCTTTATCAAGCAAGTGGCTACATTTTCAACAAGCTGAGGATGACATGGAAAAACAAGAAAATGTTAAAAAATCATAAGATCAAATATTCCAGTGACAAGATAACCTGCACACACAAAAACATGATACAAACCTGCCGATCCTCATACTGAAGAAGTTTACACAATATTGGAACTGCCTCCATTAAAGGTGCAGGACATTCAGAAGGAAGTTTCTTACACAAGTTGACTACGGTAGAAAGTGCAACTCTCTGAGGGACATAAAAATAAAAATAAAAAAGGAGGAAAAAACAAAATTCAGTCTTCTGATTTTTCTAATACCAAAACCGATGTCAAAAAGAATCTGAGTCAAGAATAATGCCCTCAGTTTCTAAACATTAAAACAAAAAAAAAAAAAAAAAAAAAAAAAAAAAAAAGAAGAGGAAGAAGAAGAAGAACTGTATAGTACATAACCTGCACACTTGTTGAGAAAAAATCAATGTAAGTTAAAACAGCCATAATTGCTCCAGACTGCAAGCACGCAAGTGGTTGCTCACGTGAGATTTTGTCTAATGCTTGCAAACACTGCATTATGAATAGACAAGTCATATAGATTAATATTGGATAAATAGTGCTTTGTATTACATATATTAACATATATAAAGACGCTGAGCAAAATGAACTTAAGCAAACATTTGGCATACTTGTTCGGCCACATCAAGGTACTCAACGGCCATTAATCTTTGGCAAAGAGCAGGAACTACATCATGGCGGACAAGAAAACCAGTTGATCGAGAATGCACATCACATAAATAAGTTATAGCCCTGATAGCTAAAAGCATTATATCGGGATTGCTCTCGTGCCTTGCCAATTTAACAAGAATTGGAGATAATGAGTCTGCCATCAAGCCTGACAACGAACTGTCAGTACAAAAGGACAACAATTCACATAGCTCAGTAAGGGCAGCCAATATCGCAGATTCTTCAAGATCTTCGCTTAAACTTGACAAAACCTTCTTGAACTTCCCATGATCACCAGACGATCGCCGCCTCTGATAGTCACGGAGGAGACTGTTCTGTCTCTGTTCTCCATCTGAATCACATGACCCATATGCAGAATCCTTTTCATCTTCGGCCTCTGATCGAAATGACCCCGAAGAAGACGACGAAGTATCCATGTCGCCATCATGGGCTTCTGGTGTCGAATTTGTGGAGTTTATTGGGGTTTGAACTGATGAGTTCGACGAACTCGGTTTAAACTCCAATGAACTACATGCTCGCTTATCAGCAGGCATTTCATCAACTGTTTCAACTCGTTTTTGGCCTCGATTCCCCATTTATCAATACAAATAATGATATATATTCACTCCTACACACAAAAAAAAGACACTTTAAGTCACAACCATCAATTACAAACCATTATATGAAACTTAGAAATCAAATCAACACAAATTTGAGTTCAGAACTAGAAATTAGAAAACAACGAAACATTCTTCGCTAAGAAAATCGAGCGATTCAACATTATTTAACCAAATCAATTAGTTCAACACACAAAAAAAAAAAAAAAATACTGACTATACTAATTTCACAGCTAAAATCAAATAGCACAACCATAATCATAGGCAGATATTCAAATATGTAGATACACAGCGACAATGATCAAAGCAATCACTCCTAAAAGCAAAAAACAAACGAAAAAAATACTTATAAAGGAAAAAAAAAATAACAAAATAGAAATCATATGAAGCATATATGCAGAGAAAAAGATTAAAAAAGAAAAATCAATCAATTCGAGGAAACCAATCGATTGTGTTGATCAGTTTGTACCTTAACAGTGGCGGTGCTAAGCGATGATCTTCGAAAGGTTCGAAGACCCTGGAATCTGTATCGAGAAATCTAGGGTTTTTTTTGGGTTTGCTTGTGTTGTCGCAATGCTCTTTATTATAATTTGGTCACAAAAACCAAAGAGGTGTGTGTGTGTATGTAGAGAGAGAAAGAGAGAAAGAGAGAGAGAGAGAGAGATACGCATAAGGTGATTGATATTGATGGTAACTCAGGTGATGATGCTATGGAAACCCTGTTTTGAGTGTTTTTATGTGTAGAGAGAAAGTGCACACATGCACGTATGTGTGTACATACATATATATCAATTGATACAATGTATATCTAAAGATTCAAGATTAAAAAAATAAAAATAATAATAATAACATAAAGTTATTATAATTATATACATAAGATTAAAAGTAAAAGAAAAAAAATTTAGATAAAAAAGTCTTAGAAAGTAATGAAAACTAAAGTTTCCTATTTAATTAAGGCCAAGTTTGGGGACTTTGAAATAATCCAAAAAGTCAAAAAGTTACTCAAAAAGTTAAAAAGTTAACACTATTCACCAAAAGTCAACAATTACGGCTGCACAACTCCCAATTCAAATTTTACTCTAAAAACCAATTTTCACAATTTTTTATTACACATTTTTCCATAAAAAGTCAAAAAGTTAACCCAAACATCCATATTTTCAACCTCAATTTTTTAGTCAAAAAAGACAAAAAAGTGCACTTATTTGGTCTTCCCAAACAAGGCCTAAAATTAGTTTGTTAGTTAGGCTAAGTTTGGGATATCCCAAATAATCCAAAAAGTCAAAAAGTTAAAAAGTTAACACTATTCACCAAAAGTCAACAATTACGGCTGCACAACTCCCAATTCAAATTTTCCTCTAAAAACCAATTTTTATAATTTTTTATTACACATTTTTCCATAAAAAGTCAAAAAGTTAACCCAAACATCCATATTTTCAACCTCACTTTTTTCGTCAAAAAAGACAAAAAGTGCACTTATTTAGTCTTCTCAAACAAGGCCTAATAATTTCTTGCAAAATATATAGAAAAATTTATTTTTTCTCACAAATCTTTCCTTATGTTTCTATCCATAACTCCTTGTTATGTAGTGATTATTTTTTTCTTATCATTTTCTTACAAAAATTTTCATCTATTCAAATACATGCAAAAAAATAAACTTTCATTTTTTTTTTCTTTTTTCACTTCACTTTCTACCATTTTCATTTTTATTTTCTATCATACGATTCTTTCTAAACATATATTTAAATAATATCATAATTAAATAATAAAATTAATCATAACTAAAGAAAAAAATAACATAATTAAAAATGCATACGGTAAGAGGTTTGTATTGTAAAATTATCCTGGTATAAAACACACACACATAATTTGATTTTGCTAACCTGTTTTTTTTTTTTTTTTTTTTGAAATATGATTTAAATTGATCTAATAATTTTAAATGAATGTTGGAAAGTATAAATAAAATGCATTTATAATTTCTAAAATATGCATTTTATGTCAGTTTAATTTTTAAATAATTTAATTCCTATAAAAAAGCAAAATTAAATCATGAGGTGAAGTTAATAAAAATTAAAATTTTAGAACTAAAGTGACAAAAATATTACATTAGGAGAAGTAATTTGATAAGTGGCAGTGATTGTATACTAACAGAACACAAAATCATTTTATTTAAATAACAATAAATAAATATAATTTTAGAGAATTTTTTTGAGATCATATATATATACAAATGTCAAACAAAGAGTGAGCATAAAACTCACTCCTTATCTCACGTTTGTTTGATTATTTGATTATGATTTTCTTTATTTATAATACAATTATACGAGAGAAAGTAAGTATATGTATCCCTTTAATTTTTAAAAAAAATTAATTCTTATAAAAAAAAGATTAAATATAATTAAAATTTTATAATTAAAATGACAAAAATATTTGTAATTTGATATGTGATTGTATACTAACGGAACACAAAATCAGTTTATTTAAATAATAAAGAACAAATAAGAGAAAAGTAAATCTAATCATTAAAAAAATTCACAAAATTAGAGGTAGATGTAAAACAAAGGGTTTCACATGGTCAACTATTAATGTGTAATTTTTTATATTTTTTTATTTGTTTTATTATTTTTTATAAAAATAATTTAATAATTTCTATACTAATAACTATCATCAAAACAAACATAATTTTACTTAATCCTCTCACTAACAATCCCCTTATTATTAATCCTTTCACTATGAATCTCCTCCATTCTATCTCTGAAAACAAACGGGACCTATAAATAAAACTCACGTTTGTATTTCACATTTGTTCGATTATACAAAAAATTTATTTATTTAAAATAATATACTATATATGATATGAATTTGACTTATTATTATTATTTTTTGTATAATTAAAGACTTAAATAAAATTTTTAATTATTCAACTAATGGTTTTAATTATTCAACTAACGACTTAAATGGACTTATGAAAATTAATTTTTAATTGATAAACATTTAGAAGTCGAAATACAAAAGTGATGATTGCGTAGGGAAGGTTTATAATGCAGATGAGGACCACCCATGGTGATGTGACGTGGCTGCTAATGATGATGATATGATAATGAGCCTTTTGACACGTGTACGGTGGTAGTGAGTTGAGACCGAGGAAGGAAGAGGGACCTGAAAGAAACATCGGGGGAGTTGAGCCTCATGACGAGGACTGGTGGGTTGTGAGCACAGGTGATCAAAGACCATGTGATAAACATCGGGGGATTTGAAGCAAGCCAGAGGGTTTGGGATTGTCTTTCTTAATATTTTTTTAGTGAATTTTTTTTTAAATTTTTTTTTAAAAAAAAAGTCTACAAAGAAACACACCCCCCAAAAATAATTCAGTGGGTTTAGTTTTAATTTTTTAAATTCAATTTTTTAGAAATTAAATTTTTTATTTTTCATGTGTTTTATTTTTTTTTTAGTTTTAGTAAATATTTTTAAAATTTTAAGTAATTTTTTTACTTTTTTAGATGTACCTTACTAGATGTATCTAAAAAGTAAAATATTTATAAAAGAATATTTTTAAAAATTAATAAATAAACAAAAATATGAAAAATGTACTAAATTTTCATATTTTTTATATTTTTTATATTTAGTGAATTTTCTAAAGATTTTTTTTACAAATATTATACTTTTTAAGTGTATTTATGTTAGTGTATCTAAAATTTTTTTAAAAAAAATACTTAGAATATTAAAAAAATTCAGTAAAAATAAAAAAAAATACAGAAAATAAAAAAAAAATCAATTTTTTGAAAAGTAAATCCTAAAAATCCAAACCAAATAAGTTGATTGACTCTTTTGGATCCTTTGTTCTAGACATCAATTAAAAATTGAGTTTTTCTTAAATAATAATAATGTTTGATTATTTTAAACATAAATAATTTATCAAACTTACGTAAATTTTTAGTGAAACTTATAGGACATGTTAGCTTAAATTTGGACCAAATGGTCCTTTTAGGCCTTAATACAATCACCTTGTCAAGCTTACATATATTTTCATAATTAGTAATGTTTTAAAAAAAACTCTAGTTAAAATGATTAGCAGTGTTTTAAAAGGTGAAAATTTAATTCGGCGATTGTATTTATAACCTAAATTTATAAACATTGGTTTAGCCTTTGAAAGCGTTTTTGTAGCTTATAACAACATTTATAAGATACCACTAATTTAAAAAAATAAAAATAAAAAATTATAGTGAATCTTTCTAATAGAATCGAAACCTAAAATTATTTAATATTCAATAATGCGTCCCATAGCATTTATGAAAACATTAAATCATTCATTTGTTCAATTTCAATAAACAATGGTCAATTTAATAAAATACCCAATTTCAATTTCTAAGATTCATATGGAAATTTGGAACTTTTCAAGTATGATATGATATTCACCAAATTGAGGCTATCTAGAGTTATTTCAAGTGTAAGTATTTAGCACGCTTACATCATTTCTAAGGTAAAGAAAATCTAATGATACATGTTAAAGAATCTTGAAAATAACATGCATATTACCACAAAGATACTTCAATAAGATCTTCAAAATTAAGTGTATTTATGTTTGGCATGAGGGTTTGGATTGGGTTCGATTGGGTTGGACTGGATTATTTTAATCACAAAAAGATAAAATATGTTTTTTAATTTAATAAAACAAAATATTATATCTAAATCATAATCATTTCATTTTTTTAGCACTAAACTAAAATAGTCAAAGAAAATCTAAAAAGTAATATCCCCAATGAAGGCTAAGAAAGTAAGAAAATATATGAGGCGATTTCCGATTACATTTGGTTGAATCTCCGGCGAAGCATAATAACCCTCACTCTCTTCCTCCTTCAGATCACGTCTTGTTGAGGGGAGGGGGTGGCCTCAAGGTAGTTTTCATGGCGCCAGTGCTTCATGTTGTTGGGTGCATTTCCGGCTAAGATCGTCTTCTCCGGCCTTCTCCTCCTTTCCATTACCGACCTCTTCTCCATTACCCACTTGATTTCTTTCTTGTTACCATTGGTGGACACAGTGCTTGATAAACATCAACTTCCACACATTGATTCTTCACCTAATAAGGGTTTCTAACAATATCCAGGTATCAACAACTTCCAATGTTCCGATCTAGTGTGTTTGGTTGTTATTCGATTATATCTGAACATAGATTTGTTTTGGGTTGTTTTTCTCTTCTGAAACACATCCTTTGAGTTGTGCACATTTTGGGTAGTGAGACATTTAGCCTGATCTTGGATTTCGCTTATTTATTTTGGACTTCGTTTTTTCATGCAGATATTCGTATGTGTTGCTGATTGAAGATCTTTTTGCTAATCATGGTTTGCCTTTTGTGGGTTCTGGTGCTTTTAGTTTATTCTAATCATGGTTTTTGGTGTTTGTTTTAGTTATATGGTATGGCTATAATAGTTGTATCTTGTACTTGGCTTTGGATTTTGTGTGGGGGAGAAATATCTGCCTCACTTCATACCTCCTTGCTACTAAGCTCGTCTCACTTCGTTGGAGCTCCGGTTGTCTTGTGAACAAAACAAATGTGAGATACCTAGCAAGTGGGTTTGTCGGAAAACCCCTCTGATGGTCAAGTTAGCTTTTTGGGAGAAGAAAGAAGGCAAAGCACTGTAGAGAGAGAGAGAGTTCAAGATTGCTTACCACTAACGTTTGCATGCTTCTCCTTTTCAAGGCTGGCTATGCAGCCTTAGAGATTGTAGGCGCACTACCTCTGTTGTTCTTCTCTGGACAAGCAGCTGTACTCCCCTCTACATTTCTTACACGTGTAGAGACCAAAACCTCCAAACAGTGTTTGTCGCACTGCCAAACGATATTGATGCACACCAAGAGTGGATTCCCCTATTCTCAACATTGGTCCACGTGGAATATTGAATTGAGCTATTACTTAGCGAAACATAAACATTATGTTGAATGCTATTGCCGATCAGAACCAAACCGGTCCATCAGAACCAACTAGATGCGAGGCGCGCCATCCGGTATCTCGACCTTATACAACGATCTCAAGGGCCATTTCAGTCCCCACATCTGCAGTCCGAACCGTCCATAGCTCGGTCCAACGCATCCTTGCAAACCCAATCAAATACCCTATTTCGCGCGATCCTAACTTGACTAAGAATATGTGGGCCTCCATATCCAGTGCAGACCTAACTCGGCCCCACTATGCGCTCAGGCTCAACTTCTACGGCCCAACACCAAAATCCGTGTGTCACGACCCAAACACGCCCCTATAAGTTTAGTGTCATAACTGGCCAGTAATCCTTGGATTACCAAAGGCCTCTTGATGATTAACATATAGATAGGGCTGCAACAAATATACAAAATATACGAGGTCCAATGAGTGTGATGACATACATGGGATGTAAGAGTTTAAAACTTTTATAGACTTAAGCGAAGTCAAAAGATATAATATTTACATATCACTCTTAAGCGTGCAAGCCAAAAGTCTCGTACACATCTTAACACACAAACATAGTCTAATATGATTACAAAAACAGCCACAAAGCTTGACTTTATCTGGAACCTCCTCGGGAGGCGCAAAGGTTGGCTGACAAAACCGAAACATAAGCCGTCAACTCTAGGCCTGGTCACGTGCTTGCCCACCTACATACATAATATAAATAATGAGCGGAAGCCTAGTGAATAATAACGGAATAAAGGGTTTAATGGATGAAGTCCATACAAATTCAGAAATCATAATTCAAATTCATATTCTTTTTTTTTTTTTTTTTTTTTAGGTCTCCCCAGGGTATCCCCCGCCGACCGCGGAGACTAATCCCTTCGCTGGTTTGTAGGCACCTCGAAGGGTGGGACAGCTGGCCCAGGGATTTAAGGCTGCTCCATGCCCAAGGTGGGAATCGAACCCCCGACACTTGGTTAAGGGAGGAGGAGTCCCTTCCACTCCACCACACCCCCTGGGTTAATTCAAATTCATATTCGTATTCTTGTTTAAATGATATACAGAAATCATAATTCATGCTTAATCATACGTGGTACATCCATTAGCGCTAACAGAACAGATGCAAAACATATAGTGGTTATAATTAACCAGTTCCATAAAGGAACCTTCAGATCCGGGTAAAAGAGAATATACATGCTGAGCTCCATAATGAAGCCTCCGGTACGGGTAACAGAGTGCAGACATATTAAGTTTCATAATGGAACCTCTGACACCGGGTAATAGCTAACAGAATCACATGATACTAAGGATGCCATGAATACATTATCAGAAATTGAATAATCATTCATTGTACAGAACATATAATTTCAGAAAACAGATCTTATTTCATCATACAGAAAAGAAAATAAAGTTGAACATAACTTTACTAAGTTATTATTCACAGTTGGCTTCGAGTGTAGACAAATAGAGCAAGCTAATCAAATGGTCTACGGCACGTAACCTACAATAACACAAAACAAATACACACCTGAAACACACGTTTGAATTGCACATAACTTACTTAATTTGTTTTTAGTATGTTTCTAACCTTTAACCTCATTATAGAGTCTTAATCATGGCCTAGGGATGCCTAGGATGAAATAAGGATGCAAAAATGCACTGGAAAACATTTTTCAAAACTTTCTAAAAACAGGGTCCACGCTCGAGCGTGGCTTTCCTCACTCGAGCAGACATGCAAGACGTGAAGGTTCGCTCGAGTGTGACTTACCTCGCTTGAGCGAACCTGTAAACTTTGGAAAAAGTACTAGTTGCATGTTTTTTACACTCGACAGACACTCGATCCCCGCTGAAGCATTAGACTCAGACCCTTGCTCGAGCGTGACTTCCCTCGCTCGAGCGTACTGCAAAACATATGAACTTCTGGGTACGTGCATTTCACGTTCGAGCAAGCTTCCGGTCTCTCGAGCAGAAGTGCATGCACTCAGAGTGCTTGCTCGATCGTGAACTCCCACGCTCGAGCGTAGATGCAAAATCTGGAATTTTCAGATTTGATCTCTAAGCTTCAAACTCAAACCCAAACACCTCAAACTCAACATTTTGGGACCAAAACTTTAGGAAACTCACAAAACTCATAAAACAACATGTTTTAAGGATCATTTTAAGAAATCATGGCCCAATGACATGCCAATTGTACAAAATTTCAACTCAAACTTATGATTGTTTCAAGAGCATAACATGCATGAATTCTCTTGAGCTCAAACACTTCAAAACATGATCAAATTTGGCAATTTGGTAGAAAACATGACGAATTCTCAAAAAATAGATGAGATGAACACATGCATGGAAGAATTCTTTGAAATCGAGCTCATTTTGTGAAGAAATGGACATGCATGCATGATATGGCCTAATTCTCTCCAACACCAACTCAACTCCTACATAAACTCATCTAATTTGCTTGAAATCTTGTAAGGTCTAACTCAATTACACAACTAAGAGTTTGATTCCTTACCTAGAGGCTTGAATTCATTAGTGTTGAAGTTAAAACTCTCAAATCCTCTTCAAATGTCAACAATTCCACTTAATTGAGCTTAAGTCTCACCAAATTCTCAAACTTAGAACTAAATCCTCCTACTCTTTCTCCTTCTCACGTTTTTGGGTCTTAAAGAGCTCAAAGATGCATGTAAGATGAAGAAAAGAGTGAGTGGGGAATTAAAAAGGTGCTTTATATAGGCTTAGATCAAAATATCATTAGCTAGGCTTAATTGGGCATTAATTATTCTAATTTAATCGTTCCGAATCGAATTTTAATTAAGCCTGCCATAAAATTCTAAAAATCCTAATTAACACGTAAATCAAGTCAATTTCTGAATTGGACGCCGATAAGGCCTTCAACTTGCAAACCGAAAGAAAAACACGAACAGATCTTTCTACGTTAAATAGATATGGACACAAATAATACAACACACATACACAATTTAGTTCAGTATCTCTCTTTAATTACTGATTAGGCATAATTAATCATGGATTAACGTTAATCAAGGATCGGGGTTGTTACAGTCTTCCAACCTTAAAGAGTTTGGTCCTCCAAAATCGAGTTACCTTCATTCTGGAAGAATACCGAGTCCAAAGGAAACAGTTCGGGATATCTTTTCATCATATCTTCCTTCGTCTCCCAAGTTGCATAAGTTCCTCCATGATTCTGCCAATTAACCTTCACTAATGGAATTTTTTTGTTCCTCAATCTTTTGATCCGGCGGTTCACAATCTGAATAGGTCATTCTTCATAAGTATAATCATCTTTAGAGCACATGTGTTGGTTCAATGACATGGAGTGGATCTCTCAAATATTCTCGAAGCATTGATACATGAAACACATTGTGCATATACTCCATTACTGGAGGTAGGGCCACTTGATAGGTTACTGAATTGATCTTTTCAAGGATTTCATATGGCCCAACATACCTTGGCGCCAACTTGCCTTTTACACCAAACCGAGTTTGACTCTTCATAGGGGTCACTTTTATGAACACGTAGTCCCCAACTTCATATTCTCTATCTCTTCTTCGAACATCAGCATAACTCTTTTGCCGACTTTGAGCAGTTTTCAGATGCTGTTGGATCAGTTTCACTTTCTCTGTTGTTTCCTGCACAAGTTCCGGTCCCAACAAAGGTTTATCACCTACTTCAGCCCAACACATTGGAGATTGACATTTTTTACCATACAAAGCTTTATAAGGACCCATCCCGATGCTTGAATGGTGGCTATTATTATACACAAACTCAGCCAATGGCAAATAGGTCTCCCAATTTCCTTGGAAATCTAATACACACATTCTGAGCATATCTTCCAAGGTTTGATTGGTTCGTTCAGTTTGACCATCTGTCTGTGGGTGATAAGCGCTACTTAACCTCAGTTCTGTCCCCAAAGCTTGTTGCAAACTCTGCCAAAATCTTGACACAAACTTTGAATCCCTGTTAGATACAATAGATACTGGCACTTCATGCAACCTCACAATCTCATTCATATAAATATTGGCCAATTTGTTAGCATTGTAAATATATTAAACAGGTAAAAAATGGACAGACTTAGTTAAACGATCAACTATAACCCAGATAGAATCCATACTTCGGGTAGAGTGAGGCAATCCCACAATGAAATCCATGGTAATGTGTTCCCATTTCCATTCCGTTATTGGAAGCGGCTGTAATAAACCAGCGGGTCGCTGATGTTTGGCTTTAACTTGTTGGCAATGTAAACATCTAACCACAAAGTTTGCAATACTCTTTTTCATTCCCGGCCACCAAAAATTCTGTCTCAAATCATGGTACATTTTTGTGTTTCCCGGATGCATGGCAAATTTGGTGCTGTGAGCTTCAGTCATAATACGCTTTCTTAAATCAGAGGCATCTGGTACATAAAGTCTATCTTGAAATTTCAACACATTATTCTTAAACACAAACCCTGGCTTCGGTTTTGAATTAAATTCTTCCACAATCTTTTTCAAGTACTCATCTTCAAGTTGTTTCTGTTTGATTTCTTCAATGATTGCAAGTTGAGCGAAAACGGCAGCTAAAATCCTACCTTGCTCTCGCAGAACAATTTCAATCTTATTCTTTTCCAGGTCATCTAACAATTCTTTTTAACTGGACAGCAAACATGACAAATTCCCAATCGACTTTCAAAGCGTCTACCATCAGATTAGCTTTACCTAGATGATATAGAATTTGCAAATCATAATCCTTGATTAGTTCCAACCATCTCCTTTGTCTCATATTTAGTTCTTTCTAAGTGAAGAAATACTTGAGGCTTTTGTGATCCGTGTACACCTCACAAGTCGTTCCATACAGATAATGTCACTAAATCTTTAAGGCAAACACTACAGCTATTAGTTCAAGATCATGTGTTGGGTAATTCTTTTCGTGTGGACGGAGTTGTCGAGAGGCATAAGCAATTACTTTCCCATTTTGCATTAACACACGTACCCAAACCTTTGTAGGACGATCACCAGAACTCAAATCCATCAAGATCAAGTAGGCAAAGTCAAAATTGGTGCAGTCACTAACCTGGTCTTCAACTCTTGAAAGGCAGACTCTCGTTGTTTATTCCAATCAAATGACACATTTTTCTGAGTTAACTGGGTCAATGGCATGGCAAGTTTTGAAAAGTCTTTTACAAATCTCCTATAGTAACCTGCAAGTCCCATAAAACTTTTAACTTCTGTCGCACTTGTCGGTTTAAGCCAGTCCACAATAGCTTCAATTTTCTGAGGGTCAACAGAAATACCATTCTTGTTGATTACATGCCTCAAAAACGCCACACTGTCAAGCCAGAATTCACATTTGGACAATTTGGCGTACAGTTTCTTTTTTTTCAGAATCTGCAAGGTAGTTCTTAGATGATTCTCATGTTTTTCCTTGTCTTTAGAATAAATCAAAATGTCATCAATAAACACTACGATAAATTCATCAAGGTATGGTTTGAAAACTCTGTTCATTAGGTCCATAAAAGATGCTGGTGCATTTGTTACCCCAAATAGCATGACTAAAAGCTCATAGTGTTCGTATCTAGTTCTGAATGTAGTTTTCCACGCCTTCGCTTTTAACTTTCAACTGGTGATACTTGGATCTAAGATCAATCTTGGAAAACACTTGGGCTCCCTGAAGTTGATCGAACAAGCCATCCATTCGGGGCAAAGGGTATTTATTCTTGATAGTCACTTTGTTTAATTCCCGATAGTCTATACATAACCTCAAAGATCCATCTTTCTTTTTGACAAATAGAACCGGAGCACCCCAAGGTGAAGTGCTCAGGCGGATGAATTTCTTGTCGAGTAGTTCCTGAAATTGAGTTTTTAATTCATTCAATTCTGAAGTAGACATTCTATAGGGGGTCTTGGAAACAGGTTATGTTCCCGGGATTATTTTAATAGTGAATTCAGTTTCCCTATCAACTAAGTCCCCAGGAAATTCATTTGGAAACATATCGGGAAATTCACAAGCAACGGGAATAGTTTCCACATTAACACTATCAGATGATGCGGTCAATATACTACACAAGTAACCTTTACATCCCTTCCTAAGCAATTTCACGCTTTCATGGTCAAATCGGTATGGGAAGAACCATCCCATTTCCAAAGAAAAGTAAATTCACCATACCGGTGGTCTCAACACAATAGATTTACTTGCACAATAGTAGCACTAGATTTGGTCAACTACCCATACCCAAAATGCAATCAAAATGATCAATGTTCAAGGGCAACAAGTCAACATACAACGTCATATCACCAATCATAATATTAAATGCCAGATAAACATAAGCACATATCATAGAACCCCCAGACGGTGTAGATACAGATAACACATATGTCATACGTTCTAGTGGTCTAGTTAATTTCCGAGAAAAAGCATTTGACACGAAGGAATGTGTAGAACCAGAATCTATCAGTACACATGTTTTTTGAGAATATATAAGGAGTATACCTAACACCACGGTTTCGGTGTTCTGTATGTCACCAGGCACTAAGGAAAACACTCGACCTTGTCTCAGAGGTTTTTTCCCAGTATTAGTCTTTGTATTTGTTTTAACTGTAGCAACGGATCCAGCTGAACTCATCATAGGACGGCTGGCATTCTCAGACCCAAGTGGGCAATCTTTCACTACATGACCTGTCTTGCCACATCGGAAACAAGCACCGAATGCTCGGTAACATACACCTCTATGCCTTCTTCCACAATCAGGACAAACTGGAATAGACCCACTGCTCTGACTCGAGTTGCTTGTAGATCTTGTACTCTGCTTCTTACTTACATGAGAACGACTTTTTCTAAAACCATACCCCGATCTTTTTCCTCTCCAATCAGTCGTTGTTACTGCTAGGGCCTTACTTTGCTTCATGACAACTAGGTGGCTTCTGTCATTAAAGATCTATCAAGAACTTACACATATGTTGGCAACTTTAGTACACCAACTCGATCAAATATGTCTAAGTCCAATCCTCCCTCAAACTTGCGAGCTTTCTTGTAGTTTGTGTCCACCATATGAGGAGCAAATCTGGCTAATTCAGTGAACTTTGCCTTGTACTCAGCTACAGACATTCTGCCTTGCTTAAGTTCTTGGAATTCAGACACTTTTCGCTCCTGAAAACATTAAGGAAAATATTTTTCATAAAAGATCTCATTAAACCGAGCCCACGTCATATTCCTATTGGTATTCCGAATCAGTAACCACCACCTCCAAGCTTCGTCTTTCAGAGTATAAGTGGCCAATAAAACCTTCTGAATCTCGATATAGGGAAACACCTCAAACAGTTTTTCCATCTCAAGCAACCATGTCTCTGCTTTCAACGGTTTAATTCCATCAAAGAATGTTGGTGGCTTCATCTTCATGAATTTCTGAGTCAAGTTGATAATGTCATTATTATCTGTTTCGGCTTGTACCGGCAGAGGTGAAGGGGATAAAGGTTGTTGTCTTTGCTGTTGTGTCATAACTTCAGTCAATGCCGCAAGCATTTGTTCCATTCAACTCATGTGAGCCTCTGAAGATTCACTTACATCATTTTCCCTTGCATTCTCCATATTGCTATAGAGACACCAAATAATAATAAACATAAGAATAATCTCATTTATTTATTTCAATTCATTCGCTCAAATTTACATTTAGTTTTCATATCCATTGAGTTACCACACACTTACACATGCAAATGGAATGCCCCTATTTCTTACTAGGACATCCTAAGCTCGTATGGACCTGCAGCGGTAAAACACGTGCTCGATACCACTGTCACGACCCAAACCCGCCTCTATAGGTTTAGTGTCAGAACACTAGTAATCCTTGGATTACCAAAGGCCTCTTGACAGATTAATATATAAATAGAGGCTGCGGAAGCAAATATATAAAATATACGAGGTCCAATGAGCTATGATGACATACATAAGACAGAAGAGTTTAAAACTTTTATAGACTTAAGCGAAGTCAAAAGATATAATATTTACATATCATACTTAGGCGTGCAAGCCAAAAGTCTCGCTCATATCTTAACACACAAACATAGTCTAATATGATTACAAAAACAGCCACAAAGCTTGACTTCATCCGGAACCTCCTCGGGAGGCGCAAAGGTTGGCTGACAAAACCGAAACATAGGCCGTCAACTCTGGGCCTAATCACGTGCTTGCCCACCTACATACATAATATAAATAGTGAGCGGAAGCCTAGTGAATAATAACGAAGTAAATGGTTTAATGGATGAAGTCCATACAGATTCAAAAATCATAATTCAGATTCATATTCGTATTCTTGTTCGGATGATATACAGAAATCATAATTCATGCTTAATCATACGTGGTACATCCATTAGCACTAACAAAACAGATGCAGAACATATGGTGGTTATGATTAACCAGTTCCATAAAGAAGCCTCCGGATCCGGGTAACAGAGAATATACATGATGAGCTCCATAATGGAGCCTCCGGTACGGGTAACAAAGTGTAGACATATTAAGTTCCATAATAGAACCTCCGACACTGGGTAATAACTAAAAAATATTACATGATGCTAAGGATGCCATGAATACATTATTAGAAATTGGACAATCATTCATTGTACATAACATATCATTTCAGAAAACAGATCTTATTTCATCATACAGAAAATAAATAAAGTTGAACATAGCTTTACTAAGTTATTACTTACAGTTGGCTTCGAAAAGTGCGCATGCATGTAATGACTAATTAAACGATCTACGGCACGTGACCTACAATAACACATAACAAACACATACCTAAAACACATGTTCAAATTGCACATAACATACTTAATTTGTTCTTAGTTTGTTTCTAGCCTTTAACCTCATTACGGAGTCTTAATCATGGCCTAGGGATGCCTAGGATGAAATGAGAATGCAAAAATGCACTGGAAAATATTTTTCAAAACTTGCTGAAAACAGGTCCATGCTCGAGCGTGGCTTTCCTCGCTCAAGCGGACATGCAAAATGTGAAGGTTCGCTTGAGCGTAACTTACCTCGCTTGAGCAGACTGTAAACTTTGGAAAAAATACTGGTTGCATGTTTTTCAAACTCAACGGACACTCGATCCCCACTCAAGCATGAGACTCAGACCCTCGCTCGAGCGTGACTTCCCTCGCTCGAGCGTGTTGCAAAATATATGAACTTCTGGGTACATGCATTTCATGGAAGTGCACGCACTTAGAGTGCTCGCTCGAGCGTGAACTCCCACGCTTGAGCGTGGATGCAAAATCTGGAATTTCCAGATTTGATCTCCAAGCTTCAAGCTCAAACCCAAACACCTCAAACTCAACATCTTGTGGCCAAAACTTTAGGAAACTCATAAAAAACTCATAAAACAACATGTTTTAATGATCATTTTAAGAAATCATGGCTCAATGACATGCCAATTGTACAAAATTTCAACTCAAACTTATGATTGTTTCAAGAGCATAATATGCATGAATTCTCTTCAACTCAAACACTTCAAAACATGATCAAATTTGGCAATTTGGTAGAAAATGTCACGACCCAAACCCGGCCCTATGGGTTTAGCACCGTAACTGGCCAGTAATCCGAGATTACCAAAGGCCTACGTAACAAGAATACAACAAACAGTATGTGGCCTGGCGGAAGCCAGTACAGTAAATAACTAGTGTCCATTAAGCTGTGAAAATCTGTATGTCAAAAACATTTTTATGCAATCATACGGTTCAACACATCACGTTCTATACAATCATACACAGTCAGTACGGAGATTGAATCCCTCGGTAACAGTACAGTAAAAACAGTCTATACAAAAGTACGATACAGTAAGGAGACCGATAGGGGACACAAAAACACCCCAAGCCATAACATGGCACTCGGAACCTCGCAGTGAGGCGCATAGGCTGGCTTGACAAAACTGGGGACCAATCCCACGCTCCTAGCTCCTATTCAGTTCGAGAACCTACATATATATATATATACAGTGAGCTAAAGCCCAGTGAATAACATAACGTGTAAAGAGGTTATGAATGAATGTCCCTTACAGTAATGAAATCAATTCATCATACAGTATTTCAATCTTTCAGTATTTCAGTCAATCAGTATTTCAATCAATCGGTCATATGTGGTACATCCATTAGCCTATAAACAAGAGGGTCCAAAGGACCGCCTTAACAGCACTCCAACAATAATGATGATCATCAATCAAGAACAAAGATGGTTTCGCAAGGAAACCGACAGAGCTCAGAATACCAATAACAATGGGTGCTAAGAATGCTAATACCTGCTTAAATGCAGGACATACATTCGTTCAATAAACAATATCAGTTCAATAAACAGTTCAGTTCAGTATTCAAAATATAACCATTTGAACATATCTTTACACAATCTGTTACTCACAGAGATTGGGCTAAAGCAGCTAGAGCGCGTCCCCGAGAGCCAACCCTAAACAGTTAACAAATAGAACACACACTAAGTTCACAGTCGGAAGGATATAATTAAATCCCTAAATTCCTCGGTGTGGTTCTATGTCTAAATCCTCATTAAGATGCCTTAAACTAGGCCTAAGAATGCCTAGGATGGGATGAGGATGCAAAAATGTGCACAGAAATCAGTTTCAGAATTTTCAGAAAACAGGGCCTCCGCTCGAGCGCAGGTTTCCCCGCTCGAGCGGACAAGCCAACAAAGGTCCACGCTCGAGCGTACATTCCGCCGCTCGAGCGGACTGATGAAAGGTGCAAAAATGCTGGATGCGCGATTTTCCCGCTCGAGCGTTAAAATCCCCGCTCGAGCGGACTGTAAAACAATGCGAAGAAATGCTGGAAGCATGAATTCCCCGCTCGAGCGGACGGCCAAATTCTGGAAAATCCAGATTCGACCTCTGAGTTTCAAACCAAGTTTCAATGTTCCAAATTCGATCCTCTTGGGCCCATTTTCTGGAAAACTCTTTCAAACACATAGAATAACAAGTTTTAAAGCTCAATTTAAGAAATCAAGGCCCAAGGGTGTTTCAATCAAACTCAATTTCAAACCATTTTCAAGAACAATGCTCAAACATGATATGCATGCATTCAAAACAATTTTAAGCTTCAAATCATGCTCAAATGAGCTCAATCTTTGAAAACCAAATGAAAACATGGACTAAAGCTTAGACATGAACATGCATGTATCATTCTTCAAGAATTTAACTTCAAAATACATCAATTCAAGCATGCATGCAACAATGGAGTTTTAATTCAACATGAATGAGCAAATTCATGTCTTAACTTCTCTATAACCATGATATATGCAAGATGAAGCTTAAAGACAACAATAAAACAATGAATTCCTTACCTAGAGTGTTGATTCAAGTCTAGTAAGCTCAAATATACCAATTCCCTAGCAATTCCACAAGTTCTTTAGCAAATTCAACAATTGAACCCAATTTCTCTTAACTCTCCCTCTTTCTAACTCTTTTCGGCTAATAGGCACAAATGAGCTGAGGAAGAAGCTTTGATCAACATGTAATGAAGCCTAGTATAATATTCTAAGTGGCCCACTAAGGTGGCAATATGGTCGATAAGTCAAAGTTCTCAATTAACTCGTTTAAATCTAATTTTATCATTCCTAATCAATTTTCAGCTAAATATACCATTAAATCAGAAATATTCCACTGAGCCTAAAACTTCAAACGGTTTCTAAATCGGCCGCCGATAAGGCCTTCAATTAACAGTTTAAACACATGGATTCAAACAGATAATTAATCAATTAAACAGATAGAAATGCAATATAACAGACAAACTTATTCAATTTCGGGCCAGCCCATTCATGCTCAAGAGTTCATCCACCACTTATCACCATTATCATTCGGTTTAGCAAAGAATCAGTATTTAATTCAGTGGTTATTCAGTAATCGGTACGAGGGTTGTTACAGAAAACATGACGAATTCTGAAAACATAGATGAGATGAACACATGCATGGAAGAATTCTTTGAAATCAAGCTCATTTTGTGAAGAAATGGGCATGCATGCATGGTATGGCCTAATTCTCTTCAACACCAACTCAAATCCTACATAAACTCATCTAATTTGCTTGAAATCTTGTAAGGTCTAACTCAATTACACAACTAAGAGTTTGATTCCTTACCTAGAGGCTTGAATTCACTAGTGTTGAAGTTGAAACTCTCAAATCCTCTTCAAATGTCAACAATTCCACTTAATTGAGCTTAAGTCTCACCAAATTCTCAAACTTAGAACTAAATCCTCTTACTCTCTCTCCCTCTCACGTTTTTGGGTCTTAGAGAGCTCAAAGATGCATGCAAGATGAAGAAAATAGTGAGTGGGGAATTAAAAAGGTGCTTTATATATGCTTAGATCAAAATATCATTAGCTAGGCTTAATTGGGCATTAATTATTCTAATTTAATCGTTCCGAATCGAATTTCAATTAAGCTTGCCATAAAATTCTAAAAATCCTAATTAACACGTAAATCAAGTCAATTTCTGAATCGGACGCCGATAAGGCGTTCAACTTGCAAACCGAAAGAAAAACACGAACAGATCTTTCTACGTTAAATGATATGGACACAAATAATGCAACACACATACACAATTTAGTTCGTAATCTCTTTAATTATCGACAGGCATAATTAATCATGGATTAACGTTAATTAGGGATCGAGGTTGTTACACCGTGCTAGCATAGTTTGGCCCATTGTTCGGCATAAATCTCCCTCTTAATTGCACCTTAATCCCATCCGAGCTGAGTGTGATTGGGATTATCATTTCCAATTGAGTTATCTATTTTTGTTGGTCGTTGAGACTTGTGCCAATAGTCTCGTCATTCATCAATCAGCCGCACTGACAACCCATCATCTGTACTGAGAGCCCGTCACCTCCATGCTACGTGGCGCTCTTCCCTTCTCTTCGTGCAGCCCCATAGTTGTCCTCTTTAAAATAAAAATTTAAAAGGTTGCTGCCCTTTTGTTTTTCCTCCATATATACGCGCCAGAAGACAAGAGACCCACATCACTGTTCATCTTTTTTCTTGCCCAAAACCCTAAACCCCTAAGCTTTTGCCATCACCGCTGTTGTTGCCGTTGCTCCTATCGACATCGTTCCCAGCGTTTTCCATCATCTAGGTTGTGGCAGCAAAAGACGAGGTCGATTGAACCTTGATTTGGCTCTTGAATCTGTGAGTTTTCTTGGTCCCTTTCCTTTTTACGTCATTATTCTTTGTGTTCTTCATTTTCTCTTCATTTAGGACTGTTGGTATACTGTTGATGCCCCTCTTATGGGGTAATATTGATAGGTATTCGTAGAACCTAAGTAAAATCGGAACCAAAAACATACATGGGGCCCCCGTGCTCCTTATTCCCCTTAATCTCAGTATATAGCCTTGAGTTTAGGATGAACTGATCAACTTTTGGGTCAAACCGAGCTAAATCTCAATTTTAGATCCACAAATAGGATTGAGCCGAGTTGAAAGCGGTTTGTGATCCCTCTAAGTGACAGTGACTGCGCTTGAAACTTATAGGGATCATCTAGCCGAGATAAGTGCCAAGTAATTAGGATCGGGGCAAAACTGGCCTAACATGTTAGGTTTCACAACCGATCTAAAACCTAAACCAAGTCAAGATTGAGAACCCATCGTAACTTTTTGCCGAAGTTAGGCGATTTGAGAGTCAGACCGCTGTCGTGCTAACACTTACACTTATTTTTAATAATGCAGAACTAGGACCGACTAAGCACACATCAACATCACATCGGTGAGGCTCAAAGACTGAGCAAATAATAACCTAAGCCGCTCAATTTTGACTGAGCTACTATCAAATTTAGTATACAAAATAAAACCGGGATAGATGGGGAAGTACCGGTTTATGGTTAGCTCGCCTGGGTAATGGTCGAGTTCCGTAGGGAATACAACATCCTAGATAACGTCCACCTTGAGCTGGCCAAGTAAGGAGACACTCCTTGGGGCAAATTGGACGTTTGCTCCTTCACGATCATGTCCATTGTGGAAGGCGGCCTGTAATTTTCGACCCAACCCTTAGTCTACGAATTTTTGAGACAGACTAGGTTGTGTCCAACCCAAGTGTCCAATAACACATACAAGATAATAAACAGTGTAGTCACGCTGAATCGGATCCTCAGTTTGAACCTTGGCCTTACTGAGATATTCCACCAATACGCACTTAGTAAAAATAAAGACGATTTCTGCTATTACCAGAAAGTAAGAAATGGACGAGCAAAACTTGTAGAGGGCAACCCAGACAAGGAGTTGAATGATGATGACTTTCTGTAGGTGTTTGGAAATTACGAAAACACCAAAGCGCCCATACCAGGCTGGTACATACGAAAGAATTTCGAGACCGCTGGTGAACAAAATAGTGTGGTTGAATTTTTCGTATTTAATTTGGTTTTGTCGATCTAACAATTGCTTTCTTTTTATAGAATACAAGCTTTTGGCAGAGGATTATTCCTGTGCTAATCAAGAGGCCATCAGAGTTGTTCTGCGTTATCCGGCCGAGGAATGAGAACCCCAGAAACTACTCGGATACGAATTGAGCTACCAACATATCACACCGCTCAAGAGCAGGGTCACCAATTTTTTTCGTGCCTCTTCTCTAGAGCCAGATCCAACACTTCCACCGATCAAACTTGTCCATTTAACTGTTGAACAACAAATGGCGAAAATTCGAGCCATCAAGTTCATGATCACAAAGTAGCCGAAAGCAATTCACACCTGGAGACGGAGGTAGGTAGTCCGCCCAAAGAAGCCGTTCACATTCGCCCGATGTCGCTTTGGCCAAAACAGGCAATCGCTTAGTCGAAGAAAAGGCCGAGGAAGACCTCGACCAAGTAAAGGCTGACTGACGAGGACTCTACTGAGCTTTCTTCGACTGACCAAGGGAAACAGACTGAACAAACCCTGGCCAAGCAATCTAACTGATCCACCGTCCCTCCAGTCTGGTCACTCGAGCTGAAATATAAAAGCCGAACAGTGACCACGACTGACTCGGCCTATGCTGACAAAGATTATTTGCTTGGCTTCAACATGACCAAGGGTTTACTTCTCCCAACGGACATGAAGAAGCACAAGGAATTTTCCGATCTGAAAGTATTCCGCTTGGCAGCAAAGTCAATTGTGCTTGCAAGTAAGCGAGCCCTTCTGTTGTTAACTTATTGCTCAGTTTCGATGTGCCGACGACGTCTACTTTGTTGTAAGCTGCGCAGAAGAACTATTTGGCCCACGAGCGCATGATCTTCTTACGAAAAAGTTTGTGAGAGGTTGTAGACACCCCATTTTTGACTGACCTTAAGACTCAAACGTCATCATTTGAGCGCTCGATGATCGCGCATGTTTGTGCTCTTTTCGAGTTTTCAGAGTTTTCGGTTGAGTGCCTTGCCTCCGGGCCTCTGAACTCTTTGTGTTTTGGTTTGGTTCGTGGACCATGCCTTGTTGACCTTTCCGGAGGGGAGAGAGGCTCAGGGCCACCTTCGTAGTCGTAGACTACTTTTTCCCTCTTGTAGGCTAGTTTCCAGTTTCCGGAGCCTTCGGCCGAACGCCTTATCTCGAAACCTCTTAACGTTCTCCTCTTGGCCTGGTTTTCGAACCATGCCTTGTTACCTAGAGAGAAACAGAGGTTTGTAGACCACTTTTGTGGCCGTAGGCCACCTTTTCCTCTCGTAGACCGCTTTTTGTGCCCATAGACTAGTTTTCAAGGCTTCCGGCTGAGCGCCTCGCCTTGCGGACTCTTGTCTTACTTCCTTTTTGGTTTGGTTTTGAACCAAACCTTGTTTTCCCTTGCTTGGAGAGTGGAACAGAGGTGTAGACCGTTTCTCCTGAGTCCACTTTTTCTTTCTGCTTTTCTGGTCGGGCCAGTGGCCAGTCTTGGTGGTCTGTGGACCACCTAGAGGCGTCGGCAGCTATGCCACCACCTTCCTTTCTCTATGCAGACCCTCTCCTCCCCCTTGTCGACCAGTTGTTCTCCCTGCAGACCACTTTTTGTGGTCAGTTGACTAGTGGGAGTGGTCGGCCGACCACCTCAACTGGTCGGCACCTTTTCTGCATTTTTCTGCAGATATTTTCTTGCCAGCTGTGCTAGCTGTTGGGTACAGAAAGCATCCTCCATACACGTGTATGGAGGGATTGCTTGGAGCCTTTAACTTTTCTAACAAGCTTGGAGCATGGTTTTCTATATAAGGGAGCCTCCTCCCTCTTGTCTCAGGTTCAGAAAATTTTCCTAAGGCTGTACATGTATCTTTATCTCTATATTGCTCATTCTCTCTTTATATTTGTGCTTGAAAGTGTAGTTTCTTCACACTTTTGCACACAAACACATAGTGAAACACCACACTCTTGTTGATAAGGTACCTGAGGGTCTTGCTTGGACTCAAGAGTTGGTTTTTAGCTCAGAAAAGTTGTTGGAGTTGCTGCTTTGTTCTTGTTTTTCAAGGGTGAGTCACTAGTCCCCTTTTAAGCTTTGTTTTCATTGCTTATTTGACCCTATTTGCATGCTTCTTTTGGCTTAACTTTCTACTGTAAAAAGCTTCATTTTTAAGTATTTGAAATGTTTGTTTAAGGCTTCTTTGGTGTTGGGGGTGGTCTACTCCCTTTTGTGCCTTATTTTGCTTTGTATTGAACCATCCTTTTAGGCCTTTGAGATCACCTTCCCTTGGCCTTTTAGCCACTGAAATCCTGTGGATTTTCAATGGTAGAAAGTGTGTTTTGAGGCCCTAAATATGAGGGGTTTGTCCCCTCCTCCTCTTCTCTTGCATGTTTGTGTTGATGGCTCATCAAAGTAGCATGTTTGTTAAGCTTGTTTTGGCTCCATCTCAGCCTATTTTTGGCCTTATTTCAATATGTCATACCTCTATTTTGGCTTAGTTTAGGCCACCCTTGCATGCTTTATACACTTGTAGTGTAATCCTTGCAAGCTAGCCTTGTATGCTTAAGGTTTTAGCATGTCTTTCTAGCATGTTTTGGCTCCATCTTAGCATGTCTTTCTAGCATGTTTTGGCTCCATCTTAGCATGTATTAGACCTTATTTCAACATGTATTAGCTCTGTTTTGGGTTGGTTTGATCACTTGTTGCATGCTTCATGTACTTGTAATGCAATCCTCTTTGCTAGCCCAACATGCATCATGCTTTGGACCATCATTCTAGTATGTTTTTAGCTCCACTCTAGCATGCTTTTGGCCATGTTTTAGCATGCTCTAGGTCTGATTCAAGTGTTTTGGGTCATGCATGCCTAGCTTTGTATAGTCATAGTGCATTCTTGTTCACTAGTTTTGTGTTTTGAGTCCACTAGCATGCATTGCTTGTGACATGTGCATGATTTGGCATCATTTAACATGATATTTCAGAGCATATAGCATTGCCATGTTCTCACTTCTTTCACTCTTTGAGTGCTTTCAAGAGTTGTGCATTTGTGCCTCGCTCATGGCCTAACTTGTATGCATACATGCCTAGACTTTTGAGCTCCCATCCCAGCATGTTTTGGTCTTTGTTTTGACCTACTTGAGGTCTATCTATGGTTGGTTCAATCATTTGTGACATGTATTGCATGCCTCTTGTGTATCTCATTTTAGTAGCCTTGTACCTTTGGGCCTCTTGCATGCTATACTTGTGTGTTTATGTGATTTGGCATCATTTAACACTTGATTTTAGAGCATATAGCATTGTCATATTCTCATGCATGTCACTCTTCGATTGTGTTTGAAAGTTGACTCTTATGCCTAGTTGATAAGCCATCACATGAACATGTGTTTTTGGCCCTTTTGTGCTTAAGTTTTGGTGTGTTGGCCACTGTTTTGGAGCCTTTGAGGTCTGTCCATAGTTGGTTTAAGTCCATTGAGCATTGTAGTGCATGCCTCGTGTGTAACATGTTTCACTAGCTTTGATGCATTAGCTTTTCAACATGCCATGTATGCATTGTTTGCACGATAGAATCTTGTGCATGCCATTAGCATTGATAGGTTGATCATGTTGTATGCATTGCATTGCATTGTGTTTGGATCGGACGTTAATCCAAACACGAGAAACGAGGGGCGTTTCCTACTTGAAGTGATGAAACATGCCTCATTTCTCGGTCGCCCACCCTCTTGATCAAGCATGATAGAGGTTAAGGCCCTTATGTGTTATTTGTGCATTCATTGACATTGAATTGTGCAAACTTGGCTTCTCGGCCATCGTGCATTGTGATGCTTGGTTGGTGGCCCGAGAGTCGAGAACCACACTCCCTTGAGCTTAAGAAATGATAGGGAGGGTGGTTGTGCACATATACCTTGCAAATACACTGTAGTGTTCCTTCTTGTTCTCTGTTGCAGCAAATTGAGCTTGGCAGAATTTTTCGTGCAGACTGTAAAAAAGTAGTTGGCCAACCACTTTTTCTGGTCTGCAGCATATTTAAGTGGTCTACAGGTGGTCTACACCACCATTTTCTGGTCGGCAGCCCTCTTGGAAGTCTCCATGTTAGATTAGAAGCTATCTGGAGGTTTGTGCAGTGTTCTGAGATCAAATGCAAACAGAGGCAAGTTAGGGCATAGTAATGGATTTTCGAATGAGGCGACCTAGCATGCATGCACCCCTCACCCCGAGGACCTCTTTTTACTTCTTTACTTAGCTGCTTTGCTTAGCTAGCTAATGTTTTGGTTTTGTACTTAATTAGTTGACGTGATTAGCTAATCAATTTGTGTTGTAATAACTAATTAGTTAACTAGGAATAGTTAGTTAGTTTTGATTTGTAATAATTAGTTTAATTAGCTTAGATTAGCTAGTTAGCTTATTATTTCGGACCCTCTATCGAGAGGGTGAATTTTATAATAAGTGTGCGTGAGTGTGTGAATGTCTGCCAACCCCACGTCTTTCTCCCTTTTATTTACCAACTTTTGATGGTTAGTTTTAGGGCATGTTTCAATTAGCATACTTATATTTGCATGCGTGTATCATTCATTTTGTCTTGCATGCACCAGGCTTGGCGCATCATTCAAACTGCGTTGTATTTTAATACACTTTCTTGAATACGTGTTTCAAAGCATGTTATCAAGTGTTGCATTCATATGCCATTCTAGATAGCCGAGCCTATTTTAGCTACATTTTGCATGTGTTGCATTAGGCATCTAGCATAGTTAGGATTCATGCATGATTTCTAACTAGCTTCTTTCTTTGGCTCGGAGTACACTGTGAGTGTTTATACTTTAGTATACTGCATGAGATGTGTATGTTGCTATGTCAGCATTAGGGGTGCAACTCGGGCGGGTTCGGTCGGGTTGGGAGTTTGCCCAGGCCCGACCCGAATTGTAATTGGCATTGCCCAAGCCCGCCCAAGCCCGACCATGAACCCGAGCATTGCTGCCCAAGCCCGGACCAAGCTTTGTTTTATGAACTCGGGTTAACCTGAATTGCCCGAATTGCCCGAAACCTGTAGGTAAATTTTTTTTAAAACCTGTAGGTAGAATTAAGAATTAACAAAGAATTAAGAATTATTCAAAATTATTTTCTAATCACCAAATGAGAGACCTGTAAACTTGTAGATAGAACCCTGTAGGTAGAATTGAGAAACCTGTTTTGAAACAAGTAATTAAATATTCAAAGTGATTTTGTGATCACCAAATCAAACTCTCTGCTGTCCCCAAAACAATTGAGAATTAACAAAGAATTAAACAACAAACTTCAACATCAAACTTCAACATCTGGTGCATAAATCAAACAACCACAAACACTAGTACATATTAAACTTTCACACAACAAACTTCAACATTATCAAACTTCAATACAAACTTCAACATCATCTCAAATGCCAAACATAAACTGAAAACAACAATGGTTTATTATTTCATACATAAACTGAAAACAACAAAATAAAAAGCACAAGTGATCCAAGTCGCAGTCAAGCAGAAACTTCAATCCAACAGAAATTTCATATTTTCATCTTCACATCTTCATGTCAATGCAATCATGTCCTAAAAAAAAAAAAAGAACATAATTACAAATAACTCCAATAAAATACTACAAGTCAAATGAAACATTAAATTATTCTTACCTCATGGTAAAATTTCTGTCAAACATTACTTGAACTTGATATAGAAAGAGTACCAATTTCATCCCTTATGGCTGCGAAAATTAAAATACTTGAGATAATATAATAAGATTTGTAAATTACAAAAAAAGCACAAGTGTAAAGACTAACTTACTTGACTCTAGTTTCTCAAGATCCTCTAATTTTTCTTCAACATCAATTGGACTTGATAAACTCCTTAACCAATCTTGTCCACAAATCAAAGCCTCCACAATTTTAGGAGTTAAAGAATCTAAATTGATCAAGTATCAACCCCGGTCAATGCCGATTCTGAAGCAACAGTTGATATAGGAATGGATAAAATATCACGTGCTATAAGACAAAGCACACGATATGTAGAAGCTTTCATTTTCCACCAAGCTAAAATGTCAAAGTGTTCGGATTCCTCTTCAACCCCATCTTCCAAATAACGATCAAACTCGGATTTAATGACCACAGTTTCTTCAGCTTTCAAGAATTGATGCCAATCTTGTTTATGCATATCAATCCCAACACTTGAAACCCCAAGATCATCCATTCTAACATCATTTCCACCTTTGGAGACACCCACATTTTCCATAGATTCTAACACAGAGGTGGAGTAATGCTCATAAAGTTGCTTCATGATAAGCTTCACTTTTTCAATCATAGCATCAACATCACTAATGGAATAATATCTTGTGAAAGAAAACTTAACATACTTCAACTTGTAACGTGGATCTAAAACCACAGCAACAATCAACAAAGGATTAATCTTCTCAATGTTACAATACTTCTCAAACTTCAATTTCATTTTCATGGCCATGCTAGAAAAGAACTCATTCTCATGATTTGCCCAACTCAAGAGGAGAGCTTGAATCCTATTGGTCTCAAGAAAGAAATAATTAGAAGTCACATACTTAGAACCGGAGACACGCTTTGTTATCACATAAAAGTTCTCAAGGAACTTGTGAAGACTTTTAACTGTCATCCAATCCTCCTCTGTCATAACATTCTTAACCTCAATTTTGAAACACACATCCTTCTCCTCCAATCTCTCAAATACTAATTGATATTCAATTGCATTGTTTAACATGACATAAGTTGAATTCCATCGTGTTTGTACATCTAAACACAAAGCCCTCTTATCCAAAACTCTTTCCTCCTCGGCACATTTTTTGAACATTTGCAATCGAGATGGGGAACTCCTCACATATTTCACATAATCTCTAAGAGCCAACATTGAACTCTTAGCCTCCTCAATTCCATCCCTCACAATCAAATTTAGGATATGAGCAAAACACCTCACATGAAAAAATCACTATTTAATAACAACCCATCCTCTTAACAAGCTTCCGCTTTTAAACTTAAAGTCGCTACATCGTTGGAGCTTGCATTATCTACCGTAAGTGTACCTAATTTTTCCAGTTACCACTCTAGTAAGCATGTTTCCACAGCTTGTGCAATTACCTCACCACGATGTGGACTTGGAAGAACACGAAAATTGATAATTTTTTTTTGTAACTTCCAATCAATATCAACATAATGTGCTGTGAGACACATGTACCCAAGGTTTTGAATGGAAGTCCACAAATCTGTGGTGAGACAAACTCATGAAGCTAAACTCTGAAAGATTGCTTTCAAAAGTTTCCTTTCAAAATTATAAATTTCTATGCAATCTTTGGTGATTGTGGTTCTTGAGACAATGTGAAATTTTGGTTGCAAGGCATTCACAAACCTTTTAAAACCCTCTTTCTCCACAAAACTAAAAGGTAGTTCATCAATGATAATCATACAAGCAAGTTCCCTACGACAATGTTCTTGATCAAATTTCCAATTCACAATTTGAGATTGACTCTCAACTGTTGAGGAGAAAGACAAATGTTGTTGGGTTAGGTCTTTATTACCATCATAATAAGAGCATTGCTTAAGGTGTCTCCAAAGTGTGCTAGTACCTAAAACACTTGGACAAGCAAATTCACGTCCACAATAGTTGCAATTTGCTCGCTCGCTTACTCTCATTAGTTTGTTTAATCTTTGTAAAATGATCCCACACTAGAGACTTAGATTTATATGGTTTCTTGCGCTTACCTTCCTTTGGTTTTGCATCACCCCCAACTGGATCTTTCTCTTTGTTAGTCTCTCCATCAGTTTCCCCATCATGTCTGACATACAATCTTGCAAGAGCTTGCTACACCGAAAAAAGAAAGATAATGATATTTACAAACATGTATAACATAACCAAAAAACACAATCCTCTAACTTTAAAATAAACACAATACTCAGAGCTTCCTCTACAAACATGATAATACTTTAACTTTAAAAGAAAAAAAATAAAGTGCAATTTTTGTTAAGTAGTTCATCAACTATTACTTGGCCCACTGATTTTGATTGGATGCAGGAAGCTATTACTTGGCCCGTAGTGGATTTTGTTTTTATAGTCTAGAAAGAAAATAATCAATAACCACAGTGAACCCAACTTCCCTTTAATTAGAGGTTTCTATTAATCAATAACCAGCAGGAGCAAAACAATACATCCATTAGAGCAGCCTAGCAAAACCCAAAAGATAAAAGGCCAACCAAATAGACATCCTAGTGAAATAACATACAAGAAAAACAACTAGTAAATGGACACACCCACCAAGTTAAGGGCATTCAAATACCAAGGATAAATATATACACAAACACAACCCACAAAATTAATGATTCTAATATCATATTTGAATGAAAATGTAACTCACAGCTTCCAAATAATCAGAATGATTCGATGCATTAGCATGATATTGTAAATGATTCTCACAATAAAAACAGGAAGCACAGTATTGAATATTATTTTGATAATTTTATTGAATATTATTTTGATAATTTTTTTCGATACATTTTTCTTTTTTTTCTTTCTAAAATCAGACATGTTCACATATATGGATTCCCAATAAAAACAAAACCATACGAGATCTCCACAGTGGAGATCGAGGCTGAAGAACAAAACCATAGGAAGGAGGAAGTGAATGAGACATGTTCACATATATAGATCCCCAATAAAAACAAAACCAAAATGAGTTTGAGAGATAGATAGATCCCCAATAAAAACAAAACCATACCAGATCTCCAATAAAAACAAAACCATACCAGATCGGGGAAGTGAATGAAGGTGGAGATAAAAGATGGAGATCAGGGATGATAGGTTTCGCCTCCGCCGTTCTTCAAAGTTCTTCAAAGTTGAAGAAATCAAAATGAGTCTGAGAGATAGATAAGGTAGATAGATAGGGTTTCATAAGATTTAATCTAAGGGTAGAGATGAAAGATGCCAATCTAACGGTGGAAGATTAACTAAAAAAAAATAAATAAATAAAAATTAATATTACCGCTTCTACTTTAATTTATATATATTATATAATTTATTAAATTATATATATTATATATTATATATTATATATTATATATTATATAATTTATATAATATATTAAATTCAATTCTGGTTCGGGTTGCTCAAGGTTCGCTTTTTAGTCTGCCCGAATTACACTGGCATAAAAATCGCCAGTTCGGCCCAGACATAAGATATAGTTGCCCAAGCCCTAAAAACTCTGGGCTCGGGTGTTTCGGTTGAGCTCCGCCTGAAGTTGCACCCCTAGTCAGCATACTTGCCATGAGACTATGTGCTTATGTGTTCAAATGCATGAATGCTTGTGGATGAAGGCTTCATTGCTTGAATTGGAACAATTCATCAAAATGTGCATTTTAAGCCCACTTGAAGTGGCAAAATCATGTTTTTCTAAGCCCACTTGAGGGTGGCAAATCCACGTTTTAGCCTACTTGAGGGTAGTAACTTCAAACCATTTTCAAAAAACAAACATGAGATGTTTTGTTCCAATTTGAGCGATTTAGTCTATACTTGTATGCTGTGCGCATTACATAGTAAGGTTAGCTAATAAATCGAAATAAGAACACATGTGTTTTCAAAAACAACATATCATGTTAGTAGAGGCCGATCTTTGATCGGGCGAGCGGAGGTACTCATTTCAGATCTTCCTCTCGCATCAAAGTTCTCGAGCCGAGGCAACTTTGGTGATGATTAACACGCGGCCTTAGGCACGAGTCGTGGTTTCCTAAATTTTATAAAACAAAATATTTAGGTGGCAACTCAACCGCAAAGCAGTCAATGTTTAGCGTTTTTTGATTAAAATCGATTTTCCAAAACGATTTGCCGGATTTGGACTCTTTGGTGATTTATCAGGCTTACATTGCACTTTGTGAGATTAGATTCAGAGCCGTGACAGAAGTTCGAACTGTAGTAGCTAGAACTACAATTCGTGCCCTCGCGCACGGAGCGGAGTTCGGGCGGTCTACAGAGGCCATCGCTAATAATAAAGCTAAGACGGTCGAGCTAGAAAAGCTGAAGACCGCGCATGAAGCACTAATAGTCAAGCGGGATCAAATGGCCGAAAAACTTGTGAAGGTCGAAGAGGATAAACAAAGGGTGGTGCAAGCCAAGAAAGATAAATATTTGGCCGAGCTGCGCAAGCTCCACGCTGTACATAAGGCTAAATTCGAGAAGCAAGTCGACAATACGGAAGATCGTGGCTATGCTGAAGGAGAGAAGGTATATGAACCGCAAGTGGAGGAAACAAAAGATATCTTCTTTCAATGCGATTGGAAAGCTGCCATAGAGAAGCTTGGCTATGGCCTTGACTCGTACGTTTTCAAGAATCCTCCACTTGCCTTCATTCCTCTGCACATGCAGACCTACGTCGCAGCCGTACAGCAGAAATTGATTGAGGTAACAAAGGCGGCAAGCTCGACTGAGGCTGCACTTTTCCCACCCACCAATGAGAGTCGACAGTTGGTCCATGGGGAAGAAGACTCATCGGGCGGCGACGGGGCCGAGCTGGGATCTGATTTGAGCCCCATCATTGAAGAGCAGACCACGGCAAACGTGACCGAGGAAGACTTGGTTGAGCAGGAAGAAATCATGAACATCGATTAGGCGTGTTTGTATTTTTCTGCCTTTTTTTGTTTTTGATGTAATCGGGTTGCGAACCCCACTTTTATAACCACATTTCAACATGAATGAAAAGCAATTTAACTTTTGCTCGCTACATGCATTTGTCTTTTTTGCTTTCTTCAATTTGTCTGTTTTAGCTTAACTATGGTAACTATAGTTTTCATTATTGTCGAGATAAAACTACTCAGTTCAGCTTTTTGAATGTGCGTGCATGTAAAAGTCCCTTTCAAAATTGAGGGGAACATAACATTCATCCGAGCAAAAATCAATCCATAAATTGGACAAAATGTAGACTCATTTGTAGGTAAGCAAACCAAGCTCGAAAAGGGCGAGCAAAATTAGCCGAGAGATGACGAGCAAAGTCAGCTCGGTCTCAAACCAAAAGTTGTTCATAACACCAAATTTCTATTGAGGTGAGTAAAATCAACTGTTTGAATAGGTGAGCAAAGTCAGCTTAGAACAAGCAGTTACAGTTGAGGAGAACACCAACTATTCAATTGGCTGGCAAAGTCAGCCCTGATTGAACTAAGTCAGCTCGGTCTCAAATTATGAGCTAGCCAAAAAATCGACTAATTTCAAGGTAAGCAATCCCAAATGGAAGACGAAAAATCACCGATTCTCATGAAGAAATTGAGATGTCACCAATTTTCGCCTCAACGAGCAAAAATCACTTGGTTGGAGTTTAGTTAAGCCAATGCCTTATGCTTTCAGAAGACAACATTCTCGCATAGCTAGTCATTGAAACTAAAGATGAAATGCCCTTAGCATCCAGCAACTTAAATACAACACTTTTAATACATGGGAAAAATGAAAAAGACAAATAACAAGGTCCTTTTCATTAAACGTCAAAAATTACTTACAATGCCAAAAGGCCAAATTTGAATACAAAGGGAGAAAGATCACATTTCAGAAGTAAAACAACTTAAGATTGGTAGCATTCCATGGTCTCAGAATAGCTTTGTTGTCCAAGTCCTCCAGATTGTATGTCCCTTTGCCAGCATGACCGATTATCTTGTATGGCATTTCCCAGTTTGCACTCAATTGCCCTCTTCAGGGACCAGTGTATTGTTCATCACCTTCATCAACACCTAGTTCCAACTTTGAACAAACGTGGATGCACGATCTTGTTGTATTTCTTGGAGAGTTCTTGTTGATAGGCTGCGATGTGAATTAGCGCCCTTTCTCTTCTTTCTTCAGCTAGGTCCAACTCTAGAGTGATAGCCTCACTGTTCAAGTCGGGCTCAAAGCTTTCAGATCGGATGGTTGGCATGCCGATCTCCAAGGGTATGACCGCCTCCATGCCATAAGCCAGGGTGAATGTAGTTTTCCCGGTTAAACGTCTTGGGATAGTTCGGTATGCCCAAAGTACGTTGGGGAGTTCCTTTGTCCACCTCCCTTTGGATTTTTCCAACCATTTCTTCAGCCTGTCCAAGATAGTTTTGTCTGAAGCTTCAGCTTGACCGTTCAATTAAGTGCAAGCTGGTGTTGAGTTGTAAAATTCAATCTTTAATTCTTCGCAAAATCCGCAGAAGAGTTTCCCATCAAACTGTGTACCATTGTCCGAGATGAGGGCCTTTGGGATGCTGAAGCGAATGATGACATTCTGCCAGACAAACTTCTTTACATCTTTCTCCTTGATGGTAGCCAATGGTTCGGCTTCTACCCACTTGGTGAAGTAGTCAGTAGCAGCGATGAAAAATTTGCAATTTCCCGACGCAGTTGGAAACGGGCCCACAATGTCCAGCCCATATAATGCAAAGGGCCAAGGACTGGTTAAGGAAAGCAACTCTCTGGCCAGCTAATGGATTTGGTGAGCAAATTTTTGACATTTCTCGTGATTCATGGACGATTTCTATGTGTCAGCCTGCATGCACGGCCACCAATAGCCTTGGGCAATTGCTCAGTACGCAGATGATTTGGCACACATGCCTTCATAAATTTCAAAGAGGAAGATGTTAACCTTGCTGGGGTGGACGCATTTTAGGTATGGTCTAGTGAAAGATTTCTTATATAAGGCGCCAGATGGAGAGAGCCAAAACTGCTCAGATTTGGCCATTATCTTGTTGGCTTCTTTCTTCTTGGTAGGCAAGACTTGATCTTTTAGGAATGTGACGATTGAATCTATCCAAGATAGTTCCAAGTCGGCGCAGAGTACCTCAGGCGCCTTTGGTTCCTCGATGCTTGGTCGAGAGAAGAATTTTATCATCAAATGATTAGGAAATGTGGTTTGCATAGATGCCAGACCGGCCAATTTGTCGGCTTGACTATTTTCTTCACTTGCTGATTTGTTCTATTCTTATTGCAAGAAATTTTTGACCTTGGCACGCACTCAACGCTGATACTTGGCCATCTTTTCATCTTTGGCCTTATATTCCCTAGAGACCTGATTGACCACCAATTTGGAGTCGCTGAATACCATAAGCTCTAATGCTTTCATTCGTGGGGCGGTCTTCAAGCCGGCTAGAAGGGCTTCTTATTCTGCCTCATTGTTGGATGTTGGAAATCCAAGTGTGATAGCATGCTTAATGGTCAGTCCATCTGGCGAGGTCAACACGAACCCCAGCCTGGCGCCATGTCTGTTGGAGGCTCCATCGACGAAGAGCTTCCACATCTCACCAATGAACAATTTCTAGCAGTCGGAGGGGTTTCAAGAGTTTCTCGAATCCAAGGCATTAGTCGGCTCTGTGGTGCTTTTATCGCATGCATTCGCTTGCTCATTTGGTAAGTCACCGCTCTTACTCGCTTGCTCAGAATTGTCTTGCTCGGTTATTGCTTGCCTTTCATCTTCCGGTGGCAACGTTGATATTATGGATTATGCAAAATTCGCACTAACCCTTTTCTTTTACTCGGTGTCTTGCGCCAAGTTTATTAGACAGACGGGGTGGGTGCCCAAAGGCAAATTTCAAGAACAAAATCGCAGGCTTGTGCTTTGATAGCTACGCAGGATCAAACTTGATGTCAGACGCTTCAAATTATATCGCCAACTTCAAAATTCTGCCGATAAAATCTGCCTTCTCAAAGAGCACTTTAAGTGGGAATTCAATTAACACCACTATTATGTAGGCATGAAAATAGTGTGCCAACTTTCTAGAGGCCATCATGAGGGCTAGGCCAATTTTTCAATCGGCAAATATCTTAATTAATTTGGGAGTAGTGTCTTGCTAACATAAAAGATGGGGAGATGTTGAATTCCTCACGACAAACACCACGCTTACAACATGTTGAGAGACGGGCTGTGTGGTGACCAACATCGAAATGGAAGAAAGATAAGCCTTTAAGTCCGTTAAAGCGTGGTTGCATTCTACATCCCAGAAAAACTTGGCCTTCAAACTTTTGAAGAAGGGCCTGTAGTGATCTGATGACCGGTTGATAAATATGTTCAGCGCGACTGCCATTCCGGCGAGATGTTGTACGTCCTTTGTGGAATTTCATCGCTCCAACTCTTGAATGGCCTTGATCTGTGAAGGGTTAGCTTCTATACCCCGGTTTGTTACTAAAAAGCCCCAAAACTTTCCTGTACCTACACCGAAAGTCCACTTAGAAGCGTTCAAGCGCAATTTATAGTGCTTGAGGATTACAAACATTTCTGTTAGGTCAGAGAGGTGTTAGGACTCATCTTTGCTCTTTACCACCATGTCGTCAATATAGGCTTCCATAGTACGGCTAAGGAGAGGAGCAAACATTTTGGTCACCATCCTTTGAAAAGTTGCCCCAGCGTTTTTAAGACCAAATAGTATAACCTTGTAACAATACAAGCCGCTTAGCATGGTGAAGGATGTGATCTCTTCGTCCGGTTCGTACATGGCGATTTGGTGGTAGCCACGGTATGTATCAAGGAAGCTAAATCTATGGTGACCAGCGATAAGATTCACCAACTGGTCAATTCTTGGGAGCGGAAAGTTGTCCTTCGGGCAGACACAGTTGACTGTCTTGTAATCGACGCATACCCGCCATTTTCCATTTTTCTTCGACACTACCACCGTATTAGAGATCCATCTGGAGTAGTGCACTTCTTCAATTTCCCCAGCCACCATTGAGGTTTTGACCTCCTCCGTCACTACCTCAGCATGGTGCAAGGCCGAGCGCCCTGTTCTCTGTATGACTAGCTAAGCATTGGGAAAGACATTCAACTGATGAAAAATGAAGTTTGGGTCGATGCCAGGCACATCGTAAGGCATCCACGTAAAGACCTCAATATTGGAGACCAAAAAGTTGACGTAGTCTAACCGCTCAACGCTGGACAATGATGAGCCCAAGAGAAAGAATTTGTTCGGGTCACTCTCGTCAATTCGAACCTCCACCAAGTCTTCAACTGACTTTTCTTCAATTTTTCTTCCCATATCTTCCAGGACCTCTTTGCCTTCTAGCCCTTCTATCATCTGTACGAAACCTTTCACTGCCCGACTACCATTGACCACGACAAAGCATTGTTTTGACATGACTTGGTCTCCCCAAACTTCTTTTATTTTCCCGGTTGGACCAAGGAAGCGTATGACCTGGTGATAAGTTAACGTTACTGCTTGCATTGCATGTAACCAACCCCTCTCCAAGATTAGATTGTATGTCAACGGACCTTCACCACCCGTAACTCCACCTGCCAGGACCGAACTCGCTTTGACCGACAATATGATCTTCCCAATTGGCCATTCGGGTTGGGAGTTGAAGCCGACCAAAGAAGATTTGCTGGGGCCAAGTCCTTGTCTTCCAATTTCATCTACTTGAATGTATCATAGTACATGATCTCGACCGAACTTCCCTGGTCAATCAAAATTCTTCTGATGTCGAAATCCTTAACGCAAAGCATTACCACCAATGCATCATTGTGAGGGGTTTAAATCCTCTCCAGGTCTCTGCTTGAAAAGGTTATGATGTCCTACACCTCGGTCTTCCCCTTCTTTACGACTGGCTGAACAGAAAACACGTTCCTCATATACTCAGCCTTCTTAATCATTTCTCTAAGCTAGCATACCCGCACCTGCTCAATGATTCCATGAATGACGTTGATAAATCCTAGAGAAATTGCATCTAGGACGGCTAACCCATTCGGTTCGGCTTGTCCCTATGGAGCGGTCCTCATACCTCTGTCTATATACTGGTCTAAATGTCCTGCTGCTACCAGTTCTTCCAAGTACTACTTCAACGGCACGCAATCCTCTATTCGGTGCCCCATTTTTTCATGGAAAGTGCAACGGTATCTTGAGTTGAAGCCCCCTAATTTTTCTGGCCATCGGACATATGACTTGCCCCTAATCTCGCTGAAGATGAGATAAATTGGGATTTCGAAGACCGTTGTGATACCGGTCCGCGCCTTTAACTTTCGTTTGGCATCTTCCTCCTTGTTGTATGGAGTATTGGCTCAGTCATTCCCACGGCCTTTGTTTTTGTCATTGCAACCAATTCCGCGGTGTTACTATCTTGCTCGGTTATTAGGGTGGTTATATTCCTGCCCTACCGAGTGAACCTTCTTAGCCATACGTTTGTTCGTCGCAATCGGATTTGCTTTTTCGGTTGCGATAACAGTGACGGCATCATCCTCAACTCGAATATGCTCATTGATCCGTTACATCAATGATTTCATGGTTGTGAGCTGATACATCATGAGCGAGTCTCGCAGTCTATGTTCAACTAGTAGCCATCGCTTGTATTGGGCGATAGCCAAATTGGTAGGGCAATCGAGGATCTCATTGTAGGTCTCTCAATACTGGGCATTGTATGCCTTCAAAGAACCACCTGAATCTATCTTGATACCCAGGAGGTGGTCGACCTCTTTGGGCATTCAAGTGTTGGTCTTGAATCTGGTGACGAAGGCTTCTACTAGTTGTTTCTACTCCTCGATACTCCCCTCCGGAAGGCTTTCAAACCATTTTTGTAACTCCTCAAAAATTGGGCAGGGTATATCTATTTATGCAACAAAACCCACCTAATAGACAAACACACATATATAGCTAATTATTCCATACATCCATTTCCATTAAATCCCAAATGCCAAATACATGCTGTTCACATCTCAATGCCCCAGTTCCAATCCCAAGCATGTATTTTACAACAAGTATGAAATGGAAGCCAAACAGATACAGGTTTACAAATTTATCCAAGAACATTCTTGGTTATACAAAATAAAGTTTCAACTCAACGCAAATACAGCCATGGGCTTATATTCAACAGATAACAATAAAACAAAAATGAAGCCTTAGTTCTAAGTCCTCCCAAGTCAGTACCTTAACGGAGGCATATCACCTGTACCTGAAATGGTTTCCCATATAGGGTAAGCCACAGCCCAGTAGAGATATACTGCACAACATATGGACCATGACAAGACTAAAGAGGAGTATGCTCATGCCATGTTCATGATAAAACAGTTTATCTCTCTTTTTATAAAGCATGTAATGTTAAGATGTAACAACAAATATAAAACCATTTCCATTTTAAACCATATTTATTACGTGAATACAAGCTCTGTGAATCTCTAGATGAGTATCTGCAAGTAGGCCCTAATGCACTACCACTGTCATATTTACCAGTAAACTGGAAGGCTCAACACCTAACCACGCGGTTCTACACCTCCTACCCAGATTCACCAAGTATTCATCTTTTAACAAACAGATACATTTCCAAACATTTCTAAAAAACATATATATTTCCAATGAAATGAATGTAATGCAATTTCCAATGCAACAAATGAGAAATATGGTTCAATTTACCTAAGTCTCATGCATTTCTACAGCAATCAAGGCTATCATCTACTGATAGCCCAAAACAGATATTTCTAAACAGATATTTAAACAATTAAATTTCAAAAATTCAGATAAATACAATCTATTCCACATTTCATCAAATATGAACAACTATACTAGTTTTCATATCACAATCACGCCCGGTAACCTCTCAAGGTCCATTTCTAACCGTGTCGGTTTTATTCCAACAGATACATTAAACAAAATAATATCGTTAATGCCCAAGAAAATATTATTTTCTTTCCAAACTCATTCTCCAAGCATTATTCAACTATGACATCCTATTTTGATCAAAAGTCCCAAAAGTTAAACATAATTCCTTTGTTTTCTTTAAAAATGCTCTTTTGGTCGCAAACCAGTAAAAATTTCAAAACCGATCGAATCGAAGTCCATTTTTGTTCAAATTTAAAACATAGCTCTTTCATAACCTTACAAACATATTCCAAGTTTACACTTTCGCAATTTGAGCATCAACTCTTTATTTTTCTCAAAATTTTCTTTTTAAGCAAATAAATCACAAAATTTTCAAAAATTCTAATTAAATTATATATAATTCTAAGCTCCGTATAATCAAGTAAAAGTACATAAAGAAGTGTAGGGAAAATCCCTACCTTAAGCCAAGAAGCTTTCAAATTTTTTGGCAACAGAAATTAAATCTGCTCGGAGCCAAACGATGCCTTTTCCGCCCTCTACGTTTTGATCCAAAAGCACTAGGGGTCAAAAATGACTTACACTAGATCAAACCCATGAAAAACCAACATTAGAACCCTTTTTCTGTTCTTCTCACGGCAAGAACTCCCAAAGTTTGACAAAAATTCCATTTGGTCACTTTTATAGATATTTCCTAAACAAATATCTAACTAAACAAATATCTAACTGTACATATACACCTATATATATATATATATATATCAATTAAAAATACATTTCAACATTTTTAATGACAAAAGTAAATATAATATTTTCTCACCACAAAATATATTTGGTTTAATGGTACATATCATAAATATTCACAACTCTTTTATAGTAATTAAATAATAATAATAAAATCACAACACTATTACATGGTTACTGACGGGTCACAATTCAATCAATTGGGTCCAAAATGAATGGAGTTTAATAATTTAAAATAAATCCCCAACTGAGATTAAAGTGAAAATTCAATTTGATTCAACTCGTTACAATTTTAGCCCCAATTCTCCCAGACTCGCCAGGAATATTAGACACATCAAGGCATCGTTGTGACAATGGCTTGCCATTACTTGTCGGTAATGACTAACATGCTTGTACAGATCCGTCTTCCCGTCATACAGCGTGAATTTTTGTTGATGGAATCCTGCCGGGAGGGATGTGCTCTCTATCTCTAGAGACAGCGGGGTGGCGGTGAGTCATGCCAAGTCTCTATCCGCTGGTGCTGGAACCACCACTCTAGGTGGCGGCATGGCCACCTACTCACTGTAACGGATTTGGGGACTTAGCCTTTGCAACGCCAGCATTTTTTGGGCCTCTCTGCAGCGTGCTCGCTTCTCCAGTACGTCCCTCAGGTCCTCCGAGCGAGCAAAGTAAGAGTATCTCGACGTCATCGATGGGCGCAAGGGACGGTAACCACTGTCGCATGTGTAGGACCTCTCTTTTGGCGGGTTAGAATAGCCAACTTCGTAGCTTCTGGTGATGAAGAATGAGGGTTTCACTGGCGATGGCTGTCGGAGCGATGGAGTCGAGTGCACTCACTATAGTTGCCTACTCCAACAACGCCCTTCCCTTTAATTTGTCATTTCAACGTCTCCATCTCAACCGCCATCTTCCGAATGAGGGCGTCCTGGTCTTTCGCCACAGGCGCCCCTCTGGACTCTGCGAATGATCAAGGCTCGCTCGCGTTTGTCTCACGTATCTCTAGAAAGCCCTCTAGAGGAAGTCTCTGTGCTCACTATGGTCGAAAATGACAGAGAGGAATCTCTTCTCCGACTAATTTTGGAGTGATGCCATTGACAATAAACAGTAGTGTTTCATCGAAGTTCACTATGAAAAACAGTCGAAAAAGCTTGTAGAGCAAAGTTTGTCTGTCAAAGAAATTCTCACAAACGGTGCCAATTGTGCGGGAGAGAAATATTCGCCTCGCTCCATACCTCCTTGTTACCAAGCTTGTCTCACTCTGTTGGAATTCTGTTACACTGTGAACAAAATAAAGGTGAGCTACTCAGCGAGTGGGTTTGTTGGAAAATCCCTCCAACAGTCAAGTTAGCTTTTTGAGAGAAGAGAGAAGGCAAAGCATTGTAGAGAGAGAAAGAGAGTTCAAGATTGCTTACCACCAATGTCTGCATGCTTATCTTTTTCAAGGCTGGCCATGCAACCTCAGAGATTATAGGCGCACTACCTCTGTTGTCCTTCTTTGGACAGGCGGTTGTGCTCCCTTTTACATTTCTTACACGTGTAGAGACCAAAACCTCCAAACAGTGTTTGTCTCATCACCAAACGGCATTGACGCATACCAAGAGTGGATTCCCCTCTTCTTATCATTGGTCCATGTGGAATATTGAACCGAGCTATTACTTGGCGAAACATAAACATTACGTTGGATGCTACTGCCAATCAAAACCAAACCGGTCCATCAGAACCAATTGGATGCGAGGCGCGCCATCCGAAATCTCAGCTTTACATAGCGATCTCATAGGCTATCTTAGTCCTCACATCTGCAGTCCAAACCGTCCACAGCTCGGCCCAACACATCCGTACGAACCCAATCAAATACCCTGTTCTGCGCGATCCTAGCTCGGCTAAGTGTATGTGGGCCTCCAAGTCTAGTGTGGACCTAACTCGGCCCCACTATGTGCCCAGGCTCAACTTACACTACTAACACCAGAATCCGTGCTAGCATAGTTCGGCCTACTTTCGGCACAAATCTTCCTCTTAGATTTCTATATATTGATGCATTTAAATTTTCCTCAAAAAAAAGATACTTCAATAAGAGTAGAAATCTTCTACCAAACTCAAAGAAAAGTGTAGTCTGAAAATATAAAGGTGTCAAAATGAAAAATCACTCCAATAAAAATGAAGTTCTCGAGACAATTTACAATGCCCATGGAGGAAAATCAAACCTCACTCCAAAATCCTAAAATATAAAAAGGAGTGGGGTAATTTTTTTTTTTCTTTAAGAAAGAGAAAATTAAAGGAAACCAAAAAACAAAACCAAAAAAAATATGTTCTCCAAATCTAGTGGTGTGTATATATAGGTGGGGCCCAACAATTTTTATTTTTTTTTGGGGACAAAAATAGTGAACTTCTCCAAGCCTCACTACTTGGACATATTTGGCTACCGCTCAAGTGTCAACCCTAAAAATTTAGATCTAATTTTTGCTTCCCTCTACTCAAGTGGTCCTCACATCCGCTCAAGTAGTGCTTCCCAAGCACCTATCGAGAAAGAACTGCACAATAATGCCATCTTTGGCTAAAACTCAATCTTTGACAAATGATTTGATTGTCAAAACAGACAACTCTAAAATGACAAAAACAACTCTAAACTAAAACAAAGTAGGAAAATGATGTGTCATTTAGATTGTTACACTAACCCTATACCACCACAACCACCACCACCTTCACTTGTAGTTGCCACCAACACCACCTTCAATCCCTAGCCGCTACATTTTCCACCTCTAACAACTACCTTCCAATCCCATTGCAACCCTCAATTTTCACCTTCACCTCCTTCCTACACAACCCTTCCCTACCACCATGGCCCCTCCCTCACAGCCTTTCTCACCACCACAATCATCTCTGTTATCACCGCCATATTTCTTCCTAACTTTTGTCTTATTCTTCCACATTATCTTCTTCTTCTTTTACTTTTGATTTCCCCTCTCTCTCTCTCTTTCTTTGAAGGGGCTGTGGAGGAAGAGAAGACAGAGGGTTAGTAAGAGAGTGTGAGAGTGAGAGGATGATCTGGGAGCCGTTGGAAAATAATGAGGGGTTAGGGTGGCGAGGGAGTGTAGAAAAGTGTTGGGATAGCAACGAAGAGCGGTTGTTGAAGGTGGAGACTAAAAATGATGGCTAAGGTTAAAATTTCAAAGATTAAGGATGAAGGTAGAGTTGGGATTAAGGTTATTCGCAACAAAAAAATAAAATAAAAGAAGAAGAAGAAGAAGAAGAAGAAGAAGAAAAAGAAGAAGAGGAGAAAATTTAAATGTAGTCCAATGAGAAAAGATGGGAACCAATAGTAGCATCCTTCTCATAGAGGATTTTGTGGTGAGGGTTTAACTTAAAAGCACTTTGTTTTGGAGTTACGCCTAAACGTGCAGCATGTAAATTTAGCTTGAGCCCAGCCTAGAATCAAGCTATTAAAAAAGCCTGATTCCCTTAAGGTAAGCCCTATCCTAGAGTCAATTCATCAAAAGCCGGACTTCCTTTGGATAGGGTTTGCATTGAGGTCCTTGAAACTTGCCCTTTTGAAAAACTTTAAAAGGAAAAAAAAAACCCAAGAACCCAAGTATGGGATTTGAACAGCCGATTTTGTGTACCTAACCATTTGGCTTGCAAGGGCATCCTTGACTTTTATCATCCTAGCAAAGAGGGTGGGAGTGGATATATCAATCAATAAAAATAAGGTGCTTCTATGATCTTTTTTTAGTTTGTATTATTTCTCACATTTTTTAAACGTTTTTAAAAAAAGTCAAAAAATAAATAAAAAAATTAACTTTTAATCATCTTTTCAAAACATCCCTAAATATACTTTAAATATTTCTTCCATACATCTTTATATATTGAAGAATATGCTTTATGAAAGTGCACAAAAAAACTATAGCAATGGAGCAATGGAGAAAAATGCTCGCTCTGTTCAGTTGTAAGATTTGTTGCTGAATACAGAAGAAAAAATAAATAAAAATGGAAGAAGTTTTAAGTTCTATACTTTTGTTTCATTGAGCTTAGAAAATAATAAGAAGAAAAAAGAGTTGGCATTTCTTAAAAAATCCTTTTTTTGGCTTGATTACCCATGAAAAATATAACAAATAGAAGTAATTTCATTTTCCTTTCAAATAATAAAGGGTTTTTTCTTGTTAACAAGTGCCCTAAGAACATCCCCATCTAAACCTTTAAAATTTGGTATGCCAAATTTTTTTGAAGATTTAGGTAGCAAATTGGCATATGTCAATTTGACATGGAAGCCCTCCACCCAATATGTCAAATCTATTATTTTATTATTTTTTAAATTTGAACTCTTTTTATTTTATATGAAAGTTCTTTAATTTCAAAAAAAAATACATGAAGTAGGAACATGTCAAATTTAGCATGAAGGAGTGATACCAAATGTCATATTAACTTTTGGCACACTGAGTGGAGTTGATACTTGATACCAAAATATAATCGTTGGAGTGCCTCATTATATTTGAAGTATCGAGTGGAGATGCTCTTTTTAAAAATGTATTAAATTATAGTAATTAATTCCAACTATTATAGATGATAATAAATATAAAACACAATAATAAATGCTTTTTCCTAGTTAGACCAAAATACCTTTTTATTCATTTCCCTCTAATTTATCATTTAATCTTTTTTTTAAATTATTATTTCATATCCCTTCCATATTTATTTTTTTTTACCGAATTAACATATTAAATAATATTTAGCTAATGGTGGAATACACCAATAATTTTATTTTTAACCATATTTAATAAAAATTGTCCAATAATAAAGTGGTAGAAAATGAGACACAATAATATATTAAAGAGACGGAAAAAAAATACGGATAAGATATTAGCTACATAATATGGTGAAGTTTGTCGCATTAGTTGATATGTAGTAGTATGATGATAATGTTTATCAAATTTTTTCCATAATAAATTTATTTATGATGAAAAAAGTGTTTAAATTTTTTTTGCCCCTTCAACTTTTTATTGTGTGCCACATTTTCTACCACTTTTTATTGGATAAATTTGATTAAATATGGTTTAAAAAATTATTGGTGTATTTCATCATTAGCTAAAATAATATCCAATGTGTTAATTACGAAATGATTAAAAAAAAAAAGAAAGAAAGATAAAATGATCAAATAGTGGGAAATGAATAAAAGGATATTTTGGTCTCACTAGGAAAAAACTATATTTATTATAGTGTTGTATATTTATTAACTTTTATAGTTTCTATAATAGTTAGAATTAATTACCATTATTTAATGCATTCTTCACAATTAACTTGTTAATAAAACCCAATAATAAATTATATATCCAACCATAGCATAAATGTTAAACCTACTTGCATTTAGGGCTACAAACGAGCAGAGATTTAATTGAATTCGAGCTCATTTATTGAGCTCGAGCTTGGCTCGGCTCGATAAATTTTTTTTAAATATTATTTAAATAAAAATATTATTTAATATATAAATTATGTATTTATACTATTATTTTTATATATTTATATAATATAAATAATATATTTATTATATAATTTAAATAAAGACAAACAAGTTGAGCTTATTCGAGCTTGAGCTCAGCTCGTTTACTAAACGAGCCTAATATTTGAACTCGAACTTGGCTCGTTTACTAAACGAGCCGAGCTAAGCTGAACCCTTAACGAGCCGAGCCAAGCCGAGCCGAGTATGTTCATGAACAGTTCGATTCATTTACAGCCCTACTTGTTTTCCAACTTCCAATCAATTATGGAATTTACTTGTAAGATGTATTTGATATTGTATTAATTACTCTTGATTTTAGTAAATTTCTATGTTTAGCTTATGCATTAATTTAGATGGATTTATTTTTTGATTATTTCATTAGCTTTGAATTAATATATTTTTTAATTAATATTTTATATTTCTTATGTCTGAAAATTATCAAATTTGAAAACTTACCAGTTACTAAAACTTATTAAATGAAATCAAATTTCATTAATTAAGGTGAGTGTCCAGGGCATTTGTTAGCATGGCCACTCATTAAGAAGTTGATAGCTTTTGAACAATATAAAAATGAAAGCAATATTACAAGTAGATTTAACTATCTATCAAAAGTATGAATGATTACGACTTAAAAGAGGTAAGAAAACAACTAAATTGGTGAGTAACATCTCCAACTAATAAAATTTTAAATTTGACATACCTTGAAAGCCTATGATCAAGTAACACTTGTGATTATGACATTAAGAGTGCAAGACGAATTAATTTTTACTGTTTGAAGTACCACATCTTCCGCTTGCACATAATTTAATTATAGAATCGGATATAATTTTCTTATATAGCTAAAATTTACCTATATGAAAAGATTGTATATGATAAATTTGTGCATTTAAAAACTTCATATAGATTTTCACATACCACATGCATATGCTCTAATGTCAAAAAAAAAAAGCACAAGGAAATATCGAAGTAAAGCAACTTCATTGATTATTGTCAAGATAGCAATATCAAACACGTCATCATTGGATATCTCACATCAAACAACTAAATTAAAGCCTTCTCTTAAGTGAGCTGAGCTGACAAAAATGACTTTAGCTATCTGTATATCCATTTTATGATCAAAAAATGACATTGCCAAGCCATATGCCAAATTTAGTACTAAATCTCGTTTTTGAGTTGAACCGCTCGGCAAAAAATCATATAGATCATTTGACTGCAATATGGTTAATTGTGAACAAATCGAGTAAAATGAATTGAGAAAGCTGCTCATCAATTACAAAGATGACTGTTCAAAACCAACCTCAAGATCGATAACAGGCAAAAAAATTTACGAATTTCATCTATTCCTTTATTCCACTAAAAAGACAGGACAGAACTAGCAAAGGAAGAACTTTAATTCAAACAAATGTCAATCAAACAAGGATGGGGCCAGGGTGACAAGATTTAAAAACCAGTTCAATTTTAGTTTTCACTCAATTCACTTGTATACAAAATCCTCCACTACTACTGTCTAGACAACAAAAGTAATCAAAGAAAGGATAAACCCAGAATGCTGCAACCAAACACAATCAATAACGCCCAGTGCACAGAATTGGAACATAGAAAGAACATAAAAAATGCACCACACTTCAAATAATATCTCAACCACAATACATTTTCGGTGCTCTTTGTGTGTTCCAATGCCAATCAAGCATAAGCTCAAATGAAAACATCCAAAATGCACCAATGCAACTTGCTACATACTAAGAAAATTAAACAAGTGAGGGAAAGGGAAAGATATAACCCTCAAGTTACATACTAAGGCATGTTTGGATCTTGACTTTATAGAGAGTAAGGCTTCCAACGAGCCAAGTCGAAGCTAACTTTTAACTGTTCAAGCCCTTTTATTAAGAATTAGTCAAGCTCGGCTTGTCAAATATTTGTTGAACTCGAGCTTGGCTCGAACTCACTCGATTATATAAACGAGTCAAGTTTGAACTTAAAAAAAAAAAAGAGACAAAATTATGAGTAAAATATATAATAATACTTATATTAATAATAAAGTTCATCAATCAAATATGTAAATTTACACAAACACCAAGCATAAATAAAAAATAAAATAGATTATTAAAAATTTATTTAATATAAGGGTGCAACTCTGACTGGTTCGGTTGGGTTGAGAGGTTGTCCAAGCCCAGCCCAAGTTATGCTAAAATCTGCCCAAGCCCGAATTGTAACCCGAGGTTGCCTGCCCAAACCCAACCCAGGTTAAACCCGAATTGCAATTTTTTTTTTTTTTACATTATTAAATTATTAAAATTTAACTCTATTTACTTTTTTTTTATATATATATAGCAAATCATTAATACCAACAAATAATTTATATAATATAAGAGAGATGTCGCTATAATAGTTTTTACAATTTATGAGTGAAAATCAAAAAAAAAAAAAAAGATTTTATGTTATTTGTATATATAATATATATTCAATATGATTTAATAATTTAAATTACTTTAATAACATGTAATGACTAATAATTTATAAATATATTTAATATTTTTATATATCTATACATGTATAATTCAAGTTTCGGACTGCTCAAGTTGTTTGATGTCTTTGCCCAAATCCGTCCAAATTTAATTCAAGCTTCTAATTTTTGGCCCAAACTCCTACCAAATTTGAAAATATCTTATCCGAATCCTAAAAAAATTCATACTGTTTTCGAATTGCTCGAGTTAAACCCGTCCAAGTTACACTCCTAATTTAATATATTATTAAAAATAAATATTTGCTTCTTTATTTTTATGTTCACGAGCCTTATCGAGTCAAGTTTAATGCTATTCAAGCTCAACTCGATTAATAAACAAGCCTAAAAATCAAGTTCAAACTTGTTCATTTAGTAAACGAATCGAGTTTAAACAAACTTTAAACGAGCCGAACTCATGCTGTTCATCAATGGCTTAGTTCGTCTACAGCCCTAATGAAGAGAAAAGAGAGGGAGGAAATTAACTTTTGCTTCATTTTTCCTTCCCTTTCCTTTTGTCATTAAATTCTACAAATTCAAGATCCAAACATAACCACCAACAGTTCATACTTGGGATGTTTTAAAAATAGATTAAGACATTTTCTCAAAACATCCAAAAATAATGAGAAAATAGCAACAAGGTGAAAGGAACAAAAAAGAAAGCACAACGGAGTTTCTCAGTCAGTTACATGACCAAATATCCGGTCTTGCCTACCTACCAAAATAAAAGTTATTAAAAAAAACAAAAGAAGATTCAATAAATCCACCAAAGGTTCTCAATATTCATCAAATAATTTACCTACTCCAGAAGACACTGTAATATACAAACGTGCCGAAACATAACACTAGACATGAAACAATGCCAACCAATCACACCTAAAATGTTACAATGCTCAGATCTGAACATATTTAAAATAAGTAAAGAGCTTTAAACATGATATCCTCGTTTAGGATTGAAAATGATGGCAACTGTTTGAGAATCCATTCTACTCTGTGCCGTGCATGGGAAGCATCATATGTTGACCTTGTGACTGCAAAACTCAAGAAACAAGTATAACTACTCTTTGAAAAACAGATAGCTCAATTAATCCAAATTATAGTCAATAGTAACTAGAACGAGATGAGAGACAATGGCATCAAATCATATGCAACAGGCATATTTAAGGAAAACATGGAATTTGATCATACATCATCAGCTTTACCATCAATTATAAAAATAAAAAGCTTTACACCAGTAGCAACTACAAATCCTCCAAAAATGTCAGATTACCCCAATAATTCATTAATGTAAACACGAACATCATCTTTCACAGTTTCACTTCACCATCAGCTTGGTATCGGTATTGATAATGCCCAATCTTTTTTCTTGCGAACCCACTGATAATCGAACCAAACTAAGCCTTGTGTCCTAATCAAATGAGATCGGCTATATGAATTCTTTTTCATAATAAGCTCTGTCAAACGCTATATTCCCAATTAAATTAAACAAACTTCTATCATTTTTTTACAATCACATCTTATGTTAGTCTATGTCTTCTCCTATCTAAGTTACGGAATACATGACTTCTTAATTTTAGGGATTTTAACCAAAATCCTAGATATGAGACTAGCAAGTACCATTCTTTTCTAATAACCCAAAAAGTCCTACGCCAGAACAAATTACCAAAAAAAAAGACCTCAAGCTAGTATTGCATTAATTATTACAAAATCAAATCCCACTAATCATAGTTGCAAAATCAAATCCCACTGATTATGGTTATTTATGGTTACAAAATCAAAATCACAAGCATGAGTGCGACACTGTGAATTTCATGGTAGGTGTGACTATTCACACTTTCAATTAATATAATAGTGTCAATTTTTGAGAAGTGTGAAATTATGGGCTTTAATATTCTTGTAATTTGCAAGATATGGTCAATTGTGAAATTTCTTAGTATGGACAATGAGTTTTCCCAGCAACTACTCACTTTAAAAAATGTAAAACAACCAACACTGTCCGATATAGAAACCGTTTCATTGTGTTAAATAATGAACTTTCACACTATGGTCAATCATCAAATTTCAAATTATTATCTATTGTGAAATTTCTTGTTATGGTGAATTGTGTAATTTCTCATTATGGTTTACTAGGGAAACTCATGATATGGTCACAATTGAAACGTTACACATCAACATGGCAGAAGAAATGAGCTTTCACACTATGATCAATCATCAAATTTCAAATTATTATCTATTGTGAAATTTCTTGTTATGGTGAATTGTGTAATTTCTCATTATGGTTTACTATGGAAACTCTTGATTTTGTCACAATTGAAATGTTACATATCAACATGGCAGAAGAAATGAGCTTTCACAATGAACTGTGAAAGGTTATCAAACCTAAAATGTTTAACATATAAACAACGCAACGAAAATATATTTGAAATGCCCAAAATCCATGCCCAAAAAGCAGGTCTTACTTTGAAATTTTGTGGTAGTTAAAATGTAGTAACAGCAAATACAAATCCCAATTACACTTCGCAGTAAGGTTGGCTCAAGCAAACCACCAATATGGCACAACTTACAAGGAACATATGAGCTAGTAATAAAAAGATGTCAGCGAGTATTAATGACCACTGCAAAGCATGGAGGGTATCAATCGGCACCGAGAGTAAGCTGGCTAGAAAGATGGCATAGAGAATCCAACTTTCATTTCCTGGTTATTAATTAGGTTAGTTGATAAGAGAAATCTATATGATTGGCATACAAATCTCCATAATAATAAATAAAAGGAAACGGTTGTGTCAATAATAAACACAACGATATACACACCATTTATAAGACTATTCAATGGGACTACTAACTAATTATCCCTTAATTTTGATTAGTGTTATTTATTTTAATTTATTTTTTCATTTTCTTTGAATAAACTATTCATATATTTGATATATAATAAATTTATAAAAATATAAATTTTTAATGTGTTCCAAGCATATCATGTCCTATATTTTTTTGAAAATCACCATGTAGCCATGTATGGGTCGTGTTCGTGTCTACTACTTAGGTTGCAAATACAGATGGTAACTCAGCCAAACAATTTGGAAACCAGTGTCACACAAAGTACTACAAGTCCACCAAATATGATAAGGATAAGGGTATGGAATATGTGTCTGACCTATACCCAATTTAAACAGTTAGATCCTCTAATTTCATACGATGTTTGAAGAGGAAGAAGCTCACACTTGTTGGTAAAGAAATATTTATTGCCTCTCACATAAATGAAAGATAGAAAGTCTATATTTTTCTTAAATCTAATTTAATTTCAAATATATTTCTAAATAATTTATATGATCTTATCTAAAAATATTATACAATATGTACGTAATATATATAAATGTTCAAGACATGTCCATGTACACGTACCCAACTTTTGGATACATATCCTAATATCTTAAAATTTAGGCTCAGAAAGGTATAACACTTGGACAAGCACTCCCACCCAATATTCATACTAGAATCCATGTAACATAGTCGAAAACCCACATGCCTTCACCTATAATGGGATGGTTTTTAGGTGGTTGCATGTGAGAAGTATGGTGGGAGAAGGTAAAACCCGAATCGGATTTGGGATGGAATTGGTTTAGGAACCTCCAAGCCCGTTTACATGCTTTATATATATATATATATGTAACCTCAAGGGGTTAGTCTAGTGGGCACAACTTGGGGCCTAGGAGTGTGCTCCCTCCAGGTCTCAGGTTCAATACTCACTAGCTGCAATCAGCTCCTTGAGGCCAGTCCATATAGGACATTTGCTCTGGCTTTAAATGGGACCCCCACAAATGGGCGGTGGAATTGGTTCTCAGGATTAGTTGAGGTGCACATAAGCTGACCCAAACACCCAATTATCAAAAAAAATATAATAATAACAAATACATCTATACATATATGATGCTCTTATTCTAACCTTACATGTTTACTGTTGCCATATTTGTTGTAGGCTTCTAGTTTGTCATCGTTGATGGTTAATGCTTCTATTTGATTTCTAACAATTAATTATTTTACATTTTACTATCTGTCATTCATTTTTCTTATCATCACCACCGGCATCATGCGAAGATCCATATCTATATATGTATGTGTGTGTGTGTAAAAATCTTTATATTCATATACTGATATATGTATATATCGTACGTGTATATATAGCAAACAAATCTTAAAGTAATTAAAAATTCATCATCAGGAATGTGTCAAGGATATCATCATAGAATACATGCATTCAATGTTCCAAATGACTTAAAGAATCTTCAACTTCCCAATTCAAGATTTTTGATAAAATTTGCATACAATGTATTAATTCACTATGGATTGACTGCCAGTAGAATACAGACTAAATACTACACTATTGACAGCCAATACTTATTGCAAATAAAATTATTTTTCATCTGTTTGAGTGTTTATGACAATGAATCCTACTTTGAATCGATTAAATGCTAAGTCGTTCCCCTCAAGTGACGCGTTGCGCCTGCCTCCGGGTGTTTCGAAAAGTGAGCAAAGGACGCCGCATCAACGCCTGGGTGCAGTGAAAAATGGGTAAAGGTTCCCGCGTTTTTCTGGACAAATGCGGGTAAAGAAGCTAGTCCAAGACTACAGGTTTAAGGTAGTCACTTGGAATATGAAAACTTTAACTGGTAAGATGATGGAATTGGTAGATGTTATGATTAGGACGAGCGTTAGTATAACATGTGTACAAGAAACTAAGCGGACGGGTGAGAAAACTAGGAAAATTGAGGATACTGATTTTAAACTATATTATAATGGTGAGGATAGAAGCAGAAATGGGGTATGAATCATAGTTGCCAGAGGTCTTGTGGAAAATGTAATAGTGGTCATTAGGAAATGAGATAAGATTATGTTAATTAAACTAGTTATTGGATAGAATATAGTAAACGTTATTAGTGCATATGCTCCTCAAGTAGAATTACATGATCAGACTAAGAGGGATTTTTGAGAGCAAATGGATGAGATCTTACAGGAGATACCTGTAGGAGAGAACTTAGTTATAGGTGGAAATTTCAATGGCCATGTAAGTATAGATAAACTAAGCTATAAAAGGGTGCATGGTGGCTATGGTTTTGGTGATAGAAATGAAATTTGAAGAGTATCTTAGATTTTGCGCTAACCGACCTAGTGGTAGCCAATACTATGTATAAAAAGAGGGAGGAGCATTTGATAACCTTTAAGAGTTCGTCAGTTAAGAGCCAAATAGATTACTTTTTAGTAAGAAAAGTGGACCGCTTAAAATACAGTGATTGTAAAGTGATTCCTGGAGAGTCTAACCTCCCAACATAGGATTTTGGTACTAGATTTATGTTTTAAAGGGCAATACCAAGCTAGAAAGGATGGTGGGCGTCGTAAGACGAAATGGTGGAACCTAAAAGGAGATAAATTAGAAACATTTAATAATAGAATTTACAACGAAGGTACTTGAGACTTAGAAAATGATGCTAACACTATGTGAAATTCAATGGCAAATTATATCAGGAGAATCTCAAGGGAAGTGCTTGGAGAGTCGAAAGGGACGAGACCCAGCTCCAGGAAAACTTCATGGTGGAGAGAAGAGATTCAAGCAGTAGTTAAGGCAAAAAAAGAGTGTTTTAGAAAGTGGCAGAAGGATAGAGTTGAGAAAAACCTTAAGAACTATAGATTGACTAATAAGGAGGTCAAAAAAGTAGTGAGGGAGGCTAAGTTAAAAGCTTATGACTAGACTAGAAAGTAAGGAGAGAGAAAATAGGATATACAAACTTGCTAAGATACGGGAGAAGAAAATAAGAGATTTTAATCAAGTTAAGTGAATCAAGAGGAAGGATTTTAAGGTATCGGTGAAGGATGAAGAGATTAAGGAGAGATGGAAGAACTATTTTGAAGAACTATTAAATGAGGAACATAGAGGTACGTCAATAGGGCAAGAAATAGCGATGTCGACAAACTAAGACTATAGATTCTATCGCAGGATTAGGAACTTTGAAGTAGAAATTGCACTTAACAAGATGAAATCAAATAAGGCTTTAAGTCCAATAATATCCCTATTGAAGCTTGGAAGTGCTTGGGTAAAAAGAAGATTACTTGGTTGATTAGATTGTTTAGCAATATTTTGTTGACTAGGAACATGCCAAATGAGTGGAGGAATAGTATTTTAGTAGCAATTTATAAAAATAAAGGAGATGTCCAGAATTGTAATAACTATAGAGAAATCAAACTAACGTGTCATATAATGAAAGTGTTGGAGAGGGTGATGGAATGTCGATTACGAGATATAACAGAGGTGTCAGAGAATCAATTTGGGTTTATGTCTGGCAGGTCAACAATGAAAGCAATCTATCTTTTGAAGAGAGTGGTAGAAAAGTATAGGAAAAAAACAAATAAAAAAAACATTAAAAAAAAGACATTCATATAATGTTTATTGATCTTGAAAAAGCATATGACAGAGTGCCTCGGGATATAATATAGTGGGTGTTAAAGAAGAAAGGGGTGACAAAAGGATACATTGATGTGATTAAAGACATATATGAAGGGTGATGATCACTATTAGATGCTTTGCTAGAGAGACAAATGAATTTTTTATCCTTTGTAGGGTTACACCAAAGATTACCTTAAGTCCTTATTTTTTTTGCTTTAGTTATGGATGAGTTGACGAGAAATATTCAAGATGACGTGCCATGATGTATACTTTTTGCAGATGATATCGTGTTAGTGGATGAGACTAGAGAAAGAATTAACACAAAGTTAGAAATTTGGAGACAAGCACTTGAATCTAAAGGATTAGGATAAATAGAACTAAGGCAGTACATGGAGTGTAAATTTAGTAACAATAATAATGACAGCAAAGGAGAAGTAAAGATTGAAAACCAAAAACTGCCTAAGAGTGAACATTTTTGTTATTCAAAGTCGATTATCACAACGGCGGGAGAGATTGATACGAATGTGGTCCATAAGATTAAGGCGGGATGGCTTAAGTAGAGAAGTGCGTCTAGGATATCTTGTGCAATAGCGAATACCCACTAGACTAAAAGGTAAATTCTATATGACGACTATTAGACCAGGTGATGTTCTATGGGATGCCAGTGTTGGGCAACCAATAAACAACATGTTGATAGATGAGTGTTGCTGAGATGAGGATGCTAAGGTAGATGTGTGGCAGGACTAGACAAGACAGAATTAGGAATGAGTGTCGGGAATGGGTAAGAGTAGTACCGATAGAAAATAAGTTGAGAGATAATCGATTGAGATGATTTGGTCATATCCAACGGAGATTAACAGAGGTAGTAGTGAAGAGATGCGATACAGTGACGGTAGATAGTAGTGTTAGGGGACCAAGTAGGTCTACATTAACATTGGTTAGCATGATAAATAGAAATATGAATCTACTTGATTTGACTAACGAAATGGCCTTTGATCGACTCTCGTGGAGAAAAAAAATTCATATAACTGAACCCATTTGATGAGACTTAAGGCTTGGTTTGGTTTGATTATCTATTTGAGTGCTAACAAATACATTTGTAATTGCGGGTATTTTTTTTTTTTAAGTAGCACTAGAGGTATATGTTCAATGGATCAACTATCAATATTTATATTCCATATATACACAATATGATCAAACTTTTCATGTATCTTAAAAATGAACAAAAGAGATTTCACGTGTTATGCTATGCATGTGAACAACAATATTTGACCATGGACGAGAGAGAGAGAGGGTTTACTTGGGAATTTCCGTAATTCATGCTTTGTGAAAATGAACCTTGATGTGCAAACTGTACAATGAGGGAAGAGATTGGCATGGTAAGACAGGATATGACTTTCAATCCAAGAAACAACATAACGCCAAAATTCCCAAAAAGATCAACTGAACGTCCTATAACTTAATGTACAGTATATATACCTGAGTATTTGGACCAGGTTGAACCCCATCTTTTTTAGCAGACCCTTCCCCACCCTTTCCTGATCCCTTGGTATCACCCTAGCAAAATTCAGAATTTGAAAAACTACAAATTTGGCAGAAGCTACGCCCAAATGGAAAAAACAAGAAATCACCGATAAACAAACACAGAAATATAAACACATGAGAAGTAAATGTACGATTTACAAACCAATAAGAAAATGGCATACCTCTATCTGCAACATTTCGTTCAGCCCAATACAGAGGCAAAACAAAACGAAAACAACAAATCGTTAATACAATACAATATATGTATCACAAATCAAATTTCTACCCACATAAGGGGAAAAAATAAATTGCATAGAAATATTTAAATCAATAAAACCACCTCTCTGTATCGACTCAGGTACACTTTCAGAGGATCAATATAATCTTCAAACCCCAAAGTGGCCATTGCCCATAGAAGATCATCCCCATTTATCGTCTTCCTCTTCTCTCTCTGGCACTTATCACTCGCCCTTCATTCAATTTCCAAACAATCAATCACAAAAAATTTATACATTATACAAAGCACACAACTTGAAACATTTTGAAGCTTTGTAACACTTCTTTTCCCAAAAATGCTCATAATATTAGCTAGCTAGCAGTATTAAATTCAACCAATCTTCTTCATTCATCAATTCATCAAATTACTAAAAAAATTTAAATGTAAAATTGCAAAGGCATCACATTTATCTGTATATATACACAATTGAAATATCTATCATACTCGCTAGTGACGAAACTGATGAACTCGGAGACGCATTCTTGCACGGTCTCCTTGGCGTCCTTGGCGATCTTCCCATTCGCCGGAAGCGCCTTCTTCATGATCCGACTGATATTGGCGATCGGGAGGAACCTGTCCTGCTCGCGGACGTTCGACCTAGGGCTCTGCTCGCCGCTCTCGTGGCTCCCACCGCCGGGACTCGCCGGAGCAGCGTCGGACATTGCCGCCGAAACCCTAGCTCCACAAAGCACAAAACACTATCCAAAAACAACAAAGAAATGAAGCGAATCAAAAACCACATCTTTGGATCGAAACAAAACCCTAGCTCCGCCATAAGAGAAAAGGTGTAGAGAGAGAGAGAGAGGATGAGAGAGAGTGAAGAATGTTTGCTTACCGTGATTTTGTAATTTGGGCGCGCGCGCGCGCGCGAGAGAGAGAGAGAGAGAGAAAGAGGGAGATCGATGGGCTATGGGGGAGGAGAGAGAAGAGGGAGGGAGTGAAATCGGACGCTGGAGAAGAGGGGAAAGTGGATACGACTCAAATGATATCTTTGCGTTATCATCACCGTTCGTTCTTCTCTTGGCACTCTTTTTGTATTATCTCACTACTTTTTTTTATTTTTTATTTTTGATAAATTATAGCCGTAGTTCTTATGGGCTTGTTTGGTTTATTTTTGAGATAGTTATTTTTAAAAAAAAAATTTAGAGAAAGAGTTTAGAAACTTTTTTAATTTGTTTGGTTGTATATTTTGAAAGTAGTTTTAGAGTTTAGGAGTTTGAGATAATTTAATATTTTGTTATAATTGAATAGATGTATGTAAGAGAAAAAGTAATTGAGAAGCAGAGAGGAGAGAGAAAAAGTGATTGATTGATGTGTAAAAGAGAAAAAATGATTTTAGAAATTTTTTGAGAAAAACACAAACCAAACAAAATTTTGAAATTTTTTTTCAAAAACAACTCTCCCAAAAACAAACCAAACAAGCCCTATATTTTACTTATCTTATTTTGATCCTTACATTTTTAATTAGTTTAATTTTGACTCTTAATTTTAAATTTTGATTTAATTTGATTCAATTAATAATATTGTTAGTATTTTTTAAGAAAAATTATCTCTAAATTATTTAAGATTAACTAACTGAGTTGTGTAAGTTTATAAATTTGGCCTTAAAAATATGGCACGTGACATTTATGTGTATATTTTTTATAAAAAAAAGTTTTGAATTATAATCAATTGGACCATATTGAGACAAAATCATAAATTTATTATCAAAATCGAGTCAATTAAAAATACAGGAATTAATATGACAGATGGAGTAAAATACAAGAACTATCATCATAATTTACCTTTTTTTATAGATAAATTACATCGTTAGTCTCTGTATTTTATTCTTCATATTATTTGAGTTTTTATAATTTTAATTATTTTTTTTTAATTTTATATTACTTTAGCCCAACTGATAATATTAATTAAGATTTTTTTTATAAGTTATCACTAATTTGAATAAATTTACATTACTTTATGTGCTCATTTCTATCAAAAAAATAATTATAATTATTATAATTAATTAAATTAAATTAAATTAAAATTTAAAATTAAAATTAAATCAGTTTAAATTATAATGATTAAAATATGGGAAGTATATAATTATTTTTTTATTTTATCTTTTCACTTTTATGTATTTATGTTTTGGAACTGGAAGCGTTCATCAAATATGATTAGAACATGTGTATATATAATAAAAGAGTTTTGATTGGGACCTCGAATCCCTTTCCCCCGAATCCCCCTAAACGACGAAACGACGTCGTTTCGTCGTTTGAAATTTTATTTTATTTTTTTCTACAGACGAAGGAAGAAGATGAAAGAGGGGAGGAGAGGGGAGGGGAGGACTGGAGGGGGCCTAAAAAATGGAAAAGGAGGGGACGGAGGCGAGGCACGCGATTGGCGGAGGCCGACGCGAACGGCGGAGGTGACGCGATCGGCGGAGGCGCGACCTCTCTCTTTCTCTCCCTCTCCCTCTCCCTCTCTCCTCTTCCTCTGACTTCGATTCGAGAGGTTGAAAATGGAGGAAGAAAAAAAGGGAAAAAAAAAAAAAAAAAAAAAGCCTAAGCCCAAAACGACGTCGTTTTGGGCTTAGAGGGATTCGGAGCATCCCAGATTCGAGGTCCAAAACATTTTTCATAATAAAATACGTGCATATATAGTGGGTGTTTGAGAAATTGTTATTTTTGTAAGCTATTTTAATTTTTGACTATTTTAGGAGGCTAAAATTTTTGATTGCGTTTGGTGAAGTTTTCTAAATATGATTTGAGAATAAAGTTGTATTTTGAGTTTGTGAATTTTAGAATTATGATTTGAGTGTGAAAAATTTGTTGAATGAGTTTTGAAAAGAGTTTTGATTTGAATGAGGAATTTTTTGTGTGCCATATGATATTTGATACAAAAACTTACAACTCATAACAAAACACACAAGTTAAAATTCTATTAAAGTTCATAAAAAAAATTTAAAAATTCATAAAATATTTTTTGTTGAATATATAAAAATTAACATGTGTAAATTGCAAAAAAAAAAAAAAAATTTGCACTGTTCTAGTCAACCAGTGGGACGACTAATTAGCCTAAATTTTCCCGCCTTTGACCAAGTTTTCAAAAGTGAGCGTGGAATTAATTTTTAAAAACCACAACCAAACACCATATACAAACTAAGGCCAATTTTGGCAAGTTGAAAAAAAGTCAAAAAGCTAAAAAGTTACTCAAAAAATTAAAAAGTTATCACTATTCTCTAAAAGTCAAAAATTACGGCTGCACAACTCCCAATCCTAATTTTTTCCTACATACTAATTTATACAATTTTTTAATACACATTTTTCCATAAAAAGTCAAAAAGTTAACCTAAACATCCATATTTTTTTCCTTAATTTTTTAGTCCAAAAAGACAAAAAGTACACTTATTTAGGACACTCCAAACAATCCCTAAGAGTTGGAATCACAATTCCAAAGCTCTTCCAAATAGAGGCTTTGTGTTTTGAAAGAAAGTTTGACTTTTTTGTAGTTGGATGTGATGTTTATGAGAGAAACAGTAAAATGATTATGGATTTTATATAACATTTTATCTTATTAGTTATTTTAACATATTTTGTCTTTTAGTGCTATTTTAGCCAAAAAAATCAAAAAAGTCTCTTTTCAAACACCCTCATAACTGATGCTGGCTAGTATGGCAAATGCAGCTAAGAGTGTGTGGTGCGGTTTGGGTGTTTGAGAGTAAAATTTTAAATTGAATGGCGGATTAATAGATTCATGGATTGATAAATTGTGATTTGGGCAGTTTTTGACAGATTGGCAGATTGAAGAATATTCTAATTAATTATCATATATTTGCATAATATATAACACTAATTTGTATAATATTTTTTGGGTATATAACACAAAGTAATTTTACATAATATGTTTTATATATATAACCATTAATTTGTAATAAATTTTATATCTTAAATTTCTCTCACACTCATTTTTATATTGATATTTCATTATAAGTTAAAAAATATATATGTATTAACTATAGCGAAACAGAACGGTTCGGTTATAGCAATCTCGGTTTCTAACTCGACCTTTATGGTATTTCGGACGTGGGTTTTGTGGTTGAATGTTGTTGTCTATAGCTTGTTTCCATCCTTTAATTCCTTGTATTTGAGTTTTGGGATGCGTTGAACGAGTTTGGAACAGGTGGGTTACTAGATGGTCTAGAACCTTGTTGCCTAGAATTTTAGTCTTCCGCTCGAGCGGGTATTGTTGCGCTCGAGTGGGGTTTGCAATCTTTCAGTATTTGGTGCATTTGCAAAAATCTCGCAGTGTTTTTCACGCCGAAGCGTTCGAGCTCGGCGACCCTATGGCGCCGGCGATCGTCTAAAATCTGTAAAATACTGGACGAGTGTATTCTACGCTCGAGCGGGTTTCATTGCGTTCGAGTGGGTAGTGCCTTGCTGTTTTGTCTTAGCGCTCAAGCGGCCTTTGTTGCGCTCGAGCGAGACGAATTTATGTGTCTGATGCTCAAGCGTCAAACTCTTCGCTCGTGCGGACTGTACGTATATCAGATTGCGAAAGTGACATTTTCAATCACTTTTTCCGTCATTTCCCTCTAAAAAACTTTCTAAAGCCCTAAGTTAAGAGCTTCTCTCTCTAAAATACACACTCTCTCTACATTTTGGCCTTGATCTAGTGATTTCCAACCCTTGTGTCTTCATTAAAAAGTTGGAGCTTCTCGAGATCTTTCATTTGATCTGAGTAAAATCAAGTTTGGGCATCTTTGAGGTTTCTCTACTTCTCCTTTGAGCTTCTACACTTGAGGTAGGGGTGTTCTACTCTCATATATGGGTTTCAACATAAGTATTTGTCATTTTGTATAAATGGTGGGTTTGTGAAAGAATTAGGTAAAGTCAAGGTTAGGGTTTTGTCATTTGAAAGAGGGGTTTCCTATTTTGGGGTTCCACATGTATGTGAGGTCTTGAATATGGGAATATTTTGGTATATTGTGTGAAATTTGGCCTTGGGTACAATGTTTGAAAAAATGGGAAGAATGCCCTACTTTGTGTTATACAAATTATTTGTTTAAATAGTGAGATTATTGTGGAAACATGAAATTAGTTTGGAAGTTATGAAATTGGGGGTAACTGTGATTAAATGGTGTAGTTGGATTGATGAATCATTCACCTATGAAAAATGTGATATATTATCTATTGAGAAATTTATTAATCTATCTAGATATATTTGTTTTGGGTTATCGGTGGAGGATAACTATGATTGTTGTAGAAAATGCATGATGATTAGGTAAATTGAAACTAATCAATTGGAATATGTCATTGAATATGACGGTTGGATATAAGCAATGTATATGTGATTGAATTGGTCATTGTATATGACAACGTGTTTAAATACATTATATATGTATCTTGTTTGGAAAGATATATAGGATGAACTCTATTGTTTGGGAAAAGATAGGGGATGGACTCCATGAATAATTAAGTTGGTCGGAGTGTCATGGGTGAAAGTTCCGAAATCTTATTTATATTTGGGTGCCGGTTCCCTCGAATGTAGTTTCGTAAAATGGCAAAGTTATGGAAGTGTATAAATGATGTTTATGAATGAAGTGTTGATGAATGAGTTGTAGTCTCATTTTGAATTGTTTATAAGATAATGAATTATGTCAATGAATTGACTTGGGTAATAACTAGAAGTAAATTGAAATGTGGGTATCAATGTTGATTGATTATGGAAAAGGTTTAAGATGGTTCATAAGTGTTAAACATTTATCGAATGCTAATATTTTAGTTAATTTTCATATGTTGTTTAGCATATCTCTACTGGGTATTGGCTTACCCTACTTAGAACATCATTTTTAGGTACAGGTGATATGCTGCCCCCAATATCTTAACTTAGGGAGGTTTAGGAGTTGAAGGCTTCATGCTTTGTTATTTTGTTTTGTTGATTAAATGTAAATTCAAGTTGAGGGCTTTATATGTAAAGAGTTAGAACTCTTCTTTTGTTGTAACCAAGTGGTAACTTGGAAAGCTGTAAGCCTATAGGGCATTTACTTTGTTGATAACATGTAATATTTTTGTAAAAAAGACTCTGATGAATGAAAATGTATTATTTTCTCTGTGTTCATGAAACTTGTTAATGAATGATTTATGTCTTAAATTGAGGGGCATTACAGGTTGGTGAAATATAAATTTTAAAGTTTAAACTACGGTTAGTGGTTAGAATAGTGCAGATTGATGCGGAATGGTGCAGTTTTAGTGGATTAGACAGTATTTTGTACAACCTTAAATGCAGTGACATAGGCCCCGATAATAAATTAACTAGCGGGTGACACACGATTCAGATAAATAAGATAAAAATAAATAATAAAAATTGTAAGAATGTTTTTAATAAAATTTAAAATCTTGTCATATTTTTGAATAATAATTTTTTTATTTTAGGTTGCATAAAGCTGCCATGTGTCGTTGGACATCAAGTTCAACTTTCATTTAATAATAATATAGATAGATAGAAGATAGATAGATATAGTAAAAAAAAATCACTAAAAATAGTTAAAAAGTTGAGAAATTTTGGCATACACGCTCATTGTTCAGTTTTCACTTAATGATAGTATAGATGGATAGATAGAAATAGTAAAAAATTATCACTAAAAACAGTTAAAAAGTTGAGAAATTTTAGTATACACACTAATTGTCCAGTTTTCACTTAATAATAGTATAAATTGATAGAAATAGTAAAAAATATCACTAAAAACTGTTAAAAAGTTGAGAAATTTTAGTATACACACTCATTGAAAGAGATATATCATATACACCTCTAGTTACGTCATTTTTTTTTTTATAGTTATGTTTAATTTTCTTCTTTAGTTATGATAATATTTTAATTATGACTCATGAAATTTTTAATTATGTTTTATGTAGTATTTTTTTTATAAGATATGCCTTATGTAGTGTTTAGTTATGAATTCAGAAAGTATGTAGTTATACTATTTTCTTCTTTAGTTACCCAGTGCATATGTTACAAACCCTTTAAGGGGTGTACCATAATTTTTTCCTAAAAAATTAATAAAAAAAGTTAAAGATTCTTTTTTTTATTCTCTTTATTTTTTGTACATTTTTTTTTATGAAAAATTTAAAAAATTATTTTCACAATGTGGCATACTAGCCTTTGATTATTGTTTCTCCTTGCATTTGGATGGAGGATTCTCCTCCATCTTTGCTGCATTTGATTGCTTCTGAGGCTTCCCCTTCTTTGTACCTGATTTCTCCCCTCTTTTTTTTTTTTATACAAAAAAAAAAAAAAAAAACTTTTTTTCACATCATATTTTAATTAAAAAAAAATTGAAAACCACTAACAAAGCCATAATTGTATCCATAATTTTTATTTTTGAATGCCAATACTCCTCAAATATTCGTGGCTATGATTATGGCGTCACTCATAACAATTCTACTAGTACAAAATAAGTTGAACCAATTGAGATAGACAAGCAACAATTTGAATAATTAAAAAAAGTAACACAAAAAAAACAAAACAAAAATTTATGGCAAAAACAAAAAACAAACAACAAATAACACAAAATGTTTTCCATAATTAACAAAACATAAATAAATTTATTTAGACAATATTTTATAATTTTTAAAAGTGAAATATTTTATGGACCAATGCCACTACACTATCACCACCCTACCACAACCAACACCACCAGCCCACCACCACCACCACCACCACCACCACCACCCACCACCTCCAACACCCCCCACTAACAACATCACTAATTCAACCACTAGCTCATTAGTTCCAAAGTTACAATCAAATATATTAAAAACATTTTTTATAAAAAATATTTTCTACCAAAATAAACAAATAGAAAAATAAATATATGGGAAAATTATTCAATACTCCCGAAGTACCATGTGTCCATACTATCACCAATTACTTAGCCCCATGTTGTTCTCTCATTCCCAACATAAATCGTGGGCTCTTGCGCCTCTCCACCAATCAAAATCTTATGGAGTACCACGTGTCCATATTCCAAGAATACTGAATAATTACCCGAACATATGTACTGGAGCCAATCCAATGGAACTACTACTGGTACATAATTTATTAACAGCAATGTACACACACAGATCGTCGACTCGCACAGAAAGATATAGATCTGTTTCTCTCCCAGAAGAACAGAGTTTAGATCAAGAATAGATAAATACTCATAACCCATCAAGTTACACTTTCAACCTAAAAACATCAGAGACCCTGCTCTTCACTTTTTACATAATTCACAGTCAAAATCAAGTAATCCTAACAGGGAAAAATATAATAATAATAAAAACAATATTTATGAGCTCATATATGAACAAGCAACTACCGAGCAGTTGGCTGCGTAATTGACTCATCAATCGACAAGTAATTTTCGCTTGCAGCTAAATCCATATTCAAGGAAGAATGCATAGAATTCCTTGATATCTCATCCGAGTTAGAGTTACCCTCTCTCGCTGCCTTTGCTCCCCTTTCAATTGAAATAGCATCTTGAATCTCTTTTATGACTTCTGACATTGATGGCCTCATGCTTCCGTGGGGTTGGACACACATCAGAGCTTTCTCCGCTATCTTCCACATTGATTGGATGTCATATTCACCCAGCGAGAGGTCAATGATTCCTTGAATGTTCCCATTTTCAATATGTAATTTTGCCTGTGTTCCAACTTCCAAAAATTAGAAGGCTATTACCTATTTGGTCGTGTTTTTATTCAATAGAAATCACAGTAAACTTGTCAAGTGAACACATCCAAATAGTATATTCAAATTATAAAAATTACCGGCTTTTTAGGAAAACATCAAAAAGGCTGTTTTCGAAAAAATTTCAAAAACTGCTTTTAAACAAAAGTGAAAATGACTGTTTTCAAACTTCTTATCGTTTTTGTTTTTGAAAACAAGAAAATGAAATGAAAATTAAAAAACAAAAACAAAAACAAAAACAAAAACAAAGAAAATGAAAACACAACCAAACATACCCTAAAATTACACCACAAATCCACCTCATTACATCCTTAATTTTTCAATTTTTTAATTATAATTTAATGCTTACCTAAAATTAACCAAAAAAAATACCCTAAAAACTCTAATTCTCATTCCACCCACCCACTTCTCACCATCTTGACCGGGACCACCACTGTTGCTGCTCACTGCCACCACCTCTCACCTCCCTGCTGCCGCCTCGAGGCACCCCTTCTCCTCCGTTTGAAAACACTAAATTTGAAACCTCTCTTTCTTATAGCATTGTATGGGTAGGGATCATGCGGGTGAAGTTCCCTGGGGGGGTCGCAGGGGTGGGGGACTGAAGGAGTGCTGTTTGCTGGTTGGGGGCTACTGGGTGGTGGTCGTGATGGTGGAGGACTACGTGCTGGTGGTTACAGCTGTGGGAAGGACTACAAGTGTTGATTGCCAGAGTCGAAAAGGGCTGGGGGTGGCAGTCAGAGGTGTAGAAGTGAGGGTTTGAAAGGCTTTGGGTGTAAAGAGAGACAGGAAGCTAGGGATGAGGGTATAATTGGAATTGGAATTGGAATTGGAATTATGGAGGGTGTACGGAGATAAAATGAAAACTTTATATTTTTTAAGGGGGTGCAATTAGAAGAGTGGTATAATGAGGTGATTTGAGGTGTAAATAGAGTAACCCAACATGCCAATACCATATATAAAAAGGAAAACCCCAAACTGTCCAGGGATCCTTATACCCAAGGTTTTAACCAAACAGCTACATCATCAGCGGCATCATTTTAACAAATTCAATTTCTTTTATATATGCAAGCCCAAAAATAGTGCAAAAAATACTATTTTAAAAGAGGGCTACTATTTACCCCTACCTTATTTCTTTGGACCCCCACTCTTTCATTTTTTTATTTTAATTCCAATTTTATTCAAATATAAAATTCCAACAACACCCTTATTCCTAACCTTCTAACCCTATTGTCCCAAACCTCAACCCTAATTGTCTGCCAGAGCTTTGCTGGAAAACTCCGGAAAAGGCCTTAAGAAATTGCCTTGGAGCACGTCTCCACCGCCACCTGACAAAGGTGCCAGTTTCTCATCCATAGCAACCCCACAATGTCCTCCGCCTCGACGACGCCAACAAGCTCCACCACGAGCTAGGGTCCCCCGCGACCACTCCATCCTCCGCCACCCCCTCCTCTTCCAAACCTACCACCACCATGACTCCAAGATGTGGTTCGGGTTCACTGACTTCATGGACTCTCTGATCAAACAAGAGAGAGAATCATGGATTCAATGGACAAACATAGAGTCAACACTGTTCGAAGACTACTAATGATGTCTGTGAAAAAGAGAATTGCTTTGAGAAAATTATATCATTGCAGGTTGTTGTTTGGGATTCCTGAAGATTTCAGAGATAAGGTTTCGAAATACCCTGATTATTTTAGAGTTGTGGTTGAAGATGATAGAAAGAGAATGCTTGAGATCCTTTATTGGCAGTGAGTGAATTGGAGAGAGAATTCATGGTGGATGAGTATCGAATGAAGAAAGCTTTCAAATTTCCGGTGAAGCACAGGAAAGAATTGGATTTGGACGAGGGGTATAGTTGGGATTAAAGTGGGAGTTCAAAGAGAAAATGGGAGGGTCTCAATTAAGTGAGTAGGGGTTCAAAGAAGTGGGGGGTCCAAAGAAATAAGGTAGGGGTAAATAGCAGCTCTCATTTCAAAAATAAAAAACAAAGAAGATATTTCAATTAACCATGACATTTTCTAAGGTATTTTATGCATGATAAGTATTAAAGATTCTGAATCAGTATGCATCCATCAGTTTGATGTCTAAAAAGACGAAAGATGTGAGCCACGAAATAGAAGTTGAGAAGCATGACTAATTAGAGTATTCAAGATATATATTTGCCCATTCAAAATTTCAATAGTCCTGTGTTTCTGGAGTAAGGCCAACTTACCCATTGGACTATGTTACGACAGTTTACACCAAAGCTTTCATTAGATATTGCTTCTTGACCAGATATCAGCTCGAGAAGGATCACACCAAAACTATAAACGTCACTCTTGTCTGTTAACTGTTGAGAGATGTAATACCTGCACATCACGTGTAAAAAAAATTTCAAACCTTCAGAAATGAGGTGAAAACATGAAGCCTGAGGCTTTGAGAAAGCCGTGTACATGCTACAAAACCTTTATCTTTTTGATCATACAATTTCTGACAGTACCATGAAGTTGCCAAACTAATTTTTTCAAAAATTGGATCTATTTCAAATGGTAGATTCCAAATTTGAAATGTTGATCGGATCACTCAAATTCAATGTGATGTCCCGACACGCCCAAGCAGTTACAATTGATTGAATTCAGAAATGCATGTATTTGTTATACGTAGTTCTATAGGCCAATTGCCATCAAATAATCAAATTTTAGATGTGAACAAAAATTCATTCACATTTCACAAATTAGACACTCTAGAAGATTAGTAGGGGGGAAAATAGACTGCAGAATTCAACATACAAGTGAACTGGGTCAGTAATAGTATGTACAGGTGATTATAAAATTGTATCTTTGGCCTATTTAAACATCAAGATTTAGAAAATGTGCATGGATGGAGGAGAACAGAAGGAATCAAATATGAAGTGGGAGCTCCTCTTGTGCTTACAGTGAGCTCATTCTCTTGTCCTCTACGTAACACAGACATGGACATGCGATACGATAAAGACACACTGACATGACAATTTTAAATCGATATGCCTGGGTCAAGTTAAAAATTTATATTTTTATAAAATTATTTTGTATCAAACATATGAATAGTTTATTCAAACATTGAAAAAAAAACATAACACTAATTAACATAAAAAATAAAAAATAAAAACATATATTTTATAGCTTTCAAAGATTTCATTCAAGTACAAATTGCATTCTAATTTCTATTTAAAATTTTAATTAAGACATGTTGAGAAAGTGTCAAGAAAGTGTCAGACAAACTTTTAGTAGTCTCCGAAGATTGTCGTGTTCGACATGACACAACTCGACCATAGAAGTATATGTGCTTCTTAGCTCATCCTTATATCTGCAATGATATTCTCATACAATCAGATGACCAATTTCATTCTCTTATCTTTAATATATATCCGACTCCAGTTACCTTTCTATTGACAACACATAAATTTGACTTACCCTTTCTTCTTGACATGACTTATTTCAGTTCTTTATTTACATTTATATGAAGGCATTTGGTACTGTAACTCTTGTGGGTAGACTTCCATGTGGGGGCTGTGAGTAGTTTGGCTTAAAACCCAAGATCTGTAAGATCCATGGGTTACAGTGAGTGGAATCTTGCTAGCCCCAACAAGAATTATACTGCCACCAATATATTTGAAAGTATGCCAAACAAGGTATTTAACTTAATTTCAAGGAAAAAAAAAAAAAAAGAACTTGAGGATTTATGAAAAATCCTTACTCAGGATCCAGATACCCAACAGTGCCACGTACTATGCTCGACACATGGGAAGTTCCATCCACTGCAAGTTTTGAGAGACCAAAATCTGAAACCTTTGCATGCATGTTTTTGTCGAGAAGGATATTGCTGGTTTTCAAATCCCGGTGAATAACTGCTGGAACACAGCCTGTATGAAGGTATTCGATTCCTAAAACAAGAAAGAGAACACAAGAATCCAATTAGTTTCTTTGAAGTAGGAACTGGATTCTCTTTAGCTAAAAAAAAAATAACTTTATCCCTTGGCTAACAAACCTTTTGCGGCATCTTCAGCAATCTCAAGGCGCTTGATCCAACTGATGCTTCGCTCATATGTTCGAGGTCCTAAGAAAATTTTTATTTGGGTAAGCAAAGAAAAAATCAAAATTATTTGTATTTAGAAGGAAAATGTAGCTTACCATAAAGATGTTCCTTGAGAGTTCCACTGTGCATGAATTCATAAACCAGGATACTTTTCCCTTCTTCTTGGCAAAAACCAAGGAACTGTACCAGGTTCCTGTGATGTATCCTCGAAAGAAGAGTTACCTATGTCAAATGGAAGCATGGGTAAGTTCACAATAACCTTTTCTTTTTCTTTTTGTGACACTAACTAAAGAAAATTCCACGTGATACAGAAAAATAAACTTCATTACTAAGAAAAAAGGAACAAGCATCATGAAAAAATGTTGAGAAAAATGTTTCCTCATCTTGTTTTGAAACTAAATCAACATATGCCAAAAAACTTCGGAGGCTGAAAGGACAAGAGGAAGGCCAAAAGGAATGTGAGTTGAGGCAATGAGAATGAGTGCTTTGGATTTAATGGACATGATTGATTTACTAAGATCTGACTAGAAAATATATGTAGCCAAGTCACTGTGCATTTTAGAACTCTAACCTAACTAGGGTTAACTATATACATTCTAAAGACCAGTTCCAAGTTCATTCTTTTAAGATGACTTTAAATTGTTGATTGTTTGCATGCCAACTCTTCAATGAGGACACAAGTGTGGATTGTACTTTAATTTTATTTAAGTTATTGCCAAATGTTAATTCGTTTCTAAAGAGCTAAAGAGCCCTTATTTTGAGAATTTTTGGTTTCTAAAGAGCTAAAGAGTCCTCATTTTGCGAATTTTAGTTCTCTAAAGAACTAAAGAGTCCTTATTCTCAGAATATCATAAACCCCAGAAGATTCTCCAGTGCATGTGTGCTGGTTTTGAAACGAAATTTCCTGATCTTTGTTTTCCCTCCTAGAGAATAATAAATTTTAGATTTGATTCTTATAGCTTTTTCTTCTCTCTCTCTCTCTCTCTCTTTCCCTTTCCCTCTCTGTCCCCTTCTCCTTAATCCCTTCTCTGTTTCTCCTATAATTCTATGATAACCTAGTCTTATCTTCCATCCCTCTCTTGGATAGCCCATTTCCTAGCATCTTAAGCGTTTGGGGCAACTGGTGACTTGACATAGTATCAAAGCTCAGGTTGGGGGAAATATTGGGTTCAATTCTCTCCATTTACAATTGATCCCCGTTTTCATTCTCTCTTCTCGTTCGGTGTTGTTCTTTTATTTTCATTTATGACACTATAGTTGTCAGAATCTTACGATTCACAATTCAATTCATGATGTACAGATCAATACACATCTATAGGTGAATCTATTTTGGGAAAGAATTGGTGGTGAATCATAGTATTCACAATTCAATACACAATTTGATTTACAATTTATGGTTTTTATGATTCTTGAAATTGTTAGGTCTGACAGATACCAATGTCTTTTTACCTATTTTTTATGTGAAAATGTCATAATACAAGTGTTTAGTGCTTATATTGACTTACATCAAACAAGGACTGCCCATGACATTTGGGCCTATTGTATTAATCCAAAACATGGATTTAAATTGATCAAATCAGTTGAGCCCAAGGCCACCTATCAATTAGTAAAACAGCGCAGTTTGTCTTGATGCAAACTGATGATTTTTTCTGGTCATCTTCTCTGTCGCCAACAAGAACTCCAAGAATGCAGCAATGAAACTACTATGACTTGTTATGAACTAATCAGTCCTCCGTTTTACATGACAATACATTGTCCCACTAAATAAAATAAAATCCGCAGCCATTGGTGATGTCGAAAAATACTAATTAAGGCCTCGCTGGGCAACTCACTGTTTTAGCTTAAAAGTCAAAAAGTCACCAAAAAAACTAAAAAGCCAACAACCTATACCAAAAAGTCAAAGATTCTCATTTCTCTCTACTTTTTGCACATTTTTTCGTAAAAAACCAAAAAGTCATTCCAAACGTACTAAATTTTTTACCTCATATTTTAACCAAAAATTCAAAATGTTACTAAAATAGACTGTTCCCAAATGAGGCCTTAGTGAAGTCTCTATAAGTCTTTGCATCGGGCCGTCAATCAACATATTTCGACAATGGGTTAGATCAGCCCGACTTTTAAGCCAAACACATTTCTCTTCCCACTAGCTTTTTTGCTGCTGCTGCAATGGTGATACCAAAAGCCTCATTTAAGATCTAGTAGATAGAATTAGAAGACAAAATTTGCATCTGTGAAATGTAGTTTTTTGGAAACAACACTGTCAAAATCCCTGCTCTGATGCCACTCATGGTCCTAAAAAGACCAAAGAACCTTGGTGGATGCAGTCATGAGACTGGGTATCACATAAGAGAGGGAGAGAGATGGGAGAAACCATTGGCAATAACTGCTAAAAAAACATGTACCAGAATGCATATTTACAATGTATGAATGGTTATAAAACACAACCATCGATATCAATTCAAAAGAAAAACAGTTAGAACAAAACTGAACCAACTGCTCAAGACCAACCGGAATTTTGGTTTTCAGTCCGTTTTTTGTAATGTACGGTCTGTTTCGGTTTTGAAAATTTTTACACAACGACAAACCAAACTGACCAAAATATTATATTTAAATACTTTTATACTTAATTCTTTGAACACTAGAAGATAAGTGCCTAACAATGCACTTTCTATAATAAAAATTAAGGAGTGAGGCATTTATAGAACAATTTCCACCCTTTTTCTTCATTTATTGCCAATGTGGGAACCCTTTAGAACCTCATTTGAATCCCTCCTCTACACACCAAACCGACAAAACTGAAAAAAACTGAACCGTAACATGCAATCTGTTTCAGTTCCTCAATCAACAAAAATGAACAGTTCAGTTTGGTGCTAAACTTTCCCTCAACCCCGGTCAAACTGAACCACTTACACTCCTATTCAACCCATTGAGGGTTATGCCTCCTTCATACATATATCCATTTCAGTTTGATCTCGTCTCAAACACTCTTCATGTAGGATACAATACAACCACCAATGGACCATTCAATGTTCAAAATTTAAATGTGATCAACCACATATAGATGTGTATTGGACCAACAATTACTTAGTTTGGCTATCTGTGTCATCTAAAATATATATTTTGTCAATTGTTGTACAAATATGCGACATAAATACCTTACGAGCACATGTAAACAGGGAGAATAAAGTATCCACAAAAGGAAAGCATGTAAAACACAGAAAGGGGTTGAATAATAATGAGGAAAGTTACCTCATTTGAAAATTCTCGCTTTCCTTGGTAGGAATTACTAGTCAAAACTTTGACCGCGATCTCCTTTCCATCTATCAATTTTCCATAGTATACAACTCCAAAGCCTCCTGAGCCAACTTTTCTCTCAAACTTATTCGTGGCATCTTCAATTTCAGAAAATGTGAAGCAATGTGCAGCATCTTTGGCAGCATCACCCAAGGATGAAACAAGTCTTTGAGCAGGCATAGGATGTTCAAGCTGGCCTAAAAAAATGACAAAATATCATGTCAAGCCAACTAAGGTTTACTATTACATTAACAAACTATAATCAAATAGTACCACACTCTGACCTTGCTTAGAATAATTCTTCCTTGCTTTGTGCATTAGTAGGCAGGAGGCAATGATAGCAACAAGCAAAACACCAGCCCCAACTGATGATCCAATAATAATTTTATTGCGGTTCCCTCTGTTGCCCCCTTTATAAAGATTAATATTCCCAGTGTAGCTGAGGAGAATCAAAAGAAAAAATAATAATAATAATAAAAATACAGCTTACTATTTTGAAGTACAAGTGGAAGTGCAAGAATTTGTGTAAAAACATATTGGATGAGCCAAGTTTGCACAAGTAGCAGATATTGTAATCTGAAGTCAGTTTGTTGTGATCTCAATTCTGCACAAGTAGCAGATATTGCGATTTCAATTTGTGGGTCAACAACATTCAACTTTCTTGATTATTAAAAATTAAGTCAAAACATTTCATCAATATTTGATATCAAAAATAGAGATGCACGTCAAATGGAAAGATGGGTGATCTTGGACAGGTTGATCGCATCAGTGTTAAATGATATTATGTCAAAGAATCAGACAAAGCAATATAAAACCAAACAAACAAAAAATCTTGATATCAAAAAGAAAAAATGTACAGCCTCCATCTAGAGCATAATACATGCAAACAAGCTGTCTTTATGAAACATCTATACATCTCCAACTTTTGTGCTTGCAATGAACTTGTGAGCCCAACTAATCTGAACCAATATTAAGTCAGCTAGGATGAATTTTAACATGAGGTTATTCATCATACAAGTTACAAGAACAACTACAATAAACAAAATTAGTTACTTAAAAAGTACAATGTATTTGCATAGTCAATCACTCCAAATGTATGCAAAATGCTGTTCTGGTTGTCTATGAACTTCAAAATTTTCAAGATCTATGTGTCGAACATCTTATCTTTGTACCAGATGCATCTTTCTGTCTGTCCTTATACCCAAACCAAACTATGATGCATTGTAACTCATGAAAATAGAATAATCTTAGAAACAAATGAGGTTGCAACACATGTTACACATAGAAGACAACATAAATCAAAAGGCAAACATGTAAATAATTTTCATAAAATAATCAACACATAACATTCTCATGATCCAATTCTACAAGTAAAGAAATGACACCCACTTGAAAACAAGATTATTATTGAGAAGACCTGTTGGCACTGTTCCAGATAACTTATTGTTCTGCACGTACCTGCAACCATTAGATTTATCAAGCAACCAAAACCTTTCATTCAGCGGCAGTGGAATAGATGTGAGATACAGAACTAATACAAAATACGAAAAAGAAAACCCAAAATCAGAATAAATCATTTATTTGCATCAACGACAACTGTCAGGTTGATGTCCTGCAGCACATGATGTTAACTGCGCTTAAGAATCTTCTTTTGTGTGCCATTGTTTTTTGTTTTCTGTTTTTTTTTTCGGCCCAGGGCAGAGGGTAGGAGTGTCACTCCATTTTCACTTACAGAAACAAGTAATCATTTCAGTGCATCATTTCAGATTAACAAATACTATGAGTTCCTCTACTGAGAGGTTTTGGCAGAGTCTCTCAAACTATTATGCATTTGTACTAATTTTAGTTAGAAGTTCTCAAAACTTACAGTTCCCTCAGATTTGGTAGCTCTGCCATATAGGAAGGCAGCTCACCAGTCAATTGATTGTTCTCCAGATGACTACATAAACAAAAATAAAAGTCAGATAATTTTTAATTTTCATGAAGAGAGAACAAAAAAATTGGGTTTACATAATCTCCAAGTCCACGCATCCAGAAAAATCAGGTATTTGACCAGTCAGCGAATTCCCATCAAGCCACCTGCAATCAGCAGATAAATACATAATGTAGGGGACTCCAGTTGACTTGGTACTAAACAAGGGAATTTTTGTTGCCAGCCAGAAAAATGAGAATGAAATGTGAAACTTACAGCTCAACTAAGCCACTCAACATTGTCAAGTTTGTAGGGATATTGCCCGTCAAATTCTTCCCAGACAATTCACTGGCAAGTACCAGGGAGACAATAGATTTGATGAAACCATTAGAAATTTTTTTTTCCCATTTGATCATATATCTATATTCATGATTGTGAGATTGAATACAAAACCACAAAAGAGGCACAAACTATGTTGACATTGCAAGATTTAAGTAGAATCAAGAGAGGGCAAAACCTTTACATTTTAGTTATCCTAGGTTGAGGATCTGAGTTACACTGGACCCAGGACCATGGAACTGGAAGGCATGGGTCACCACCTTCTAGTGCCCAATCTGTTGATGAGTAGAGTGAGACCACACTAGCAATTACCGATCCTGTAACTCACAAAATTTAGAGTCAGATGGTAAGGCCTAAAATTTTTTAAATCAATAGAAAAAACTACTTAAGAAGCAAAGAGTGTGCTCCTGTGTAATGTACAAAGTTTAGAAAAAAGAGAAGAAATAATTATGATGTATACCAATATTGGAAGTAACTATCCTTCAAATTAAAGAAAACAACAGTTCAGAAAAACAGTGAATTTTGAATCAGGAAAAATATTTATAAAGCCGTGCCCGCACCAAAGAAGCAGAACGATGCTTACCATCAACAGAACCATCATTTTTCTTAAGATACTTATTTATCTCCATTGCATTCAGGAGTGGGCCCAAGGAAGAATCAGACGTTCTTCCAAATCTAAAAGACAAGACAAAAGGGAGAGAAATGTTGTAGTAACCAGGCTCATACAGACGATATTTTCCTAGAGCGTTTTCTTCAATATTAACAATAGGTTTGCTGAGATCAGGCATGCCTGGGAGAACCAGTCTGAATTTTCTGCTCTTGTTACCCACATCTTCAATTTCTGCAAAATAGGTGAATGCCCAACCAAAACCCGGAAAACCATCCAGATTTAGGCGGTACGTTAATGATCCATTTCTACCAACTACAGCTGTCTGCATCACTTTCTGCGGTGGTCTTTCACCAGAGCTTACATCAATTGGTATTTTGGTGGATACTTTCTCAGTTCCCACAGCAACATCAACAAGGTAATTTGCTTTCCTAAGAGAGTCAGATTCCCATATTCTATCAAATGGATCATCAGGATACCTGGATTGAGGGGTGAAAAAAGAGGATATGATATATACATAATTTTATATGGTTAATCCGAGGGCATCCAAACAAAATAACAGATTACCAACTGAACTGTTCCCGTCTGAGAATATTTAAGATAATTTGAATTGCTTTTGTTTTATAAGTTTTGTTTGCCCATTGCAATTAGCATCTAGATAATGCGGACTCTGAAAGACCAAACAATTCTAATTAGATAGCCAAAGGCATACCTGACAGGAGCTTCACTATCTGCCCCAAAATTTATTCTTGCAGATATGCTGAGATAGAACTGACTTTCATACTGTGTAAGGTAGATTGAACCATTGAATTGTCGGAGTTCAAGGGTAGAGATAAAAGGCTGCCCTGTTGTAGCATTGGATAAACACACACTTATGGTCGGATCTAAAGCCAGAAATATTAACTCTTGGAGCTCTATCGTATTAGCATCCGAAATAACAATGGTAGCCCAATGAGTTGCCCCGAGGGAGATGTCAAACTTTGGATAAACATTATTGTTGTCAAAGTTACCATACAAGAAGGTCGCTCTTACAAGGTACCTAGTTCTACTTATGACTTCAAGTGTGTAACAGTACTTCCTGTCATCAGCAGGGAAGTATCTTAGAGTCTGATATTGTTTCCTTGTCTCATTTGCTACAGAAATATTAGTTATTTTCCCATCAATAAGACGATCATCAGGAGTCCACTCGAGGCCAAGTTCATCGGTGAAATTTCCTGTACCGCCACAGTCCAAACTTACAAAACCTGCTTCACATGATAAAATTTGTCAGTATGATGGGAATAAGTAGAAAGAAAGATTGTCATCTCTTATTTCAAGACTCTGGCATGGAACTTTAAAAACCAGCAATGCATATAATTCAAAAATCTATCAACTCTCAATCTAAGTTTTCCGAAGTTAGCTCTATGAGGTCATGTGGCTTTAAGAAAACCTAGGGCAACCTTTTTGTACCTACATATTTAAGGGTAAATACTTGCAATCATCCTATCCTAATATACACAACCTAAGCCAAAATTGCATTACTTGAAATTTCGTTACACATTAAAATAGCTTCAAGCTCATCTTGCTTTGCTGTTCTGTTTTCTACCTTTCTAGTTTTTATCATGCACTTGTCAAACACAAAAATTCAAGTTATCATTTTCCATAATAAAATATATACCCTTATATATTGGAACCACCACAGTTATGATCCTATTCCTCAAGTAGTTTATAGTTTGATGTGAATTTCTAAGAGCAACAGGGATCGACTGTTACAGTGAGTTACTTAAGATGACCTTGCGATAATTTCCAAACAAAATAATTAGAAAATTGGAATTAAACCATAACTTCAAAGGACGTACTACTGCACACATCGTAGTTGAATTTTGTCAATTACCTTCCATACAACTAATAAAAAAGTTGGTCAATAAACAATCAGAGTAGTGCAAATTGACATTTCAGAATAAAATTTTTCAGTTGTAATTCAAACGGAAACTTCAACTCGCTCAGAAGTTAGAAGTTTTTCTTAACATTAAATGCAGATCATGCTTGTTTTCCACATTTGGTTTTAAGGAAATAGTCATGGCTAAGAGGGAAAAAAATACACAGACACACACACAAAGTGTGCAAAAATAACATGACTATGGAAAATTCGAGCAGCTTATTCTATGCCATCACCACTAAGACTGCCACTTTATTTCATAGTTAGTATCACACATTGCATCCTCTGCTTCAAAACCTTAACTTCTAAAATTCCTTTCTGGTGTTTATATTAATGTATAATATATAAAAAACACTCGGGCACCATTATTAATATTCTCTCTCTACCCTTTTCTCATGCTTTCAACACAGTAAAAACAAAATGAGAGAAAAATAAAAATCAACCCCAAAAAAAATATTCAAAATCAACTGTAACCATTCAATTTTAGCAGTATACCTTTTGCTGTTCAATGGAGGCTTCTCTTGACAACGGCAAGCAATGAGTTCAGTGTAGTTGTGTAAGAGATGAAAATAGAAATCCATATTTGATAATTGTGCGCACAACTCATTAAATATTTCTGTGCATCACCAGTTTCCATATTAAACCAACTTGCTCAGAGTTGTGGAGTCAGAACAAAGATGTTGGAAACTGCCTTGCTCAAGTAGTGCAAGCCTAGGAGTTCCTTTTTTGATTAAAAAAAAAATGTGATACTTTTTGATCAATTAGAGAAATGTGGATCAGAAGTGATAATTTTGGAACAGTTAGAGAAATATGGATCAAATGTGGAAGTTCTCGAGCTAATTGAATTTTTAAAGTTTTGAGTTCATAATACAGTAAGAATTCACAAATGTGAGGAACCTTCCCGCAAAACATGGGTAGTTGAGTTTAACAAATTTTAAAGGATAAGGTGGATTGAAACTACTTAGATGAGGTGGTTTATGAGTTTATCAAAATTTGTTAAATTTATAATGACAAAGGTTCAATGAGTATTGACAGGACTTGTAGAGGAAGGCAGAGGGTGTGAGAAGCTTCATGGCACGGAAGGTAAACCTAAACCAAACCAAACCAAGCCTTAAGTCTCATCAAATGGGGTCGGCTTCATGGCAGGGAAGGTAAGGCTTCTGATTTTAGTAAAGCAAGGAAAGGCAGAGTAAAATATATACAGATATATTTTAGGTCGTGAGACCCTCTGATACAATGTAAGAGTTTTGAGAATGGAATAGATTTGTGTTCATATCAATGTAGGTATATAAACATGTTACATAAAGTATATAAGAGGTATGAACGTAAATTAGGCCTAAATCTAAGCTGTAATATACATAACTGAATATTAGCAAATATACAAAAAGGAAACAATCAGAAGACAGCTATGTAGGTTGCTTAACAAACACATGATGATTTTATAAGCATGTCGTAAAATTGCGTGTGATGTTGTTTGGGAAAGAAACACCCTGAGAAAACCTCTTTCGTCTAATTCTCTATTAATTGGACAACAATAGACTCAAAGCTTTGATGTGTTGGAACTAAATGTTATCATTAAATTTCTTTTCCAAATATAACTAGGTAAAGGGATTCAGGCAACAAAGGAGTTTAATGAATGTGGCCTGATCTAAGGTTAAACAAATGTTACTCTCCATATCATTACCAAAAAATTTGAGTCATAGTTTAACTCTTATCTATCAACCATATCATTGGCTTGTAATTTCCCTATAAACCACATTTGTGAAAATTCTGCTGTTTGTAGTAGCCAACTAACCATACCTATGTTAAATATAGGAATTAGAGTATATAAAATCTTTTTATTTTTAGTATTATGTATATAATCTATGATTGTGTCAATCACTGATCTGATTTAGTGCCTTGTTTATATTGTTTCTTAAATTGTATCATGAATCCATAGGGGGTGTTTGGGAAGAGCTTTTTTTAGCTTTTTTCGGCTAAAATAGCACTAAAAGACAAAATAGGCTAAAATAGCTAATAAGACAAAATATCACATCAAACCCATAATCATTTCACTTTTTCTCTCACAAACATCACATCCAACTACAAAAAAACCAACTATTTTCCCAAACACAAAAATTGTAGCCTCCTAAAATAGTCAAAAACTAAAATAGCCTACTAAAATAGTAACTTCCCAAACACCCACTATATATACATGGCCTCTACCTCATTCACTAGTAAACCAAATCATTCTTTTCATCCTTTTTGGTATCAGAGCCAAAGCATAGAAACCCTAGTCCTCTGCCCAGCCACTGTTGGCACCTCTGCCCCATTGCCAAACCACTGTTTCATCTTCTTCCTTCCTCCTTGAGTGCCGACAGTCCACTTCCAGCCCTCTATTTCACCCCACAGCCCCACCCAACCAGCCTAGACCCCTCGAAACCACCTACCCAACCCTCTACACCCCTCGGTCAGGTGCCCTACTGTTGCCAAGGGTCTTGTTGGCTGCTGACCAAGCTGTTTCCTAGCCATAGATGCTTCGGCAATTCTTCTAAGGCAATTCAATCCCTGTTTTTCCCTTTCTAGGATGTGGTGCTGATATATTAAGCACTTTTTTGACCTTTTTTTATTTAGTGGACTACCAAATTTGTTTGATAGCATTTATTTGGATTAGCCATTGAATTTTTTTTGGCTTCTCATATTTTTCTGCACTGTGTTGTTGTGATTTTGTATTTTTCAGCCCTTATTAATCCACCATGACTAACTCATCCCTTGTTGCTTCTGATATGCCCGCCAAACCTATCCTAGTGAGTTATGATTTTTCTCTTTCTCATCACACTCCTGTTCATTGCATTACGAGTGTAGTGTTTGAATGGGAAAAATTTGCTGCTTGGGGCCACTCCCTTAAACTCTATTTAAGGGAAAAGGGAAAGGCTCATAATCTCATTGGCTCTCATCTTCTATTTAGCCTGCAATGACAGATCCTACTCGTACCCAGTGGGATATAGATAATTACACTATTCTAGGATGGATGTTTGACCATATTTACCACATGTTTCTTTATTGCGATACGGTTTCGAGTCTTTGGCTTGCCTTGTCTCAGATGTATGTCCATGCTCATGATGATGCTCGCATCTTTAAGCTCTATCAGGACATTGCTTATGCCTCTCAGTTTGCTTTGGGTCTCTCTGTGTCAGAATTCTTTAGATACTTTCAAGCCCATTGGGAGGAATTGGCTCAATATGAGCCTTTGATTGAGTTACTAGTAGACGCCACCACTATTGTGTCCAACCGCCTTGTCCGCTAGCACACTTACTAGTTTCTAATGGGTTTAAACTCTGAATTTGAATCTCTTTGAAATCAGATTTTAAACACATCGCCCATGCCATCCCTCTATGAGGCCTTCGCCACCATTAATAGTGATGAGCGTCATTGGCATTTGGTTTAGCCCACCATTACTCCAGTGACTCCTATCTTATATGACCAGATGGCTCTTGCAGCAAACTCTGGTTCTTGGGGCTCTACTGGTTCAGTTACCTGTCATCATTGTGGGGCTCCTGGTCATGTCAAGGCTCGCCACTTCAAATTTCATCTTGAGTTGAGGCAACGATCTTCCCGCCCTCGTGGTTCTGGCACACCTCGCACTGTTGCTTTCGTGGAGGCCTCTCATGCTTCTGGGTCTCCAAGTATTCCTCTTTTACAGCAGTTACAGACTCAGATTAGCCAGCTTGAGACTCAGCTAGGGACTTTGACCACTAATTCTTTTAGCCCATCATCCTCTACTATTACTACTCTCGCAACAAGTACTTCTACTGCTTTTCATGTTCGGTCTACTAGGCCCTCATGGGTTTTGGATTCTGGGGCTTATGATTATATGACAGGTGAGTTTTCCTATCTGTTTGTCTTGCTGATGGGTCTTTATCCTCAGTTCATAATAATGGTCAAGTGTCTTTATCTCCTGATATTATTCTATCATTTGATTTGTATAATCCTAATTTTGCATATAATCTACTATCCATTAGTCAGCTTGCCAAGTCTTTCAATTGTACTATTATTTTCTTACTTTCTTCGTGTCTGGTACAGGACCTGAGTTCAAAGAGGATTTTTGGCAAGGGATATGAGCGTGATGAACTTTACTACTTTGGGGATCCACCGAACCAACCTCCTTCTACTTTAGCGAGTTTTCAGGTGTCTGTTTTGCCTGCTTCTATATCTCGTGTTTTTAATGTTCAAACTTTAGAATTGTGGCATGCACGCAAGGGTTACAGCGGTGTAAAGGTTGTAGCATAACGTTGCAGAACTTAACCGTGAATTTTTCTATTTTTCGCACAATTTGAAAAAAACTTATCAATACGCACATTTTTTTTTCATGATCATATTTATTGGGTTTTCAAATAAATATTGATCAATTTTTATAAATTTTTAAGTTTGATCAAATATATTTAATATTTTTAAATCACTATAAACTAAGTTTTTTACATTTTATTTTAATAATTAATGACTTTATATTATACAAAAAATCAATCACTAACTATTATATATAAGATAAACAATGACAAAAGTAAGAGAATAAATAAAAACTAAATATATATATATATATATTAATCAAGCCAAATAGATAATGTGACCACACTTATTATTATTATTATTATTATTATTATTATTATTATTATTATTATTATCAAACAATATATAGATATGTATACACAAACAAAATGGTTAAGTGATAGCAGCTGAGTAGAATAGCATAGGTCTTACAATTTCAACAAATCAATAACATGTTCTTCATCTTCCCTATTCTCTCTCTCTCTCTCATTTCTCCATCTTCCCTCTTCTCTCTCTATCTCTCTTCTCTCATTTTCAACTTTTTTTTTTTTGGTGTTTTTTTGTGTTTTTTCGAAAGAAGCAATTCGGAATCGTTACATAACGATGCGTAACAGGCCGTTACGGCACCGTTACGACCGCTATAGCAGCCACTACGGCCGATACACCTGTGAATCTTAATTACACTGCAAAAGCGGCCGTAACGGGTGGCGGTAACTACCACAACCGTTTATGTAACGGTTGCGACCGCTTTTTAAAACCTTGCATGCACGTATGGGTCATGTCAATTTTCAATACTTATGTTAACTTTTTTTCCTTTATTAAATAAAGCTTGCAAAGATTTTAAATTTCATCGTGTGGTTTGCGAATTATCTAAACATACTCATACCAGTTACATACCTCATATGACTCATGCCTCTAGTGTTAGAATGTGTCCCATATCGCCTGAAGTTGCCCTATCTGTGCTGATTATAAGGTTCTAGTTTCCCTCTCCTTAGTACCTGGTTTGTAAGGAGAAGTGTAGGCTAGGCTTTTCAACTTGGTATTAGAGCTTGGTTGGGCCTGTGATTGGTGTGCCGTTTGTTCGGCTACTGTATGTTGTGGTCCAGGAGGGTGTGTTGGAATGTGTCCCACATCGCCTGGAGTTGCCCCATCTGTGGTGGCTATAAGGTTCTAGTTTCCCTCTCCTTAATACCTGGGTTTTAAGGAGAAGTATGGGTTGGGCTTTTCAACTTCTAGTGCTGTGGACCTTATACATTTCAATGTTTGGGGTCCGTCTCTTGTTTCTGCTTTTTCTGGCCATAGATATTATGTCACCTTTATTGGTGACCACATTAGATGTACTTGGGTATATTTGCTCTATCGTAAGTCTAACGTGTCTTCCATTTTTGCTTAGTTTTTGCAAATGGTTAAGACTTAGTTTTGTACAATTGTTAGAAATATCTGTTCTGATAATAGTGGGGAATATATTTCCACTGTTTTTCGTTCTCATCTTAATCATACTAGTATTCTTCAACAACTTATATGTCCACAGACTCCTGAGCAAAATGGTATTGTTGAATGTAAAAACCGTCATTTATGTCTGTTGTAAGGTGCATCCTTCGTGGTATGAGTGTCCCTATGTCCTATTGGCATATGGCTATCCTCACCATTGTCTATCTTATTAATAGACCCCTAGTCGTGTGTTGCAAGGTCTTACCCCGTTTCAGGTTCTTATGCCGCATATTACTTTATTTCCTCTCCTATCCCATGTCTTTGGGTGTACCTGTTTTGTTTAGGATTAGAGTCCCGCTCATACAAAGTTAGATGACACGTCTATTCGTTGCATCTTTTTTGTGGTATTCTTCCATGTCAAAAGGGTATAAGTGTTTTGATCATGTGTCTCATCACTTCCACCACAATTTGGATGTTACTTTTTGCAAGGATCTCCTATTTTTTGGTACTAACCCTCCTTCGCAGGCTTCCACTCCTGTTACTTTTAGTGTTTGCCCTATTCCTATTTTGGACGAGGTTATGGATGAAAGTTATCCCCCCTCCTCATTCTCTACCTTCGCCGCCTTCTCCCTCTCCAATTGTAGGTATACTCTCCTCACCATCGCTCTCAGCTCCCTCCTACCGCTTCTCTGGTCTTTAGGTCAGGTACTTTTTCTCCTTTACATACATCTCCTCCACCTCCTCGTCGTAATCCCCTATTGCGATCGACATCCTCCAAACCGTCAGGATTATTTGAGTAGTACTAATCATCCCATTTCTCAGTATCTTCTATATGATAGGGTCTCCTCTACCTATCGCTTTTTTCTTGGCAAGCTTGAAGCAGAGGCCATTCCTTATTTTGTGTCAGAGGCCCTTCTGAATCCAAAATGAGTAGAGGCTATGCAAGCTAAGATGACAGCTTTAGAACAGAATCGTACTTGGGATCTAGTTCCTTTACCTTCTAGCAAAAGCACTGTGGGTTGCAAATAGGTATTTACTATTAAGTATCTAGCTGATGGCTCCGTTGACCATTACAAAATCCGCTTGGTGGCCAAGGGCTTCACCTGTGTTCCGGCGGATTTTGGAGCCACTTTTACACCTGTTGCCAAGCTTACCTCCGCTCATCTCTCTTGCAGCATTTCATTTTTGGCTTCTTCATCAACTTGATATCAATAATGCATTTCTTCATAGAGATCTTCTTGAGATAATTTATATGGCAACTCCTCCTAGTTTTCAGGCTGAGGAGGAGTATTCGAGAAAGTGTGTTGATTGTACAAGTCTTTGTATGGCTTGAAATAGTCTCCACGAGCTTGGTTTGGTTGTTTCAGTTCTATCATCATCTCTATGGGATTTGTTCAGTGCCACTCAGACTATACTTGTTTCATGAGTTGTAAATCAAACGGTTAGAATATAGTTTTGTTGGTTTATGTGGATGATATTATTCTCATAGGTAATGATTCTGTAGGCATTGATCAAGTAAAAAGGGATTTGGGACACACTTTTGATATTTAAGGATTTGAAAAGTCTCAAGTATTTTCTTAAGATTGAGGTGGCTCGCTCACAGCATGAGATTTCCTTATCTCAGAGAAAGTACACTCTTGACCTACTTCAGGATACTGGTATGTTAGGGTGTAAACCTGCTTCTACTCTTATAGATCCTAATGTCAAGCTCACATCAGAGTTGTTAGAGGATCCAGGTATGTATCAGCATCTTGTTGGGCATCTAATTTATTTGTCCAATACTAGATCTGACTTAATATTTGCAGTCAGTATTGTTAATCAATTCATGCATGCACCTCGTACAGAACATTTTGATGTTGTTCATCACATTTTGAGATATTTGAAGACCTCTCTTAACTTGGGATTATTCTTTACAGCCACTCCTCAATCTGGGCTCTCTTGTTTCACTAACCCTGACTATGCAGGATCTAGAACTGATTGGCATTCTACTTCTGACTTCTGTACTTTCTATGGTGATCATTTTATATCATGGAAGAGTAAGAAGCAAGTAGTTGTATCTAGATCTTCTGCAGAAGCTGAGTATTGAGCTATGGCAGACGAAATATACGAGATTCTATGGCTTCGTTCTATCCTAGCAGACTTGGGTTTTGAGAAGACTGGTCACGCCTCCTTGTTTTGTGACAACAAGTCTGCTATTATGCTGTCCTCTGATTTTGTCCTTCATGAGCGTACTAAGCATATAGAGGTTGATCTTCATTTCATTCGAGAAAAGGTTCGGACTGGTATTGCAAGTCTATCCTTTATCTCTTCCTCTTAGTAGTTAGTAGATACGTTCACAAAGTTTGTAGGACCGACATTACTCCAGTCATCCATTAGCAAGCTGCAGTTGTTGAATATCTTCACACCAGCTTGAGGGGGAGTGTTAAATACAGGAATTAGAGTACATAGAATTTTTTTATTTTTCGTATTATGTATATAATCTGTGATTACGTCAATCACTGATTTAGTACCTTATTTATATTGTTTTCTAAATTGTAACATGAATCTATTATATATACATGGCCTCTGCCTTATTCATTGGTAAGCTAAATCCTTCTTTTCATCATTTTACCTGAAGAACACCATGTAGATGGGTATGGAATAGGTATTAACATTTGCTCAGCTATTATGACCGGGTCATTTGTGTTAAACTGATTTTTGCTCTGCCAACCCAGCAAACAAAAAAATCCTTTGGGGGTTTAGATGCCTTTGTCCCAACAGTAAATGACACTACTTGAATTGCGTTTCTAGTTTTTGAGAGTCAAGCAAACATGAATCCATATATGTACCCACAAACACAATTTAGTACTTTAATTTCAGGAAATAGAAAGCAAAATAAATAAATAAAGTAAGTTAAATTACCATAGTCAGGATTGAAACTTCTATTTATTAGATCACTAACAAACCACAAAAAAGAGCTACTCATTTAACATGTAATTTAGTAGCATATGGTTTAATCAAAATTAAATGAAACTACCAATTGCTACAATTGAGATAAATAATATTCTGATATAATCATTATACAAGAGACCCACCAAGAACAGGGTTATCTTGATTTTTCATGAACAAAGTTAAATTGCAATTTAAAAAAACACCCAATGAAATATTTTGAAATTGGAGTAAATCACAAACTTAATATGCATCAGTTTTACTAAATAAACAGTAAATATATATATACACAGAGAGAGAGAGAGAGAGACCTGGCATCTGAGCAGTGGTGGCATCCAAGAGAAGAATAAGAGAGAAGGCGGTGGAGAGAAGGCGAAGTCTAGTAGCCTCCATTTCCCTTGTAGTGTGAAGAGATAAAAATGGTGGGGAAAAAAGAAAAAAGAAAAGAAAGATAGAAAAGTGACTGTATTATTAAAGCACAAAAACAAAACAGAAATGAAGCTTTCAAGTGATCAATAAGAAGCCATCAATGAACACACACAGAGTATCTGGATTCATTTGTACTTTGATAATTTCAGAGAGAGAAAGAGAGACTGAATGAATATGAGTTGTTGTGGAGAGAGAGAGAGAGAGAGAGAGAGAGAGAGGGTTTGTTTGTTTTTTGGTGCGGACCGGAGGAGACTGGACTGGAGATGGAGGGTGGGAGGAGTCTGCTGGTGGTTGCTTTCTTTTTGAGTGGGTATCCATGGGATGGGACCCACCAGTGTGTGGAGACTGGGCCTTTTTATTTATTATTAGTTAAATTATAAATAGAATAATGTTATTTTATCTCTTAATACACTAATTAATATATCAATTGATGATATAATATAATTTAAGATATTTTTAATTTATATAATGAGTGTAATCAATAATAATATTATAAGTAGTGTTGGTACACTAATTAGTACACTAATTGATACATGTAACACCACCGTTATAAATATATAAGTTTGTTTAAAATATGATTTATGATTCTGAAAATTATAAAGTTTTTAATTTTATAATAGAATATCTATTTTATTATTAAATTATTAAATTAATTAATAATTTTTAATAATATCATAAATTTATTCTAATTAATAATTTAAATAATTTTATTATTATATAATATGATTTATGATTCTGAAAATTATAAAGTTTTTAATTTTATAATAGAATATCTATTTTATTATTAAATTATTAAATTAATTAATAATTTTTAATAATATCATAAATTTATTCTAATTAATAATTTAAATAATTTTATTATTATATAAGAGAACAGTTATAAATTTTATTTTATTAGTTAATTTTACTGAATAAAAAATTATAATAAGAAAATATTTTATAAAATTTTAAATTACACAATAATTTATATTTTAAATAAATCTCAAAAAATATATTTATAATTTATCTTTATTTGTATTATTATTATTATGAGGGTTTTGCCAAACAGTGGACCAGATTCTGCCCACACTGGATTCCTTCTCTGGGTCCCACCAACCAACCATCCTCCATTGTTCCCATTCGACGTGACTTTCTTGGGTTTCGTTTCTTTTACATTACACACGCATTCCCTTCTCACGCCGATAAAAAGCAGTGTCTGATCTTTAACTTTCAAAAATCTTATCAAAATCCATTCGGTAAATTAGAGCAATTTCATCTAAACTTTAGGGTGTGTTTAGTTTGTGTTTATAGAGTAGTTGTTTAGATAAAAAGTATAAAAATTTATTTGATTTATTTTTTAAAAAAAATAATTTTGAAAATTTATTTTGAGAAGAGAGTTTTAAAAAAAGTGATTGATTTGATGTGTATGAGAGAGAGTGAGTGATTTTGAAAAGTAAGTAACCAAATAAAATTTTGAGATTTTTTTAAAAAAAATTTGTTTAATTTGATTACTCTTGAAAATTTATTTATAGAGAATTTTTCTCAAATTTTTTTCTAAAAAACGAACCAAACAAGGCCTTAATAATTTAGACGATCTATATTAACGGTCTATATAATTTGAAAATTGTGTCATTTTAATTTTGACCTTTTAATAATAATATATTTAATTTTAAATTTTAAATCTTATTTTAAATAAAGATAAATGAATATATTGTTATTTCATTTTAAGGGTGAAATTGTCAATTTGATAAAATATAAATTAGTTTGATAAAAATAAATATCAAAAAATTATTCTACTCACCAAAGATAAAATTATATTAAAATGATAAATCTTTTATATTTTTATTTTTTTAGCAAATTAATTTTTAGTATGTGTTTGGATGATGATCATGTAATGAGTAATTGTTTTTATTAATATTTTTAGATGGTTATCATATAATAGATGGTTGTATTTATTGTTAACATATATTTTTTTGTGGTTATCATATAATGAATGGTTATTAAGCTTTTAATATATAATCGAAATGTTTAATATATGAAATATTTTCAGTTTTAAATTTTTTGATATAATGCATTGGTTTAATAATAATATTAAAATTTTCACCGTGTTTAACTTTTGAAATAAATAAAAACTAATTTAATGAAAATAAATATCAAAAATAATATTTTTAAAAAATTATTTCTACCTTTCCAAAAGATAAAATTATATAAAAATATGTGTTTATAATTTTTTTCACCAATTTTTAATTTCTTAGAAAAAAATTTTAAAAATAGATTCTGAAAACCAATCAAACAAAACTTTATAACAAAAAAAGTTCTAACATTATTAATTAAAAAAATGCTATTATATTTCAAATAATATATATGTTAACCAACACAAAATAAGTTATATGACAGCTTTACCCTTTAAATGGAGCAACAATACCTTTAAGGGTTGGTTTGGAATGTCCTAAAAAAGTGTACTTTTTGACTTATTGGTGGGTTTGGGTTGGATTTGGGTTGGGTTTGATGTGATGTGTTAGAGAGGTGATGTGATTTAAATAAGATGATGTGACTTAAATAAGATAGTGACTTTTTGATTTTTTAGCTTATTTAGATTATGCCAAACTAGCCCTAATTATCCTTATTTGGAACGAGATTCAAAATTCAAGATTAAATGTATTACAATTAAAAAGTCAGTGATCAAAGTGACACAAGTCTCAAATTATAGGGCCTGTTAGTATAATTTACCCAAATTTATATGTCAACATTTTTTGAAGGCATAAGTGTAAAATTGATATATGCAAATTTAATATATTTAAAAAAATATTCTAACTGATATGTCAAATTTATTATTTTGTTATTTTTACTGTAATCTTTTATTTTAATATTTCTTGAAGTCTTTTATTAGTCCTTATCCTTAAATTAATGAAAACAAAAGCATTTGACATTTTCATTTTTATATATCAAGCATTGTTAAGACATCAAAATGACAACTCACTTTTGAATATTTAGGTGGAACACAATCGTACGTCAAATTTTATTATCAAAAGTGTCTTCTTATAATTGACAATTCAGGTAAAGATGCTTTTATAATCACCTCATAAACCTTGAAGAAGAGCTAATGATAGAGCATATACCTTCAAAATCGTATTTACAAATATCATCACTAAATCATCTTCACTCACAGCTTAAAAAATAGAGTATATACCTTCAAAATCGTATTTACAAATATCATCACTAAATCATCTTCACTCACAACTTAAAAAAAAGAATTTTATAACCAAGCACGATATAGTTAATCACCTTTTTGATTATAATTAAAACAAATCATAACAAACGTCATAATCAACCGTAACTAAAAGTCATATTCAAATTATAACTAACACTACAATAGGTTATAACCAAATATTCCAAATTGGAAGCATATGGTACATACTTTTTTGGATTGTACCATATAATTCTCCTTAATTGCTTGGTTAGAGTTTTTCAAAAATATTTTTCAGAAAATTCTACTTTCTTATTTTCTATGTTTTTTTGTTTTTTACTTAATTTTTTTAATATTTAAAACAATTTTTTAAAATTTTTAGACATACTTAACATAAATATACCTAAAAATTAAAAAATTTGTGAAAAAAAACCTTTTAAAAATTTACTAAATACCAAAAATATTTAAAAAATACAAGAATTAAGTACATTTTTTGTATTTTTATGTATTTATTAATTTTTAAAATATTTTTTCACAATTTTTTTACTTTTTAGATACATCTAAGTAAGGTGCATCTAAAAAAGTAAAAAAAATATTTAAAATTTTAAAAATATTCACTAAAAACAAAAAAACACAAAAATCAAAAAACTCAATTTTCAAAAAACTTAATCTAAAAAATTCAAACCAAACTAATTTCAAAATTCTAACATAATTATATCAATCTTTTTTTTTTCTTTTTTCTTTTTTTAGTATGGTTGAAGATATCAAAATTAGTACAAATGATGTAAGAATATAAAATGAATTAAGGAAATATAAATTTCAGTGTTAAAAAAATGATAGCATAGTATTTTCATCTATATGATTAACGAATTATTAATAATAATAAATAATAAAAAAAAGGCTAAGTGTATGAGAATTTGGAGGAACTTAACGTAACTATGCCAAAGTTGTGAGACTTACTATATTTTATTTTATTTTTTAATTTTAAGGGTGGTCAGTATAATTTACCCAAACCTATTCTATTCAACCAAAGCTTCTCTCTGGTTCATTTTGTCCAGGTACATCATGAGTCCTATTTTAATGATCTATTCTATTTAATTTTTAGATTTTAATGTGTAGATTGCTCATTAAAAAAAATAAAAATCATATTGATTTGATAACTATAACCATATGAAGACAAATACAATAAATTTACATAGCTATAATTATCGAATTGATTTGTTTTTAATTTATTTTTATCAATGATCTACTTACTATACATAAAAAGTAAACATAATAGATTCTTGAACTAAGACCCATGATAAGTCTCACGGTCCAAATTTAAGGGTCCAATCCACACTAGTAGATTGGAGAAGAGCTTTGTTCTATTTGATTTTGTGAAACTTCACGTTTTATTTATTTATTGGTAAATTATATTAATTTTGCCTTTTTTTTGGGGGGGGGGGGAAGGGTGGGGGAATCCAACAAAACTTATATGGTAGGTATTTTGTAATTGGCAATCCATTATCCATTTAACAAAACTCCATTTAAATGTAATTGCATTATCTTTTTTGTATTGGTGAGTTTGTGAGAATTTAGATGTTAATCTAATCCAATTTGTGCCCGAGTAGAGCAGTGTTTGCTGAAGGTAAGGTGTGCTTGAGTAGAGGAGTTTTTGAGCTTGTCAAAGTTCTTGGACCACTCGGGCAGTCAAGTGTGCACTCAAGCGCTGATTTGGATCGTCTAGTGTTTCAGTTTGATTTCAGAGATACTAAGAGTTGTGTTTTACCGCTCAAATGGTAAGTCTAGCGCTCAAGCAAAGTGACACATGGAAGTTTGTTAGCACCACCTCTACCAGTCTCATCGCTCGAGCAGCCATTCTTGCGCTTGAGCGATATTCGCGTGCTTGTTTCTTATAAAATGCTGCGATTTTGTGTTTTAGAGTTTAACCCGTCCAGAATTCTCTCTAGGAGATAAGCTAAGGTATTCTATATTGGATGGTGTTTATGTATTGTTTCCTTGATGAATGAAGAGTGATTGATGCATCAACAAGCTTCATATTAATAATCATCAAGGGATTTCTTTCGTTTAACTCAAACTCAAAGAGATATGTTTATTGGTAAATTCTGGGAAACTTGAGCCTGAAGTTTTGGTAGATTCTAGAGTATCCCATTGTCGTAGATTCGACATTGGCGTTGTGGATTCAATGTTGGGCAAAGCAATTTCGAGATAAAGACGACGGTAGAAGAGGCACATTGGATTCGGTTTAATTTGGGCACAAATTCACTAGGTAATTAAGGGTTTTCATGCGTAATTCTTTTGTTTTCTTAGTAGATTATTTTGTGGTTTTGACTTGTGATTTTTTATTTTTTTTATTATCACAGTCGGAGGTACTCTAATTGTGATTTTTTCCACGTTATATCGTTGTATTGATTTATCGATGTTTCTTTGGCATATATAGTTCAATTCTTATTTAATTGAATTTGATCTACTTGTCTTTGATTGGGGATTGCTATTCATTGTTAAAATTGAGTACTAATTGCAAATCATTGTCTCGGAATTTTTTAAGGATTTTCATTATAGTGCCATGACATAATTACATCGAATTTTTTTAATGTTTTATTTTACATAACACTTGGTTTCATTTTTATCAATAATTCGTTAGTTATGTGAATGAAAAAATGATGGTATCATTTCTTTTACTCTAAAATGCATTTTTTTCTTTATATAGTATTATATATTTCCATGTTAGTGATTTTAGTTTTGATCTCTTTAATCTTAATAAAGAAAAATCGGTATTATTATACTAAAATTAATTATCACCAAACTCATCCGAGGTCAAATGTAATTAATTTTTCTAAGAATGTTTGTAAAATTGTTAACTCTTTACACTTTTTTCTAAATAACTGCAAAACAGTTTTCAAATTAACACTTCTTTTTTTATTCATCAAGTTATTCGAAAATTTAAATGTAAAAATTACAAACATATTGTCTATTCACCTACCAATAATATATTTATATTATTATATAAAACATACATTTCAAAAAAAAATTCAAAAATTTATGTTATTAACTGTTTCAGAAAATAACTATTAGCGATTATCAAATTTAATCATTCACTTTTATTTATCAAATTATAAAAAAAAAATATTTAAAATTGTAAACACATCGCATTTGCACCTACCATCAGTACCATCTCAAGAAAAAGAACTAAAACAAAATATCATATAAGTATAAAATAATAAATTAGTCAGGTGTAAACAAGCATTAATGATTTTTCATTTTTCTATTTTTCTATTCGTATTCCATGTATAGGGATATTTATATATAAAAAAAAAATATTCATTAAAATGTAATTATTTTTTCTCATCTCTCGTTTTATTGATATTTTTTTCCTAATTAGATTTTTTTAAATTTATATTTTAACTGAACAAAATGGCAAAAACAGAAATAAGAAGTGTGGAGTCCACGCGCTCAATGAGGAGATTGGTGATCCACCATATTAATGCTTAAAAAAAATTATAAAAAACTATTGATGAGTGGGAAGGCCCAAAAATAAAAATAAATAAATATTTATTACATGTGCCATGTAAAGATATTTTAAAAATTTATGAATGAATAATCTTTTAACACTATTATGCTAGTCTTAACTTAATATGATTTTTGTTTCAAAATTAATTCCAAAATAAACCAAAGACAACTATTTATAAGAATGAACAAGTAGATAAATAATTAAAAGGGTTTTTATTTTTATTTTTATTTAGAGTCCCTGATATTAAGATTTTATAACATAAAAAATATTCAATATTTTAATAATGTCTAAGGTTTCTCAAATTGATCCAGGAAAAATTCAACTTCACAGAAAAAATCTTACCAAAATTTCTCTGGACTTACTTCAACCCAGAGAAATTCTCTCAATCCAAAAAAATTCACTTCAACCCTAGAGAAATTCACAAAAATCCAAATAAAATTCCCTTCTAACTCAGAGAAATTCACAAAAATCTAAAAAAAATTCCCTTCTAACCTAGAGAAACTCACAAAAAATCAAAGAAAATTCCCTTCCAACATAGAGAAATTCACAAAAATTCTTAAAAACAGAGAGAAAATTTCCTTTTCTCCAAAGAAAGACCCACAATTTCCAAAACTCTGAAGCAACAAAGCCTTCATCTATATCTATATGATCATCAACATCAAATTTTGGGAATTTGTTCAAAACCAGAGATGGTGGGGTACCTGAATCTCCCATTATCAAAGACCAACCCTAGGCAGTGGCACCTCCTAGATCTAGTCTCCGCCACCATGCTCCTTTTCTTCCTCTTTATATTCTCCTCCCTCGGCGACTCCCTCACTGTGTCAGGGACTCAAGCTCTTCTTCGTTCTTCTTTCGATCCCAAACAGCGCCTCGGAGTCCCAACTGCCGGAGAGAGAGAACTGGCCATTGAAAGCGAGGACGACGTCTTTGATGAAGTGAGAGTGGCCAGTGAGGAGGCGGCGAGGGAGGCCGTAGGCTCTGTCTTCCTTGGTGAGGTGCTAGACTATAAGGGAGTGAAGTGAGGTTTGGATTGAAAGAGAGAGAGAGAGAGAGAGAGAGAGAGAGAAGGTAGAGAGAGAAATGAGTTTGATTTGAGAGAGTTAAATTTCTCTATGATATATGGGAAGGAACCTTAAACATTATAAAAAAAATATTGTGAATCTCTTCCATTATTAAAAATAGGAAAATGACTTTAGACTAATTTTTCCTAATTAAAACGGTAAAACTAATATTACAATAAGAAATAATAATAAAAGAAAGGAAAATATAAAAGAAAATCAAACATTGTAAGCTCATTAGTCCCAATGATATAATAAAACAAAAGAAAATAGAATCATCTCATAGTACCACATATGCAAAATAAAGATAGCATGATCAGGATGTTAGCAATTAGAAACATTAGGGATTAAAAACAGGGTGAAAAAAAGTTAAGGACCAACGTAAAAAATTGTTAAAATTTGAGAGGAATAAAGTTCAATTTATCTAATAAATGTTTTATTATGCCCCACGACAGCTTGAGGCTGCTAACATGGCATTTTTCATCAAATTTTAGACAAGTGTTCGCTATTGGGTCAAATTGAGAAAAAAAAAAAAAAACTTTAAAAATCGAAGTAAAAAAGTACTAAAACTTAAGAGTGACAAAATGTAATTCACCCTAAAATTTATATTACTCAAGGCAAAAAATTATGTTCCCTAACACATGAACATTTTCTCTCTACATATTTCACATTATTAGAAAAACATGCCCTTTGTGTAAAAATGAATTTTTTTTAAAAAAAAGTAATCCTACCAAATAACGTCTTAAAAAGGATATCGAGACAATTCGGAACATACACTCTGATTTAAGTAAAGGAATGGTACAGGCATTGTAGAATGGCATGGTGGGACTTGACTATTGAAAGTAGAGATGCTGCTGTGCGCGGGTTGTTATGCGGTTGGGTCCATTTTGAAGTTTATTTTAGTAATTCAAACAGTTCATATTTTAAAGTATATCAAGTAGAATATATTTGTAAAAAATTAAGTTAATTAAATATTATTTATTTATTCATCCACTCACATTTGTATTCATTTTAATATTTTAAATCATAATCATTAGTTATTTTTGTAGATACAAATGTGAGTGGATAAATGAATAAACGATATTCGATTAACTTGATTTTTTGTAGGTATGTTCTACTCGATGTATTTTAAAATATGAACGATTCGAATTATCAAAATAAATTCTTAAATGGACCCATTTTACTATACAGCAACCGCTGCCGTGCAGCCCGTGCACCAACATCCCTACTTCCTAATATTGAGATTGACCTTAAAAAACATACTTTATAAATAAATAAAAAATATTTAAAATGCATGAAATTCAATAAAATGTGTCTCGATTTTTTCAATTTTGTTATTTTTTCTTGTGCCGAATCACACATGTTAGCAGGACCGTATATTAAAGTAATTAAATACAAACTAGTAAATCTTATAAAAAAAGAAAAAATTACCTATTTTTTTCATGTTACTGTCTTAAATCGTATCAGCAACAGGATAAAAGTTAGTTTTATCTTTAGAAATACAAAAGTAAAAAGATAATAAGATATATTACAAATAATGATTGGTAATTAATAAATGATGATACGGTATAAAATTCTATGGGGTCTTATATTTGATTGCTTGGATATAAGGGGTTTGGATGTCATATTCTCACCACGAAATTTAAATTCATTTTATCATCTAACAATAAAAAATAATTACTTCTTGATTATTCCATATTATATCTTATCCTATCTAAATATAGTAAAATTGATCTCAAAAGTACACATAATTCATCTCCTAATTCATCTACATTCTCAAGGATAAGGACTATCCTGTCACTCTTTTTAAAAAAATATTAAAAATTCATAGTTTTGATTTCAAAAATTATTTGTAATGATATAACAAGACAATTGACTATTAAATGATTGAATATGTGACAAAATAAAAATTAATACCTATTATATTATATCCTTATAGGTCAAATTATGTATTTTTTTTAAAGAAATATAGGGTGATTATTTAGTATGGACACGTGTTGATTGATAGAGAATGATAGGGGTCCACGATTTATGTTGGGAATGAAGGAACAACATAAGGGCTAAATAATTAACGATTAACTTAGAATATGACCACATAATATTCTAAAATTATTAAATAATTTCTTACAAATATATTACATTTAATTTCTTTATATTCAATATCCACAATCAATCCATCCTCCATAAATGTAAATGCATAGATTACGAGCACTCCCGCATGTGAACAATATATGAGAATTTAGTTGGTAGTCTTCGGGCACGGTCTTTGGGGAAGAAAAAAAGAAAAAGTCAATTTTTTATTTTTTATCCATTTTAAAGATATTATTTTTTATATTTTTTATCTATAAAAAGATAAAATATATTAAAAAAATTTAAAAATTAATTTTTTATTAACTTTTTAAAACATCACATAGTATTCTATGTGTGTTGTGATTAATAAAAAAAATATAATCTATAATTTTATGCTAATGATTGAAAAATAATAAAAAAAATAATAATTTATAATTAATTAAGTACACAATTACGTGGTCCTCTTAAATCAAATAAATTCACACAATGAGTACTCATAAGTTAGTAGAATTTGTGGTCATTGTGGTGGCCCAGTGGGCAGCGGAGGGTGCACGTGTTTGGATGTCATGGGGTACAAAACTTCTCCACAAGGAATTTGACCAGTTTGACCTACCTTTGAGTGGATCTGATTACTATTCTAATTCACCATCTTAATCTTGTCAGTCAAAGTTGTTATAATTGATAAGAATGTTAAAAGATCTAATTCCCCATCTTAATCTTGTCCGTCAGAGTTGTTATAATTGATAAGAATGTGAAAAGAGTTTGATTCATTTTACTCGCGTGTTGTACGAGTATTTATGCACCAAAAAAAAAAAGAAAAAAAAAAAGAAAGAAAAAAGAGAGTTGTATGAAAAGGTTTAAGAATATTATCGAAAAATTTAAATATTTTTAGAAATGATAAAAGATTTAGATTTTTTAATAGTCACAATTAAGAACATAATAACAAAGAGATGATAGAGATAAAAGATTAAATGAAGAATAATGCAAAGTAATTAAAGAGAGAGTAATATCAAGGCTCTCCTGTGGATTTCCCACCTTCACTCTCAAGATAGATAATGGAAAAAGAAAATTAATTCTCTCCCAATAATTGTCTCTTCAAAATCCATCCGTTGTAAAGCTAGGATGGAACCTATGTGTAAAGCACATGGGGAATATTTCTTCCAACTATCTTGTCCGAAGAGATGACCTCTCCGAAGAGGAGATCAATCTCTTGGCGAACTCTTCTTCTTAGCCACACCTAACTAATAATCCCCAATCATTCTAAAGGGTCAGGGGTAGCCCCAGAGGACGCCTTGCCGTAAAAGGATCAGGGGTAGTTCAAGAGAACTTCCTGTTGCAAATATCGCCGAGTCTTAAGGACCTCCTAGATCGTGCCACCTTGAACCGAGTATAGACTAGTTTAATCAAAGAGTGAATTTATCTTCACTCACCGTCCTCATGATCGAGTTCTTTGTTTGGACTCCATCATACCTATGGTTCTGGTGTGTAAATCTCGGAAAGTTTCGAGCCCGCAAGTGTTTTGGGATTCATTAACAGAGCAACTTCTAGATTGCATTCAAATCCATTCGAAACCAAGTGCTTCGGATCTCTAGGTTCGTGGATCCACACCCTTTCGAGCTCGAGCTTAAATAGGTCTTTAGATTCGTAGTTTTGAACCCTTTCAAGACTAAGTTAATACCTCGGAGAATGGATTTCCTCTGAGGATTTCATCTCTTTTGAAAACAATGATTAACCTCCTCGGACACCTGTATGATCTGAGCCTTCTCAGATGAGCTGTTGGACTCTCTTTAGAGATATATGCTTGATGGGTCTTTCTTGACCCAATGTGTTGGCCTTCTTGTGTACTTGTTCAATAGAATTCACTTGAATCCATTTGACAATAATTTCTCCAAGCTCACCAATTTTTGAGCTTTCCGATTGGGTTTCGATTGGGCCCAATTAATTTAGTGGGCTCAAATTAACCTCTTTTACATTTTGTCCCTTGCATGTGTGATTAATTTTAAATATCTCAAACATACATATTTTCACTTCTTTGACCATGTTTTGTATTACGCCCTCAGGAATGTTTTGTCCTCATGTGGCTTTTGAATAAGATTGATGACTCATTATAATTTATGGATAAGATTGTCAACTAATAATCATAAGAATGAATCTTTTATCTTTATGTCATGTTTGGTAAACACACTTTTACGCCTTTCATGAATTTTTTTTTTTTTTAGGTCTTATCTTGTAACTTTACTTGGCCCACGCAACTTTTCTTTATCAGTTTGATTCCAGTTTCCTTTTGCAAACAAATAAACAAATCTCAATAGTTTTGCCCCCCCTTTTTTTATTCTAAAAAGTAACCATCAAAACTTTTTTTATTTGTTCTGAGAAGTCCAATCATCCACACCCATTTTCATTTCTCTCTAAAGTATTGAAGACCCATATCCTTTAACATTCTTTATTCGGAGCAACAACTCAGTGCTCTGCTTTACTTTTGTAATCACCAAAGACTGCGCAGACCATCGTGAGTTGCCGCAACTCTGTCGCAACATCGGCTTGCCTAGCGTCGTGTAGCACTCCGCCGCCCTACGTGAGAGCCAGCTATAGCCCTGCCTTGTGCGCTCGACCATCCAGCTCGCGCAGCCTGCGCATTTCGCGTCTGACACTTGTTGACTTTCGACATTACCACCGACTCATTCTTCGTCAACATTTCAGCCTAGGGACACCGTCTCTCAGCCCCATCGACTCATCTTTGGTTTCACTTGCGTTACTTCTGTGAACGCCATTCTTGGCTTTAGTTCACTTCGACGTTGCCCTTTGCTATCTTTCTTGGTCGGCATTAGCCTTAACTTGAAGATTTCAGTTTGTGCTAGTTCAACCTCTCTCCAAGCTAGCTTCATATATTTTTGTTTCTCCAAATCTGTGAATAACATTTTTGTTTCTCCAAATCTGTGAATAACTATTTGTTGAAACCCATTTTTGAATTCCTTATTTGTATAAACTCTGATTTATAAATTTCTGGATAACGTAACAAATTTTTGGATAACATAACCCATAAATTTCTAGTGTTACACATCTTGATAAAGAGAACTTCATTTTTCTTCGTGAATACTAGAACAATCAATGTTGAATCCTTACTAATTTCATCGAAGAAATTTAGGTTTTGTTGTCTTGAAATCCATGCTATTGAATCTTGAACTTGTGTCAATAATTCAGAGAGACAAAACATTGATTGTTATTGTTGCATCTTTCATGAACTTGTTCAGAGGAATAGAATTGTTGTAACATAAGTTGCTCATTACTATTGTTAATGTTGTGTGATGCCTCAATTTTTTTTTTTGAAACGTCATAAGATTTAAATAACAATAACTTGCTAGATAAAATTTTAACTACTAATTAGGAACTTTTAAGTTTTTACATAGTCAAAGTCAAACAACAAAATAAAACTACAAGTTCACACACAACGTCACAACATAGTTAAATCCTAATACAAGGGACAACAGGATTTTATTTTGATAAAATCTTAACTCTAAGTCAGCCAAGGTTCGATATTGGCGTGACTCAATTGACCTCGGTCCCTTCTTCGACATAATCTGGCATGAAACGCCAGGGCAACAAAATATATGCCATGAGTTTTGCAACACAGTAAGAAAACATAACTAACCTGCCATTCTTTTTAAGAGAAAAATAATAAGATTCTAAACATGAGATAACAATATAATTGTACACATAAATTACAACCATTAGAATAATTTCAGTAATTTTAATAAATTAGGTGACACTCGAAATCTCACAAAAGAGATATAACTTACCAACTACTAAGTATGGCAACGGTTAATTTGAAACCCTCTCTTGGTCAAATATTTAAGTGTTACCAACCGTAACTACCAGGGATGCCCACGTCCGGAGTTATATACCCAAGTAGTGGCATGATGGCATCCGTGGTCTGCCCCAAGGAAACGGTCTGCCAGGGGTAAGTAACCTCCCTGTGTGCCACCTGCATATCCACCCTTATTCCAAAATCGAATACCAAAAAGGGTTCAAATAAGTCCCGTACCATCTTAGAGTTTCGCAACACAATTTACGTGAGAATTCTCAAAACCATGGCTTACCCTGAACAACCGGTATTGACCGTCAACCCTTGATTTCGTATATTCTTTAAAACCAATACTCACCCTAAACGGCTGGTATTAACCGTCAATTGTTAACTTTATATATACCATTATTCATTTAGATTAATTCATAGATCAAACTCATAATCTAAAAATTTATCATGAAACTAGACTTCTCAAGTCTCATCTTTTAGTTAGAAATTATTATATTTGGCTTAGTATAGGATTTTGAATAAATTTTCAAATACATAGTAAAATCTGTCTCACAGTTTCAGATTTAGTTAAAAATTTGTATAAATTCATAGGAAGCTCAAAATTTGTTGCTGAAAATTTTTGGATAAACTAGACGTCATTATCAACATCTTTGTAGAAGAAATCATCTGAAATTTTGAGTATAAGATTATCTAAAAATTCGGGTAAACATGCTAGCAGATTCAAAACAGATTATTCTCAACACGGTTTCAGATTTAGTTAAAAATTTGTATAAATTCGTAGAAAGCTCAAAAATTGTTTCCAAAAATTTCTGGATAAACTAGACATCATTATCAACAACTTTGTAGAAGAAATCATCTCGAAAATTTGAGTATAAAATTATCTAAAAATTTGGGTAACATGCTGGCTTTCAAAACAGATTATTCTCAACACAGTTTCAGATTTAGTTAAAAATTTGTATAAATTCGTAGAAAGCTCGAAAATTGTTACCAAAATTCTTGGATGAAGTAGAAATCATTATCAACAACTTTTTAGAAGAAATCATCTCGAAATTTTGAGTATAAAATTGTCTAAAAATTCAGGCAAACATGCTGGCAGATTCAAAATGGATTATCTTCAACACAATTTTATATTTTTGTTAAAATTTTGTATAAATTTGTAAAAAGCTCGAAAATTGTTACCAAAATTCCTGGATGAACTAGACATCATTATCAACAACTTTGTAGAAGAAATTATCTCGAAATTTTGAGTATAAAATTGTCTAAAAATTCAGGCAAACATGCTTGCAGATTCAACACAGATTATTTTCAGCACAGTTTAGACAATGTATCATATGTATACAATCTGAAAATTTCAATTATGTAAAAAAAAAAATGAGAGGATTGAGAGGGTTTTCTTACTTAGTTGCAGGGTTGAAATGGAATAATGAAATGGTAGGAAAATATGCAACCTCAACCTCCTCCTCTGCTTCCACAAGAATTCCCTCTATTTAGATGTATATGGTTATGCTTAGCCCAGAAAATATGAATTTTCTGAGCATGCTACTAGGTGCATTATATAGACTCTCTCCGTGGGTAGCTTTCTCTCTCTCTTCCTCTCTCTCACACATTCTTTTCATTAATAAAACCATTCCCTTTCTCCAAGTTCTAAGAATTAGGCTTTCTCTAATTTCTTTGCTCACTTTCTCCAAATTCTATGGCTTTCCCTAAATCCTAAGAAAGATAATGGTTTATGGTTCCCATATCACCATGCAAACAGCTACGAATTTTTTTTTTTTTTAACAATAATTATTGAGCATCCATAACATTTTTATTCTTAATAAGGTTTTTGTTAGTGATAGAATTGGGTTAATTTAAAACTAATTTTTTTTGTACTATTATATATTTTAGGTAGATTCTAAATACAGTTAATTAATTTAATTTCTTTTAAGAATAATTTAAATATGGGTTTTCACATGTTGTCCTATTTTTATAATGCCTAAATCATGATCTAAAATTGATATTGCTCGTCTTGTTTGTCATTTTTCCTATTTGAGGTGAATGAATTCTTGTAAGAACTCCATGACCCCGGGGTTCTCAGAACCCGTACTAATGAAAGTAAGGGTTGTCCCTCAGAAGTCCGAACGGAAGCAAGGCTGTCCTTCAGGAGTCTGAATAGTAGCACGCACCCTACTTCAGCAAGAAAGATCTCTTCTGACTGGTAACCGAGTCTCGAGGGTTGTTCTTCACAAGTCCAAGTGGGAGCACACACTCTACTTCTGCAAGAAAGATCATCGAAGCTCGCATTGATGGAAGCGAGGTTTGTTCTTCGAAAGTTTGAGTGGGAGCACACACTCTACTTCAACAAGAAAGATCCTCAAAGCTCGCACTGATGAAAACAAGGGTTGTCCCTCGAAAGTCCAAATGGAAGCAAGGGCTGTCCCTTGGAAGTCTAGGTGGAAGCACACTCTTTTCTTTGGCAAAAAAGATCCCTTCTGGCTGGCAACCGAGTCTACTACTCCTCCTTCTTCTTCAAGGGGCGACAAATCGAACGAAAGTAATGTTGACCCTCAAAAGTCCAAATAGTAACACACACCTTACTTCGGCAAGAAAGATCCTTTCTAACAGGTAACAGAGTCTCGAGGGCTGTTCTTCGGAAGTCCAAGTGGGAGTACACACTCTACTTAAATAAGAAAGATCCTTGAAGCTCGCACTGATGGAAACAAGGTCTATTCTTCGAAAGTTTGAATGGGAGCACACATTCTACTTCAACAAGAAATTGCCTCGAAGCTCGCACTGATAGAAACAAGGGTTGTCCCTCAAAAGTCTAAATGGAAACAAAGGCTGTCCCTAGAAAGTTCGAGTGGAAGCACACTCTTTTCTTTGGCAAGAAAGATCCCTTCTGACTGGCAACTGAGTCTACTACTCATCTTTCTTCTTTAAGGGGCGACCAAAAATTGAAAACTGTCTCAAGCAACCTAACACAATGAAGATATACAATATAGAGAAAATAAATTTCTAATGGAAATGCACAATATGGAGGAAATAAATTTCTTCATAACATAAGAAATATAGAACTTTTTAGACAGTAAAGTAAACACAAATTGTAAATGTCATAGATAGACTTTTTCTACGGAATGTTGACCTTTGCCTTTAGAGTTGCGAGGTCATTTGGAAAGTATAGCGACCCCGGGTCTCTACCCGACTGTTATGGTATTCTGGATCCAAATCTTGTTGTTTGATGCTGCTGGTTATGTCTTTCTTCCTTACATCTCTTGAGTTTGAGTTTTGGAATGACTTGAGCGTGTTTAGAGCAGGTTGGTTACCTTTCGGTCTAGAATCTTGTTGCCCAAAATTTTGGTCTTCCGCTCGAGCGGGCCTTTTTGCGCTCGAGCGGAGTTTGCCATCTCTCAGCATCGAGTGTCTCTGCAAAAGTGTTGCAAGAGTGTTTTTCACACTCGAGCGGAGTTTCTTACACTTGAGAGCGTGTTTGAGCTCGAGCGGCCTTTCTGGCACTTGAGCGGCTGTCTACAATCTGTGATATACTGGAAGGGTGAAATCCACGCTCAAGTGGTGATCTTTGCGCTTGAGCTAGTTGTTGTTGTTGTGTCTAACGCTTGAACGTGAGATTCTCCGCTCGAGTGGACTTTGCGTATATCAAATTGTAAAAGTGACTTTTTGCATAACTTTTTCATCTTTTTTTCATCCAAACCCTAGGTTGAGAGCTTCTCTCTCTAGAAATACCCTCTCTCTCTATATTTGACCTAGATCTAGTGATCTTCTCAGCTCCCTTCCTTAGACAAAAAGATTGAGCTCTTCAAGATCTTCATTTCCATCCAAGAAGAAGTGGGTTTTGCCATTTTTGGAAGCTTCACATTTGTGTAACCCTTCTCCTTGGGCTTCTACTTTGAGATAGGGATATTCTTGAGTTATATATACTAGTTTTGCCCTTTTTATGATGATTTAAGAGTTCCTTCTGGTTTGTCATGATATAAATCTTGTGATTTCAAAATGTGTAAAGATTTCTACAAAAGAGGGATTTCTTTAACTTTCAAATTTTTGATCAATCTTTGGGGATTTTGAGAAAACATGGATTTTCTTGTGAAATCCTTATTATTTTGTGTCATGAAGATGAATGAAAGGTTAATATAACGAAATTGTTGAAAATATTTGGACAAGTGTTATTGGAAATTGATGAATGATTATGTATTATGAAACATGGAAAACCTTGAGATCTTGGAATATTGTTGAAAACATTACATTGCCTTGAGAGGCTAACTTGTTATGGTTTGCACATGGTGAGAGTGGTTGTTTTGAGAAATGGAATTGATTGACATTATTGTAAAGATATCTTGAGAATAGATAAATGTTATGACGTAGTAGTTATTGCATCATGTTTCAATTGAGTCATTATCATCTTTTGGGCATCTTGGCATGTGTTGGAAAAATCATTATTTTGCGAAAGATTATATTATGATGGAAATTATGAAAATGTGTAAGGGGTAAATACATTGGTAAGTCTGGATAGGAGGTGTAGATGAACTTGGTAAGTTGGCCTGAGTGTCCAGGGTGAAAGACCCAAAAGCCGCGCGGATAGGTGTCGAGCCTTCCGGTTAATACCGGTAAAAATGACAGTTTGGTAGTACTCATAGAGTCTACTAGCAGACATCGGCCTAGGGATTACCAGTGTCGTATTTATCGCCCCTATTGAATTAATAATGGAAGTTTGAAATTGATGAGATCACATGATGGTATTGAGAGTAGGTTGATTTTGAAATGGTGCATTGAAATGAATATTTTTCCTTTATACCTTAATCTTGGCATGGCATTGCTATTACTTTTGTTTTTTACGTTGAGGAAAAAAAAAAAGCACAACTGTATATACTTTGTGAGAATACCCTACTGGGCTTTGTGATCACCCCTATGGGTTTTGGTGCAGGTAAAGATGTGGTGAACCTGCTGAATTGAGGGCGTGGATATGTTGTGAGAAGAGTAGTGTGCTCTTTATTTTGTCGTGAATATTTTTAAAGCCAAGGGCTATTTTTGGTATGGGTCCGAGAGACCACTTTTGTGTAGCCAGGCTATTGCCTTGGAAGATGTAAGCCCATAAGGGCATTGTATTTTTTTTTTTTAGAATGAATGCTTTACATGCTATAGATTCATATGTTTGTATTGATGAATGTATACCCGCATGTAAAACTTTTGTAAAGGCTCATTAGTAATTATGTAAAGATGGGCAGATTATTGTTATTGTTGGGTAAATGTTGATTATTTATGGGTAGTTCATGTTGAATTATTTTGGGGCGTTACAACTTGGTATCAGAGCTACCGGGTTTGAATACTTGGGGCTCGCGGGGAGTGGTTGTTATACCACAATGGGTTCATTTCGCATGATTAGGAAATGTCTTGTTCATTTGTGACTATGTGATAGCATGCTTATGTGACTATGTGGGTATGAGATTAGACTTTTGGGATGTTATTTACGCCTATTAGTTTCCTTGAGGTCTTTCTAGAAGGGAACTTGATCAATACTCATTCTACCAAGAATTCTTGGTTTCTCATGGGACAAATTTCATCACTGAGGGATAATTCGTATGTGTTGATGTGACTAAGGTGCTTATGTGGAGTGAATTAAATTGCAGTGTAGTAGGATGCATGAGGTTGCTTTAGCCTAACGTGTGAAGTTAGTGGCGAGCACATTTGGAAACATGTGCTTAATTATTTGTCTTGTCTCTCAATTAGGATGTCGGGAAGAGTTCGAACTCAAGATGGTAGCGGTGGAAGGCGAGGTCGAGGTCGCCGGGGTGTATTTGAGGTGCCGGTCCAAGAGGTCCCGGTACAAGAAGAGGGTTAGGCCAAGCTGACGTGGCCAAACAAGTGGATCAGGTCCTCACATATAAGTTCTAATTGGTCAGAGAGATATGTCTAATTTAGTGAAAGTTGTTCATTTCTATCTCAATAGTTTGATGCCCGACTTTCTTCCTAAACTAGTTTTCTTCCCTTCTCTCTTATTTTCTTCAACTCCAAACCTATAAATAAAATTTTTTTAAATATTTTTTAAAGAGTTCACCTCCCTTCAATTTATTTCCACTTTGTCCTTACTCGATTTATTAAAAAGTGCAATGTTTTAAACAAAATGCGAGCCTCGGAACATCGTAGAAGCATTTGGAAAAATATTTTGAAAGAGAGGGTTTTAAGATCTAAAATAATTTTGGTCTAAAATAGTTTTGGTCAAAAATAGGGTGTAAGATTGGGATTTAGAAGCTCTTCTTGCCGAAAAAATCGAACGTTTGTACAACATAACTTTCATCATCGAGTGATCAACCTGAGGCGTCCAAGTCTTAAGGGCGGGAAAAAATGAAGTGTCTACACACCTCCAGTTTGATTTCCATTTGACATCAGTGCAAAAGTAGAACTCATCACTAACATGGTGTAAGTAAGATTCTAAAGAGTGGTAAGAATCTTTCGTTGGGTATTTTGAAGTCCTTGAATGGCTTCGAGCAAGAGTGGCTGATCTTGAGCCAAGATCCTTCAACACCACCATTGGAGAATCCTTGTTGGTGAACTTCTTCTTCTCTCGCCATTTTCACTGGAGTTGTGTGAGTTCCAGATCTTGTTGAGACCATTAACCAATCCGCCTCCCTAGTGAAGTCGCTAAAATGTATGAGAGGGTTCAAGAATGTTTTCAGAAAATTTGAATTCTCTAGAAATGATGAGAGGCTTAGATTCTTTAACAATCATAACTAGGAACACAATAGTAAAGAGATGATGGAGATAAGAGATTTGGTGAAGAAGAAAGCAAAGTAATTATAGAGAGAGTAATGACAAGGCTCTCCCATGGATCTCCCACGGATCTTCCACTTTCACTTCCAAGGTAGATAATAAAGAAGGGAAATTAGTTCTCTCCCAAGAATTGTCTCTCCAAACTCCATCCTTTTTAAAGCTATGGGTAGGTGTTATTTATAGGTACCTTATGATGAAGGATGGAGCCTATGTGCAAGGCACGTGGAGAATATTCCTTCTAATTATCTTTTCCGAGGAGATGACCTCTCTAAGGATGAGGGAAACCCCGAAAAGGAGATTAATCTCTTAGCAAACCCTTCTTCTTAGCCACACCTAACCAATGATCCCCAATCGTCCCAAAGGGTCAAGGGTAGCCCCAGAGGATCCCTGTCGCAAAGGGGTCAGGGGTAGTTCAAGAGAACTCTCTGCCACAAATATCGTCGAGTCTCAAGGACCCCCTTGATCATGCCATCTCGACTCGATTATAGGCTAGTTTAACCGAAGAGTGAATTTATCTTCACTCACTGTCCTCAGGATCGGGTCTTTTGTTCGAATTCCATCACGCCCATGGTTCTGGTGTGTAGATCTTGGAAAGCTCCGAGCCCGCAAGTGTTCTAGGACTCATTAACAAAGCGACTTCTAGATTGCATTCGAATCCATACGAAGCTAAGTGCTTCAGATCTCTAGGTTCGTGGATCCAAACCTTTTCGAGTCCGAACTTAAATAGACCTCTAGGTTCGTGGTTCTTAATCCTTTCAAGACTAAGCCAATACGTCGAAGAATGAATCTCCTCTGATGATTTCATCTCTTCTGAAAACAATGATTAATCTTTTCGGACGCCTGTATGATCTGAGCCTCCTCGGATGGGCTTGTTGGTCTCTCTTTAGAGATATATGCTTGATGGGTCTTCCTCAGCCCAATTTGTTGGCCTTCTTGTGTACCTGTTCAATAGAATTCACTTGGGTCCATTTGACAATAATTTCTCCAAACTCACCAATTTTTGGACTTTTCGATTGGGCTTTGATTGGGCCCAATTAATTTAGTGGGCTCAAGTTAACCCCTCTTACAAGGGTTTATTGGGTGGGATTAGAGTATGAGATTAGATTTTGACCTTGTTTAGGAAGTTGGCTATTTTAGTAAGTTATTTTAATTTTTAGCTATTTTAATAGGCTAAAATATTTGTATTTGAGAAGGGAGTTGGATTTTTTTTTGTAGTTAGATATAATATTTGTAAGGAAAAAAGGAGAAGAAGTGAAATGATTATGAATTTGATATGACATTTTATCTTATTAATTATTTTAGCTGCTCTTTTTTTTTTTTTTTTTTTTTTTTGGCCAAAAAAAAAGTCAATTTTTAACTTCCCTAACACACCCTTTATCTCTAACAAATTAAATAATCTAATATTTGGTTGGAAAAGTAAATGTTGGACTAATAATTTTTTAGGATAACTCAACCCATGGAGAGAGGAGTGTGGAATAGAAATAGACGGATTGAGCTAACCTCCGAATTAGTTAATTTAATGACGAAATTAACTCAATATATAAAATTTATTTATTTCATTTTTTTAAATATGTTGAATTTTTTTTAAATAGGTATAAATTAATCTCATAATATATAAGTTTTCTCTTACCCTTTTTTTTATTTTTTATTTTTCGTATTAGCAAAATCATAAATGAAAATATACTTCTGTTGTCGTATTTAAGTAAAATTAAGGGAGAATTATTGATAAATCTCATTTAGAAGTGTTTTAACCTAAGAAGTTCATGAAGGAATTTTTTAACCCATTTAGTCCCATGTATGTATAGTTTTATTCCATGAAGTCCTTTTTCTTGATTTACACTATTTTCTTGGATACTTATGCCCTTATATTTAATTTTGATACCCTTATAAATATTTTTTGAACGATTAGCAATTTTATGATGTGAACATTCATATTTTAAAATTCACATTGGTAGGAATGTAAAATTGGCCCGTGGGCGGCTCGAAACCCGCCCGGGCCCAGCCCGTTGACAATGTGAATATTCACATTGACATGTTAACATTCACATTAATAGGAGTGTAAAATTGACCCGCGTCCTGTGGCGGCGCGAAACCCGCCATGCCCATGGGCGTTCGGGCGGCCAGTCCGTTGTTGACAATGTGAATATTCACGCTGACATGTTAACATTCACATTGATAAGAGTATAAAATTGGCCAGCGGCCCATGGGCGGCCAAAAGTCCGCCCGCGGCACGAGGCGGGCCCGGCCCGACCCGTTGACAATGTAAATATTTACATTGACATGTTAATATTCACATTAATAGGAGTGTAATTAGCTGCGCCCGTGGTACTGAAACCTACCCACGGCGTGGGCGGCGACTGTAACAATGTGAATATTCACATTGACATGTTAACATTCACATTGATAGGAGTGTAAATTAGCGCGCCTTGTGGCTACGAAACCCGCCCACGCCTGGAACGGTTCGACGCTTTGTTGATAATGTGAATATTCACATTGACATGTTGACATTCACATTGATAAGAGTATAAAATTGGCCAGCGGCCTAGAGCGGGCCCGACCCGGCCCGTTGACAATGTGAATATTCATATTAACATGTTAAAATTCACATTGATAAGAGTGTAAAATTGGTCCGCAGCCCATGGCGCGGCCCGAAACTCGAGGCAGGCTTGGCCCGACCCGTGACAATGTGAATATTCACATTGACATGTTAATATTAACATTGATAGGAGTGTAAAATTTGTCCGCTGCCCGAAGCTTGCTGATATAGCCTGGTTGCTGACAATGTGAATATTCACATTGACATGTTAAAATGCACATTGATAGGAATGTAGAATTGGTCTGCGGCCCGTGGGCTGCCCAAAGCTCGTCCACGGCCCGGGGCAAGCTCGTTTGGGTCCGGGCCTGAGCATGTCCGAGACTCTAGGTTAGAGCCTAGGTTATCACTTTGAAGCCCGACCCGGCCCATCGACCCGCTTGAGGTCCATTCAAGGCTTGATCTAAGGCCCAGCCCGTTCGAGGCGCAATGTATTTTTTTGTGGAAAATAATAAAATTTTGGTAGAAAAAATTAAAAAGAATTTAAAAAAAAATTGCTTGGCCCGCCCAAGCCCGACCTAAGCTCGAGGCTAGGCCCAGGCCCACCGGCCCGACCCGAGGCTCAATCCATTGGCCCATCCAAAGCCCGAATACCCTTGTATCAAGGCTAGGGCCTAGGCCTAATTTTTTGGCCCGTGGGCCGGCCTGACCCGGCCCAAGAAAGGCTCGTTTGGGCCCAGGCTCGAGCCTAGTCCGAGACCCTAGGCTAGGGCCTGGGCCATCACTTTGAAACTCAACCGGGCCCATCGACCCGGTTAAGGCCCATTCAAGGCTCGGCCCGCGCCGAGGCCTAGTGTCTTTTTTTGTGGAAAATAATAAAATTTTGGTAGAAAAAATTAAAAAGAAGTAAAAAAAAAAATGGCCAAGCTCGTCTCGGGCCATGGGCGAGTTTCGGGCAGCCACGAGACACGGGTTAATTTTACACTCCTATCAATGTGAATGTTAACATATTAATGTGAATATTCACATTGTCAACGAGCCGGGCCGAGCCAGCCCTAGGCCGCTGGCCAATTTTATACTCTTATCAATGTGAATGTTAACATATCAATGTGAATATTTACATTGTCAACAAAGGCGGGCAGCCTCTCGGGTTGCCCACGTAAGGCGATTGGCGGCAGAAAATGGGCTAATTTTACACTCCTATCAATGTGAATGTTAACATGTCAATGTGAATATTCACATTGTCAACGGGCCGGGGCGGGCTTTTGGCCGCCCATGGGCAGCGGGCCAATTTTATACTTTTATCAATGTGAATGTTAACATGTCAATGTGAATATTCACATTGTTAACGGGCCGGACCAGGCCCGTCCCGGGCCGCCCATGAGCCGCGGGAGGGTTTCTCGCCGCCACGGGACGCGGGCCAATTTTACATTCCTATTAATGTGAATGTTAACATGTCAATGTGAATATTCACATTGTCAATGGGACGGGCCTGTCCGGCCCGACTCGAATTTTTCCGGGCACCCACGAGGATCGACATGGGTCGGGTCCCTACATATTGACGATATGAATATTCACATTGATAGTGTGAACATTCACATTAGGGGTATTTTGGTAATTATATCACCCATAAGACTTATTGAAATATAAGAAAATAATGTGAACCAAATGAAACATAAGTAGATGAAAAGGGTATTTTGGTCTTCTTATCTCAAATAGGACCTAATGGAATAGTTAAAAAGAATATAGATTGGATGGAATAAAACTTTTAAAAAGTGAATTTATCAAAAAAGCTCCCTAAAATTAAAATTGGTCTTTGTAAAATAAAATAAAATATAGTTCAAATAAATATAAAATTAAGTAAAATATATTTTAAATAAAATAAAATAAAATATACTTCAAATTTAATTGTCATTGTAAACAATTTAAACAATATATTTCATACTTTTCAAATCAAACATATAACTCACTAATATATTCATTTTTAAACATTTAATCTCACGGAAAAATAAACATAAGATATTCATCATTTCAAGTCAAATAGTCTAGTGACTATACATCTCAGGACTATTAGTCATTTGCATTATAATTTCCCTTTATACAATCCGTCCAAACAAACTTGACATAAGTATATTATTCTATTTTGTCATTTGTTAAAGCTATTTCCTACTATAAAAATTATAAACAATTATTGATTTATTGCATTTTTTCTTACGTTGTCATATTATTATTTAAGTTTTAATACAAATCTTTATTTTATTTATCGAGAAGTATAAGAGTTAACACATTGCTCATTTGATAGCAAGTTATCTAATAAAGTAAAAACGAATTCCAAAAGGGATAAAAGTCTACTCCAGAAAAAAAAAACCTCCGCAGATGAAGGAAACCTCTACTTATTGCAACACAAAAATAATTTAGGCCAAGTTTGGCATCCTCAAAAAAATTTAAAAAGTCAAAAAGTCACTATCCTATTTAAGTCACATTATCTTATTTAAATCACATCACCTCTCTAACACATCACTTCAAACCCAACTCAAATCCAACTTATATTTTATAAAAAGTCAAAAAGTGCACTTATTTAGTCTTCTCAAACTTGGCCTTAGTAGTGATGGATCTCAGTTAGGAGTCAAATTTGAGCTTAGAGCTATTTATTTATTTATTTATTTTTTTCGGTGGCAAGCTGATGACGGAAAAGGAAGAAGCGGTAGTGGCCAGAATGATGATAATTAAAAACAAAAATTAAATTTTGAAAAAATTAGTAATGGAAAAATCGTCGGACAAGAAACAAAGGAAAGAAAAAAAAAAATCGAGATGCCATTCTCTCCTCCTAAAAAGCAAATTTAAAAAAAAAGAAAAGAACAAAAAAAAAGAAGAGAAAACGACTAGGGTTTAGTTTTTTATTTGCTAAATGACCATGATTAAATGATAACCACACAACAATACATGATTTGTTTTTACTACAAACCTAAATTACATCCAATTAATCTGTGATTATAAAATGTTCATCATGTCAAATCATAATTAATCTTCAAGTTTAAGACAAGCTTGCACCCAATTTTTTTTTACTAGAAACCTAAAATTACATTCAATTAATCTATGGTTATAAAATGTTCATTCAAATCATAATCAATCTTCAAGTTCAAGATATGTTTCGTGGTTGGTGGAATGCTGAAAGCTCATTCACTATGTTTGGGATAGGGGTGCAACTTAAGTGGACTCAACCCGAGCAATTCGAGCTCAGTCCGAATATTTTTAGAGCTTGGATAAAATATTTTTAAATTTGGTATGGGTTTAGGTAAAAATTTAGAAACCCAAATTAAATTTGGGCGGGCTTGAGCAAAGACGTCAAACAACCTGCGCAACCCGAATCCCGAATTATACATATATAGATATATAAAAATATTAAATATACATATAAATTATTAGCCATTACATGATATTAAAATAATTTATATTATTAAATCATATTTAATATATATTATATATACAAATAAAATAAAATCTTACTTTTTTTCTTTTTATTTTCACTCATAAATTTTAAGGACTACTATAGTGGCATCTCTCTTACATTATATAAATTATTTGTTTTGATGATATTAATGATTTTCTGTAAATAAATAAAAAAATTGTAAATAGAGTCAAATTTTAATAATTTAATAATGCAGTTGCAAAAAAGAAAAAAAAATTAAAATTCATTTACAATTCAGGCAACTCGGGCAATTCAAGTTTAACTCGGGTCGGGCTTGGATAAACAACCTCGGGTTACAATTCGGACTTGGACAGGTCTCAGCACAATTTGGGTTGGGCTTGGACAACCTCCCAACTCGACCGAACCCGCTCGAGTTGCACCCCTAGTTTGGAATTTAACAAAAATGCTAAAAATTTTATAAAATATTTTATACAATACTCACATAAATATAAATTTATGATGTAGATCTTACACCCATATAAATATTATGTAAAATGTCTAATATTTTTTTTTTATTTTAAATTCCTAATATTGCTCGAGATTTAAAACTTGGCACTACATAAGTCACCGTCCACTAACCTATCACCTAATTGATATTCTTATCGTGCAATAAAAATAAAAATTCAATTATTGTGCTCAAGCTTAAAGTATTATTTTATGGGTAAATTACCAATAGGTCCTACTTTGGAGACTTATTACCTAATAGGTCTTACTTTGGAGACTTATTACCTATTAAGTCCTATTTGATATAATTTATTAAGTGATAAAGATAAATTTATCAGTCTTTTTTTTTTATGAATAATTTTATAGTGATAAATTTATCAGTCTCTTTGTTTTATGAATAAATTTTTAGTGATAAATTTATCACTATCTTATTTTTATAATGTTAAATTTATTAGTTAAAACCTATAGATAAATAAGTCTAATTAACAGGACTAATTGATAAGTACCCCTTATTTTATTGGTCTTTTGACCTTAGAGTTAGGTTGCGAATCATTTTATTATTTTAATTGAAATTAAAATAAATAAATAAATAAATTAATAAGATTCATAATATTCTCGCTGTCTTTTATTTTTTTTTGGGGCGGTGGTTCTCAATTTGTTATTGCCTCCCCTTGTTTTAACAACCTTGTAATCAACGTTTAAACTATCAATAAATCTTAAGAGTTAGATTTAATTATTATAAAATTTTATTAAAAATAAGTTCTAATAAAATCATAATTAAAAATAATTTTTTGTGAAATTTTTTTACATATGTTGCTAAAAATTAATAATTAGTAATTTTTTTATCACAATTTTTATAAATTGTAACTAAAATTTATAATTAGTGACGTTTTTCTGTGACGAATTTTTCAAATTGTCTGAAAGTTGAAAATTAGTAAACTTTTTTGTGATGTTTTTTTTTTAAAATTGTTATTAAAACTTATAATTAGTGACTTTTTTATGACAAAATTTTCAAATTATCGTTGAAATTTAACAATTAATGACATTTTTTTTTATAGTATCTAATGAAAAACGTCATTTATTATCATAAAACTTATTAAATAATAAATCTATCTGTTAGAATCTAGACGTATTCTCCCATGAATATTTCCACATAAGTTAGATACTCTGTTGGAAGAGTTATTTACCAAATCCACATTTGAAAAAAAAAAAAAATTTTAATTCTCAAATTTAAGTAGTTTTGAACTTAAAAGCCTCCATTTGGGAAGTTGATTTTAAGGCTTTTTTGGTTAAAATAGTCACAAAAAATAAAATAAACTTTTTAGTCTAATAAGACAAAATATCACATCCAATCCATCATCATTATATTCTTTTTCTCATAAAAAAATCAAAAAAGTCAAAAAAATCAAAAATCCTTTCCAAATCAAATTTTTTAGCCCTAGGTTAAAATAGCTAAAAAGTTAAAAAACCAAAAAACCAACCTACTTCCCAAACGAGCCCTTATTTTCTAAGTTCACATTTGGATTGTTTGGCACAACTTATTTATGTACCTTATAAGGCCAAGTTTGGGTACTTTGAAATAATCCAAAAAGCTAAAAAGTTACTCAAAAAGTTAAAAAGTTAACACTATTCACCAAAAGTCAACAATTACGGCTGCACAACTCCCAATTCAAATTTTCCTCTAAAAACCAATTTTCACAAATTTTTATTATACATTTTTCCATAAAAAGTCAAAAAGTTAACCCAAACATCCATATTTTCAATCTCAATTTTTTTGTCCAAAAAGACAAAAAGTACACTTATTTAATCTTCCCAAACAAAGCCTAAATTTAATTATTTTTTTGAGTTTGTGTTAGACTATTTTGTGAAACTTGCTCATATTTATTAGACAAAAATAATTTAAACAAATTAAAAAAAATTAATTATTTAAAAACTAAGTATGGAGTACTTTTAACCTTTATTTTTAGATTATTAATTTTTAACTTATAATAAACTGTACCAAATAACATAATTGTCTAAAAATCTCCTTTTTTTTATCAAGTCTTGAAATCATGTTATTTCAACCAAGAAAATTTTTTTTTAATTGATTTTGACTTTTCAAAACACAATTTCAAGTCCATAAATATGTGTATATATATATGTATGTATATTTGAATTTGAGAACATGCACTTCGGTCATGTATTTGAATTCGAGAACATGCACTTTGGTAATGGAAATTATACATTCTTTTAATTTAAAAGCACTAATACACCTCTAATGATGTGGACAGTATCCATATAAATTTGAGAACATGCTCTGATACACCTCTCTCTACTCTCTTTCTCTCTTCTATCTCACTAGAGTTCCATTTAGAACTCTCAAATTAGAGTTATTTATGTATCATTACTCAAGACTAAAATATCATATCACATGAGACCCACACACCAATTAAAACTATTAATATAGAGCTTCTAATCTTTTTTTCACCAAAAAAAAAACTGTAATAGCAGTGTCCAACTTGCCTTTTATCATGGAGTGTTTTTAAGCAAACTTTCATTATCTCCATTTTATATATGTAATGAAAGTTCTATAACAAATTTAATAGTCATAAAATAAGTATATAAATTTATAATTATTTTGAATTAAAAAAAAGATAATTGTATTTATTATTGGATGATGTAATGGAACTTCTCCATCATAAATATATAATGAAGCGAATCACAATCCTTTTTTAGGATGATAAAATGAATCAAATTATTCCATGTTTGATTTGTTAAAAATTCAACTGTAATTGAGTCATATATACACATAACAAACAAACCTAAATACGTTTTAAAATTCGTGAATTTTTTTATAATTAAATTTGTATGCACTATAAAATTAAGCTATTCAAGTATAACTCAATTAAGCTCATCTGCTCATAGAAAAATTAAGTTCATCTGAGACGAGTTCAAACAGTAAATAAGTGAAGTTTGAATAGATTTTAAAAATCGTTAGATTTTCAAATTAAGATTAAATTTTATGCTCTCCTTCTCTTTTAATATAAGGTTTTGCTAAGTAAGTTTAAAAGTATTATACATTCTTTATTATACTTTTTTTCATATAAGATTAGAGTATTTTTAAATTTCTTAACATACACCTTAAGCCTCCACACTAATAAAATCTGTAATATATAAGATCATCTCCAATGTTGTATCAGATTTAGCATCAGATTTGAATTTGATGAAAAAAGTCACTTTTTCTCCTTCCAATGGTTTTACCAAACTGATATCAAATTGAGAACGGAACAAAAGTTTTACCAGATTGAGAAGCTGAGTCAATTTCACCAAAACACTATTAGTGTAGTTGGAAGTGGGGCCCACCGGACAACCGGTCGGATTTTTAAATTTCTTAACATACTCCTTAAGCACCCACACTAATAAAATCTATAATATATAAGACCATCTCCAATGTTGCATCAGATTTAGCATTAGATTTGAATTTGATGAAAAAAGTCACTTTTTCTCTCTCCAATTGTTTTACCAAACTCATATCAAATTGAGAACGGAGCAAAAGTTTTGCCAGATTTAGGAGCTGGGTCAGTTTCACCAAAACATTGTTAGTGTACGTTGGAGGTGGGGCCCACCAGACAACCGGCCGGATTTTTAAATTTCTTAACATACACCTTAAACACCCACACTAATAAAATCTGTAATATATAAGACCATCTCTAACGTTGCATTAGATTTAGCATCAGATTTGAATTTGATGAAAAAAACCACATTTTCTCTCTCCAATGGTTTTACCAAACTGATATCTAATTGAGAACGGAGCAAAAGTTTTACCAGATTGAGGAGCTGGGTTAGTTTCACCAAAACATTGTTAGTGTACGTTGGAGGTGGGACCCACCGAACAACCGGCCGGTTATCCCACCGGTCGACTGGTTCACCAAAGACATGTATATTTTGCAGATCTGTTTGAACTTGGGTTTTATCAGGTAATTTTTTTTTTTTTAAAGATCTACTTTTAAAGGACAATGAAATCTTATTTAGCTTTTTTGGTTGTGTATGACATGAATTCTCATGCATTTTGGATGATGTTCCAGACATTGGAACTTGATCTACATTGTCGAGTTAAAAGCCTATACAAATTAGTGGTGGACAGGGAGTGAGAAGGTAGTAACCTATGATGGGATTTGGGAAGAGCATGTGTAGTTTGGTTTCTAGCTCATGGTTTTTAAGCTGATGGAAACACATTCCTGGTGGTTGATCCATTCCTTTTCAAGGTATTTGAACCTTGAAAAAAAAATAAAAATTCACCCTTTCTAGTCGACCGGCAGGTCGTCTAGCCGGATGTCCCTGCCCTTTTGATGCAAGCTATAGTGGAATCCGTTGGAGGAATTCGTATCAGATTGAAGAAATCACCTTTTTTTTTCATTAGATTTGATGAAAAAAATAATTCAACGTTGGAGATGCTCTAAGCATTTAAGCATATAACCAAAAAAATCTACATTGAAAACACTTATTTATTTACTTTTTATTTTTACGACACAGTTTGTTTGTCAGATTAGATTAGATGAGACTATTAGTACAGGAAATTGAATAAGGAGATTACTAGTGGTTGGTGTTTGGTTGGAAATGTAAGATAAATTGTATTTGTTTGTATACTAATATGGTGATATTAATTAATTGAAATTACATAAAAATTCTCATTATGTAAAAAATGACTTTATTGTCTTTGTAAAATAAGAGGCAATAAGGTCATTACACCTCTAATCCTCCAATCCCATGACACTCTTAATCCCATGGTAATTTTTCAAAACAAATATTGAGAGGGTGATTTTTGTGAACTAGGGCTGAGCTAGGTCCAGATATTGGAATGGACCGAGCTATGGGTTGAGGTGAATGGGCTAAACAGCTTGGACCTTGGCCCCGTTAGCTCTGTCAAAGATGGCTGCTATTAGCTTGGTCTGAGTGTTCTGAACCGAGGTATAGGTGGGCGGAGAGCCGAGCTAGGCATTGCCCATGAAAGCACCGAGCTGAGTGTGTCAGAAAGGCTAGTGTTAGCTCGATTTTGACATTATCTGACCGTGGTGAAACCATCTCACTTGGTTAAGCAGTAGGGAGGGTATAGAAAGATGAGCATTATCTTTATGATTCCTATGAGGGCTCTGCTAAAGAGAGTTGAAGTCCTACTAGGATTGTGCCGGCAGAATCTATAAAAACTCATAACAGACTTATGTACAGGTATCATAATTCGTACTCTAAAAAACACAGAGCTTTTTGTCTATTGTCTATTTACTGACTTAGGCATCGGAGAGGTATCCGGTAGACACCCGCCAGTTAGCTCACATTTGTGTTTTCAGGAAGTAAAGTGACGATGTTTGGAGGAGTGCAAACTTGATCAACAGGATTATACTAGAAGATTATTTCGTCCTCGCAAAATTGGCGTCGTCTGTGGAAAGGCACAAAGAACAAAACCTTTCGATCGAGTTTTCCTCTTTGGTTGAAACCAATGGTACACAATGAAGATTTGCCGTAATCTGTTATTGATAGGCAAACCCCGAAGGAAGGAGGGAGGCGCAAAGGTTTACCTTCTGTCCCACCCATGACAGAATTAGAACCCCAGCGACGAAACTCTCGGAGGGACACACAGGAGAGACGGGGCACCAGTCCCCCCCGCTCTCAAAGCCCTGAAAGGCAGAGGCGGAGGTTGGATCCTCAAGTTCTGGAGGATCTCGTGAGGGAGCAAGATGGATTAATAAGAAGGATGGCGGCAGACATGGAGACTATGAAGTGCTAGAAAAGAAAAAAGAAATGGCGACGGAAAATAGGCACAAAGGCAACACGCCCTCTTACCACTCGAAAGATCGTGGTAGACAAGTCACACCATCACAAGCTAAAAGTAGAAGCCTAAAGACAGGCGATACACAATCACGAACCTTAAGGACTCGTTACTTCAGGTCTGAGAGAACGAGAACTGAGAGGTTGTATACGGAGGGAAGCAGTTATTGGCCTTAGCATGCGCACCAAATGACATCTAGGCACACGGAGTTGCCTAGGTCAGCAGACCTGAGAACAGTGCTAGAGGAGAGGGCCCGATAGAAGGAGGACACCAGGGCTCACTACCTTCGTAGGGTTTCAGCCTTACATTAATTGGCCTTTAGGACACATGGGAGTGTCAAGGTAGGGATGCTAATGTCGCACCTTGCTTATGAACTAGCAGACAAAGTGTTAGCAAGGTTACAGAGCTCGCTATTCGTTCCGGCAATTGAGAACGCACCACTACTCTCAGGCTTCCACCAGCCCAAATTCAACACTTATGAGGGGAAATCAGACCCCTACATGCATTTAAGCCACTTCCGCTAGGTTATGGTGGTGTACCGGTGAAACGAGGCTCTAATGTGTATCCTATTTCCTTCTAGCCTTGGCGACCTGGGTCTAACATGGTTCGAAGGTCGCTGTATACAAAGATAGCCTCATGGGCGCAAATGCGTATGTTTATGACTGAATTCAGAACGAATACCAAGACACCAGTGGAGATTGATCAGCTACTCTCCATTGACATGGGCAAGAAGGAAACATTGAGGTCTTACAATAGTCGATATTGGGAGACTTTCAACCAGATTGGGGATCGCCCTACAAATCTTGCTATCGCATAGTACAAACGGGGTTTACCGGTCGGTAACAAGTTGAGGGACTCAATGACAATGATGCCGCCCCTCACAATGGAGGCCCTAACGGAAAGAGTGCATCAACATATCCGAGTAGTAGAAGAGAGCGCTCGCGCTAAAGCAAAATCTGGCACAACATCGTTGCCAGATAAAAAGACTACAGCAAAAGTCAATACGGTAGAACAACCAAGCAAGAATGGGCGAGGCAGACGAGCCAAAAGAGAGGACCCCCAAACAAGGAAGTTGAGAGTCCGTACTGCCATTACCACGGTATTTAACAAACCTATCTACCGGATTCTTAGTGAGATACGTGATGAACCCTTTGTTTGGCAGTTAGCCAAGTTAGGAGAAGCATAAAAGCGTTACGGTGAGAGGTATCGTTTTACCTTTTATGATGAAAAGAGGCACTGAACTGAAAATTGCACACCATTGAGGCAACATCTGGAGGAGTTGGTGGGCGCCGATCACCTGGATCAGTATATAGAAGGGCGAACATAACCAGTCCCCCAAGACCACAACAGACCGAGCAGGATGCCGGTCGATGGTCCATCCCAAGGTATAATCAACGTTATACATGGGATCATCGAACCTGAGCGGGTATGTGAGCTCAAAGGGATTATCAAAAAGGCTGAGCACATGAGGGAGGTTCTAAATGCACAACCTATCGTCAAAAAGGGCAGAACGGAGGCTACGAACGTCATATCCTTTTCTGTAATGACCCGGAACTGTATGATTTAATTATTGGTAATTAATGATGTGTTAGTATAATTTAATTGAAGAATGCCTGTTTGATTTAGAAAATTATCTATTAAGACCGTGACTTCGAGATTGAAATTGAAGACCGTAATGGGTTCAGGAAATGAAATTGAACATGTCTATGTGATATCGGGAATTTTTAGAGGCTTTTGAGGAAATAAATTGAAGACTGAAATTTATCTGATTCGCTAAGTTCCGTTTGGCTCAAATGTTTTGGCATAGTTGTTATAAGCAAACAAGGGCCTTGTTTGGCTAAATGTTATGAGTAAATTGATTATATAGATATATATGTTATTAGATAAGGATGTGTTGCCTTATTTGACTCAAAAACCAAAAGAGAGAAATATCTGGAGAGAGAAGAGAGAAAATCGTGAGAAGAGAGGAGCAAGGGAAAGGAAGAGGAAGAAAGGGAGAACCAAGGGAGAAGAAAGGGAAATCAAGTCTAGTTCCTCCAAATCAAAGATCAAGGTAAGATTTTCATGAAATTGATTGTTGCTCTTTGACCTTTAGTATGTTGAACTCCAGATTATGGCTTTAAAATGATATGATTTAGGGTTTATTGGCATTTTTGAGGGTGACCTCCATGGAAGTTGAAAATGAAGCTTTCTTGTGCATGTCCATGGCTTATCTAACTTAATTCATGGGTTTGATCTTCTATATGATATATTTGAGTTTTGATTGAAGATGTAATGAGTTAATTAAAGTGTTAATCAAGTGTTTGAAAGGTTGTATTTCATGTATTAGAGGTTGATTTTGTAAAGAAGAGATTGGAGTTTGAAAGAGGGAAGAAGAACCAGAGTTTCGGACTTTTGCATGGACCGCTCGAGCGGAGGGAATCCCGCTCGAGCGCAGAAAACACCCTCCCAGCAGTTTTGGACATTTTCTTCAATACGCTCGAGCGGCCAAAGTGGCGCTCGAGCGGGAAGGCCTTTTTCAGGAACTTTTCGGGGAAGTTGTATATTTGATTCTAGTATGTTAATTGCATCATTTAGCCTCTCATGAGCATGAAATGAATATGAAATGAAGTAAAGAATGAATGAATGAAATGACATGAATTAAAGTAAAGGAAAGAAAAGAGAGACACGAATGGTTTACTGTATGATGATAATGAATGTTAAAGAATGTCTCATAATGTTAATTGCAGGACAAGCCTCGAAGACCGTGCAACCGGTATTGGAAACCCGCTGTAAGTAACGTTTCTGTAAAGATATGTTATAATGAATTATATTTCAAAGTGATACGTTATGATATGATATGTTTGAAAGGTGATTTTAATCTGTGAACGAATGTCCTTATTTGCAAATCTAGTATGGCGTCCATAGATAGTTAGGTCATGGGTGCGACATGAACATGCAGACTCATGATCTGATCAGTCATGGGTTAGGGCATGAAGATGAAGGCCCATGGCCAGTCACGAGATCTCGTAGACTGTTAGACTACTAAGGATAGACTGTTATGAAAGGATAAGAAAGGTTCTGTGGATTATGCCATTATGACTGTTCATAACTGTATATAGAATGTTGGTATTCGTTCACTACCCCTTTACTTTAATGTTACTTGCTGAGCTTTAGCTCATTGTTTGTATTTATGTATTATAGGTGAGCATTCAGGTAGCCAAGCCTAGGCGGAGTCTCGAGCTGAGCCGCCATTTTGAAGCCTAACCAGGAGTTTTGGGTGCCTCCGAGCTGGGGCTAGGCCTGGAAGGCCATGAGAGAGTTTTATCTTTTGTTCTTTGTGGCTTGTATATGTAATGTACTTGATCATGTTATGTAACTAACATTTTTGGCATGTATATACACTTGTTCATATAAATGCACAGCTCTTGGACTATAGTTTTTGCATGTGCTTCCGCGAGCCCCATTTTATTTATGTTATGTATAGAAAGGCCTGTGGTAATCTAGGATTACTGGCCGGTCTCGTCGCCGAACTTCTAGGGGCGGGTTCGGGGCGTGACATTTTCAGACAGGGATCTAGCAAGGCTACATTGCCCTCACAATGATGCACTGGTGACCACTTTGCGCATCAAGAATTTCGACATCAAACGGATTCTGATGGACTAAGGAAGCTCATGCGAGATAATGTACTATGAGACCTTCAAGCAACTGAAATTGGAGGACAAGGACCTGGCACCCGCAACATCTCCCCTAGTCAGTTTTAATTCGATGCCATAATGGCCAGTGGCCAAGATAATCCTGCTAGTCAAGGCAGGAACAATGACAAAATAAATGGAATTCTGGGTATTAAAGGTCCTTTACACTTACAACATAATCTTGGGAAGAACATGGTTGCACACCATGTGCTCGATGGCATCAACCTACCATCAAGCATTACGGTTCCCTAACAAAACTAGAGTGATTGAAGAAGTCTTAGGAGACCAAATCATGTCAAAGCAGTGCTTCGTTACGGTAAACGGAAGCCGTGCTGCAAAAGGGTTTGTACAGATGGTGGAAAGCAATGAACTATTTGTAGATGTCAACAAAATAGCCGAACAGAAGAAAGTGGAAGACTTGGTTGAGGTAAGGATAGATGAAAAGAACCCAGAAAAGTTCTTTTTGCTCGGCTCGTCTTTGTCCAGCAATGAGAGAATAGAGATCATGGAATTCTTAACCTCTAATATCGAAGTATTTGTTTGGACACCATACGACATGTCTGGCATTGACCTAAATTTCATCTGCCATCAACTTAATGTCCATCCAACTGCCTGACCAATTATTCAGCGAACTCGCCTATCGACACTCCACCACGCAGAGATAGTGGCAGAAGAAGTAGGAAACCTGCTGGAGGCAGGAGCCATCAAAGAAGTACACTATCCCAGGTGGATCTCCAACACTGTAGTAGTGCCAAAGAAAAATGGCAAGTGGCGCGTTTGCGTAGACTACAAAACGGTCAACAAAGCATGAACAAAAGGCAGTTTTTCCCTACCACGGATAGACTAACTAGTGGACCTGACAGCAGGACATAACCGACTTAGCTTCTTTGATGCGTATCGGGATTACCATTAGATCACTATGTATGAACCAGACCAGGAGGTCACGTTATTTACAACGCCCAGAGGACTATACTGTTACAAGGTCATGCCTTTTGGCCTAAAGAACGTAGGGGCTACATTCCAACGGATGGTCACCAAAATGTTTGAACCTTTGTTAAGCAGAACAATGGAGGCTTACATAGATGACATGGTAGTCAAAAGCAAGGATGAGAAGGACCATCTTAGGGACCTAGATGAAATGTTTCAAATTTTAAAGTCCCACAATTGTGTCTAAACGCATCTAAGTGCGCATTCGGTATAGGATCAAGCAAATTCCTAGGCTTTCTATAGAAACTGATCCCTCTCAGATCAAAGCCATCCAAGATCTTGAGAGGCTCAACATAGTCAGAGAGGTATAGCATCTCACTGGCCTAGTAGCCGCGCTCAACTGGTTCATAAGTCGGTCGTTAGACAAATGTCGACCATTCTTCCAGGCACTAAAGGCTAAATTTGAGTGGGACGAGCAGTATGACCCCGCCCTAGAAAGCTTAAAAGACTACATGACCTCTCATTCGTTGTTAGTAACCCCGGTACTAGGAGAAGAGCTCTTTTTGTACTTAGCAGTTTCACAGCATGTAGTCAATGCGGTGTTAGTCAGAGCAGAAACAATCCAACACTTGCCTATCTGTTATGTTAGCAAAACCTTGCTGGGCGCTGAAACAAGGTACCCACCATTGGAAAAGCTGGCCTTAGCTTTGATGATTGCTTCAAGAAAGTTGTCACACTATTTCCATGCCCACACCGTGATCATCCTAACGGCTTTCCCCTTAAAGGTCTTGTTTGAGAGGGCGGATTTTTCTGGACAAATCTTGAAATGGGTAGTTAAGTTGGGGCAGTTCGATATCAAGTTTCAACCAAGAATCGCAATAAAAGCCCAAACTTTAGCAGACTTTGTGGCCGAGTTCACACCAGGAAGTCATCATGTTTGCCCAATTGATTTGACCGATGTAACCAAAAGAAAGGAAAAAAATGTCACAGGAACTGCGCAATCCCCAAAGCAGAAAGCCTAGCTGCAGAGCAAGCCATACAGGTCTAAGGACAAAGAAGAAGGAACAGACCATGCTATTCCCAATGAGGACTCACTAAAGAGTAAAGACTTGAGGCAGTCAGACAGTGAAGATCAAACCCCAACAACAGATATCGACTTGGAAGAAAACATCAGCAGCACCCATGAACCCAAGACATCATCCGATCCCTTTACTTGCTGGAAGCTATTCGTCGGAGATATGTGGAAACTCTTCGTGGATGGAGCATCCAACAGGTACAGTGCAGGACTTGGCATAGTTCTCACCTTACCGGATAGCCTAACAATTGAACAGGCAGTCAAGCTTGGCTTCCCAGCATCCAACAACGAGTCAGAGTATAAAACACTGTTAGCAGGCTTAAAATCAGCACTTTACATGGAGGCCACCGAGCTGATGGTATACAATGACTTCCAGTTGGTAGTAAACCAGATTTCAGGCGACTACAGGGCAAAATATGATAGGATGGCTAAATACCAAGAGTTAGTCAGAAAGGAGATCATGAAGTTCGAAGTAGTCCGGATAAAGAAAATTGGTCGAGAGAAAAATAGTAGAGTAAACGAGTTGGCAGGTTTTGCTTTAATGGCAGATACATCCATCCCACACCCATTGCTGATTGACTTCCAACCCAGACCAAGTATTGAAGAACCTGAAGCAGCCGGGGCATGTTGTGCCGAGCTGGGCCCTTCTTAGATGGACCCCATCATAGTATTTTTAAAAGACGACATCTTGCTTGAGGAAAAGAAAGAAGCCAAAAAAATTAGAGCAAAATCTCAGCGATTTTGGTTCTCTCCATCACTAGCATTGTACAAAAAATCCTTCATAGGACCTTATCTGAAATGTGTCCATCCCAGCAAGGTCGAGACATTTTTGCTTGAGATACACGGAAGCGTCTGCAGAAGCCACCAAGAGGGAAGATCATTGGCTTACAGAGCAGTTTCATAAGGATATTGATGGCCATACATGCAAGCATATTCACAGAAATATGTCAAGAAGTGCGACAAATGTCAGAAGTTTGCACACCAAATACATTGACCAGCTAGTGAGCTTTTGCCATTGACTAGCCCGTGGCCCTTCGCAATGTGGGCCATGGACATAGTGGGGCCACTTCCAACCGCACCCGGCAATAGAAAGTTCTTTTTCGCAGTAACAGACTACTTCACAAAGTGGGTGGAGGTAGAAGCACTCGCATCGATAAAAGAGAAAGACGTTAAGAAGTTCATCTGGCAGAACATCATAACTCAATTCGGCATACCCAAGGCTCTAATATCTGACAATGGCACTCAGTTTGATGGCAAAATCTTCAGGGGCTTTTGCGAAGAATACAAGATAGAATTCTACAACTCTACACCAGCATACCCTCAAGCTAATGGCCAGGCGGAAGCTTCCAATAAAGTCATCTTAGACGGTTTGAAGAAGAGGTTGGAGAGAGCAAAAAGAAAGTGGGCTGAGGAACTTCCTCATGTTTTATGGGCTTACCGTACCAACACTTCGGTGGTCAACTGGAGAAAAGCCTTTTTCCTTGGCCTACGGCATAGAGGTAGTAATCCCACTAGAAGTAGGCCTCCCCACTATTAGAAGTGAAAATTTTGACCCAAACTTCAATGAAGAAGCCATAACCTTGGAACTCGACCTTGCAGAAGAGAGAAGGGAAAGAGCATTAGTTCACATTGTCTCATACCAGCAAGAGTTATCCAGAAAATATAGCAAAACAATGCATTCGAGGCAATTCAAGATTGGAGATTGGGTACTGCGCAAAGTAATGGGCAACACTTTGGTACCTGGAGATGGCAAGTTAAGACCTAATTGGGAAAGACCATATAAAGTAGTCGATTTAGCAAGAAAATGGGCATATCACTTGGAAGATAGAGACAACAAAGCTATTCGTAGGCCATGGAACACTGCCAATCTCAAACTATTTTATTTTTAGCTTTTCCCTAAAATACTTGTAATTTTTCATTTTTCAAATAAAGCAAGTAGTTTTTCTAGCATAATTCTTTCTACTGTAAAAGTTATTCTTAGTCATTTCCAACTAGGGGCAATTAAGAAGGTTGGCAGGATTGACCAACATTTAGCTATTTTTAGCCGAGATAAGGATCTAGGCTAAAGAATGTTGGCAGGATTGACCAACATTCAGCCCTCTTCAGCCGAGATAAGGTTCTAGGCTGAAGAAGGTTGGCAGGTTTGACCAACATTCAGCCCTCTTCAGCCGAGATAAGGTTCTAGGCTGAAGAAGGTTGGCAGGTTTGACCAACATTTAGCTCTCTGCAGCTGAGATAAGGATCTAAGCTGAAAAAAGTTGACAAGTTTGACCAACATTTAGTTCTCTTTTTTAGCCGAGATAAGGATCAAGGCTGAAGAAGGTTGGCAGGTTTGACCAACATTTAGCTCTCTTCAGCCGAGATAAGGATTTAGGCTGAAGAAGGTTGGCAGGTTTGACCAACACTTTTTCTTTCTTCAGCCAAGATAAGGATCTAGCTGAAGAAAGGTTGATAGGTTTGATCAACACTTTTTCTTTCTTCAGCCGAGATAAGGATCTAGTTGAAGGAAGTTTGGTAGGTTTGACCAAAACATCTTTTGTTCTTCAGCCGAGATAAGGATCTAGGCTGAAGAAGGTTGGCTGGCTTAAACCTAAAGTTATTGTCTGACTGAGATAAGTTATCTCGGCCAAAACAAAGGTGGCTAGGATAAGGTCAGGCCGAGCTAAGTTAGGCCGGCCACATTTGTAGAAAGTTAGTGTAATTAATAAGTACACTACAAACCGAACAGAGAGAGAAAGAAAATGAGAAGTTTGATTTCATTCATTTGAAATGAAGTACAAGAGGGGCATGTAGCTTGGTTACAATTTCTTAAAGAGAAAAAGGGAAATCAAGCAAACAAGTCATCTAGGTCAGGATCCAAGTCGACCTGGACTTCACCCAAGGATAGCTCGGTAACAGTATCAGCCTCCCTAGTTTGGCTCTGTCACAGGTGCCTCATTAACTGCATCACGTGAAGGTGGGCTGGAGTCCACTGAAGTCGGAGAGGCAGACTTGCGGCCGAGCAGAGTGTTGGAAACATTTTGTGGAGCAGGGACCTCATCCTTCTCTCGTTCCTAAAGGAATTTTTGTTGGACTGAGTTAACATAGTCCGCTATGTATCCCGGTATGAAGTGGGGAGGAAGATTCAGGAAGACTTCGGAGTCATGTCCGTAACCGAGCTTTTCAGTAGCGGCCTTCCAACTGCACTTAAAGAATACATCTTTGGCGGCTTCGCACTGCTGGACATAAGTCTCCTCCTCTTTCTTGAAGTCTCGGTCCTCTGCGTCCTATATTTTTTTCTTTAGGTCCTCTAGCTCGGCATTCTTTTTCTTCTTTAGCTTGGCTAACTCTCACAGATAGCGGTCTTTTTTCTCGGCTAAAGCCTTCTGCTTGTCAGACTCTGTTATACTGACCAGTTCGGCCAACCTTGTGTTTTCGGCTTCTAGTTCGGCCAGCTTGGCTTGAGCTTCTTTTAGCTCAGTTTTCTTGGATTCTGCTTCGGCAACGGCTGATTGTGCCATCTTTCGTAGCTCAAGCACTCGTTTATGAGCCACTTGGCTCTTTTGCAGGGCCTACATAATTCAGAGCGGTTAGAGGATAACAAATGTCATTTGTGCAAGTTATAGGGATTTTTGGGCTTACCAGTATCATTGACTTAGATGCTGAGCAAATGGCCTTTAGCTCGATCAAACCCTTATGCCGCTTCATATTGACGGGCAAGCAGACACTCTTTGCTAAGTTGAAGGCCAAAAGGTGATCCTTTTCGGCGCTAACGGAGTCAGAGGCCGTAATGGCGCGACCCCTGAATGTGGCAAATGGTGCCCACACCGGCGGTGTGGGAGGATTTGAAGGGCTAGGTCGGTCGCGACCTTGGGATTGTGTTGCTTCCTGGAGCTCAGTTTCAGATGGTTCATTCCTATCGCTCAGGTGTTGTGTACGTGGCCGCTTGTTCGGCCGAGATGACAAAGCTAGGGTTATAGGAAGGGCCACCACAGCCTCGTGTAGACTAGCTTGAGATGCTTCGATTTGAACCTCGGTAGTAGAAGCTGTGGTTTGTTCGGTGATCAAGGCACGAACAGCACGACGCTTAGCCATTTCTTGTTCTTCAGTGAGGGAAATAAGGTTGATTTAAGGCAAGTTTGGGTCCGGTTTCGATGATGGTTTGAGGAGAAAATCAGTCACTCTGGTCTTCCTCCTTTCGTTATACCGGTAGGTCGATTCGAAGTTAAGCAGCTCGGCCTAGCCACGATGACAGTATCGGAGCCTAGCGCGAAGGGCGTCTTGGTTGGCGTATGGGTACTGTGTTTTAAGTTGGTTTAAGTCTACACAAAAGAAAGAAAGACAGAATGCTTGTGTCAGTACAGTGTGAAATTATAGCCTGTAATAGCAAAACAAAAATAGAAAATTAAACCAAGGTATTCTTACCAGCAGTCCCTTTATTCCAATTTATATTATAGCCCGGTATCTGGGCTTCTTGGTCTTCGAAATTGCCCGAAACCCAGAAAAAATCATTGTCGTTTAAATCTTTATCCCGTGTATTTTTTATAATTTTCTCTCGGCCTTTTCATACTGGCTAAAGAGAGATGGACGTTGTTAGGGATATTGTAGTCCTTACGAAATTTGGCAATAGCCCCAGGTGAGTTTACCAGGAATCGGTATTTACCCATTTAACTTAAATTTTGTGTACAAATTAGCACGGTAGCCTAGCTCAGTGTTGAGATGACGTTGAATGGCTCGGTTGAGTAATGGTGCCGATGGGGCAAAGTGCAAAGGTGTGCCTGGCCAACCTAGTCAAGTCTGCAAAGTGGAGATAAAAAGCATTATGCCCAGATCACTGGATCGGGCTAAGCAAGAAGGCAAAATAAACATAACCCTAGATCGACTAAATGTGTTGCAACCCATTCGTAGTTCGGTTGTAACACAAGTTTTTAGCTCGCTTATTGAGTACGAAGGTTCTTAGATCGGTCGTAACACAAGGTGGGCTCAATGATTTAGCTTGGTTATTGGGTAAGGTTTCCTAGTTTGGTTGAGTGCACACCTATCACAAACAGGTTCCTAACTTGGTCATGGTATTATTTTGGATCAAAGACTCGCATTCCAGATTGATTGAAAATCCAGCTAAAGTATGTTTGAGGTTTGGGCATGTGGTTTTTGGGGATTTGGTAATCCTTACTCATTTATGTGAAACTATAGGAATGCGTTTTGAAAAACATATGTATATATATATTTCTATACTATATATACTCGTGGAATAAACAAAAAAAGAAAGGGGTTGAGCCACTTACAAATTTAAAATGAAAGGACGGAGACCAAAACAGTAAGGATGCCAGCTAGAACACGAGCTTTGCAAGTGCTATGGTCGTGAATATGAAGAGTCAGGAGGTGAGGGAGAGAAGATGAACAGTAGAAGTTTGATTAGAAAGTTGGGTTTTTGTATAAGCACAAGAATGGGCGGGACTGTTCAAATTTTCGTGGTACAAAGACGGGTGTGGTAGATGTACTTGACCAGTGGGAGCGAGCCACGTGTCTAGGGGAATAGATAGCGATTCAGACGTGCTTAAGAGGTGGAACGACGTACAGAGCAATTGACAAGATGTTTCTGGACCGGGCAAATCGGTAACTCGATAACAAATGAGCTCAGTTGGAGGCTTGGGTATTTAACTCGGCTGTAACGAGTAATCCCAAATCATGTGTTGCAGATGGAATTAAGGGGCAATTGAGAGGGTGATTTTTGTGAACTAGGGCCGAGTTAGGTCTAGATATTGGAATGGACTGAGCTATGGGCCGAGGTGAATGGGCTACACAACTTGGACCTTGGCCCTGTTAGCTCAGTCATAAATAGTTGTTATTAGCTAGGTCTGAGTGTTCTGAACCGAGATATAGGTGGGCGGAGAGCCAAGCTAGGCCTTGCCCATGAAAGCACGGAGCTGAGTGTGTCAAAAAGGCTAGTGTTAGCTCGGTTGTGACATTATCCGACCATGGTGAAACCATCTCACTTGGTTAAGCAGTAGGGAGGGTGTAGAAAGATGAACATTATCTTTATGATTCCTAGGAGGACTCTGCTAAAGAGAATTGAAGTCCTACTAGGATTGTGCCAACCAGAATCTATAAAAACTCATAACAGACTGTCACGACCCAAACCCGGTCCTGGGGGTTTAGCATCGAATCGCCAAGAATCCGAGATTACCAAGGCCCCGCCTAACAAGAATACAAGAAAATAGAGTATGTGACTGGCGAAGCCATCTGAGAAATAAATAATGTCCAATGAGCTGTGACAGTCTGTATGCAAAAAGACTTTTCATGCATTCATACATTTAGAATAGTACAGTCTATACAAACATTTACAGTCATTCAGTACAGGGACCTAATCCCTTGATAACGGTACAGTAGATAACAGTCTAAACAATGATATAAAACAGTACGGAGATAGACGGGGAAATAAAAACACCCCTTAAGCCATAGCTTGGCGGGTCGGGAACCTCGCAGTGAGGCATATTGGTTGGCTTGACAAAACCGGAGTTAACCTTGACGCCTCTAGCTTTGATCCGGTGCCTGTACACCTACATATATATATATATATATGAGCAGTGAGCTAAAGCCCAGTAAATAACATAAAGCGTAAAGGGGTTTAGAATGAATGTCCTTATAGTAGTGAAAACAGTTCATTTCAATCAGTATTTCAGTTGTTCAGTACAATCAGTCATATGTGGTACATCCATTAGCATAACAGTACAGTAAGTAGTAGGTCTTAAAGACCTAATAAAGAATGATGGCCATCAATCAAGAATGAGTGGTTCCACAAGGAACCGACAGAGATCTCTGTAATGATAGAATAAAGAAACAAATGGGTGCTAATGATGTCACAAAGATGTGTAAATAAAGGACATACATTCATTCAAGAATAATACCAAGAACAGATCGATTCAAGATTCAAAAGATAATCATTTGAACATATCTTTACACAATTGTTACTCACAGAGTTCTGGGCTATAATGAACTAGAGCGCCTTCTCGGGATGCCAACCCTAACAGTATAGAACGAACACACTCTAAGTTATACAGTTGGGAACAGAATAACTTAATCCCTAATGCCTCGGTGTGTTCTACATCTATATCCTCATTAAGATGTCTTAAACTAGGCCTAAGAATGCCTAGGATGGGATGAGGATGCAAGGATGTATTCGGAAAATATTTTTAGAATTTTCAGAAAAACAGAGTCCCGCTCGAGCAGTTTCGCTTCGAGCGGACATGCACAATAGTTCCCGCCGAAGGCCAACTTACCCGCCGAGCGGACCAAAAGTACTGGATAGGTGAAATTCACGCTCGATCGAGCGCTCGATAGCCGCTCGAGCGTAAGACACAAGATCTCGCCGGCGCCTAATAGCCCGCCGAGCGGATCAGAAAAGGCAAAATCTTGGGAGTTCGATTTTCCGCCGAGCGCACTTCCCGAGTGGATGACCAAAATCTGGAAATCCTAGATTTGAGTCCCAAACTCAAAATCAAGTTTAGATGCATAAAATTCGATCCTCTTGGGCCAATTTTTTGGAAAACATAAGTAAACTCATAAGATCACATGATTCAAAGATCAATTTTGATAAATCAAGGCCCAAGGATGTCTAATTAAATCCATTTTCAAACCCAATTTCATGAACAAGATCTCAAATGAATATGCATGAACTTTAAACAACTCTTAAGCTTCAAAACATGTTCTAATGAGCTCATCCTTTCAAATTCAAGATGAAATCATGGACTTAACATATCAACATGAACATGCATGCAAGATTTCCATGTGATCAACCTCAAAATGCAACAATGTAGACATGCATGCATGATATGTGCTATAATTCAACATTATGAGACCAATTCTTAACTCAACTCTTCAATGTAGCATGAACCATGCAAGAACTAATTTAAATACAACAATGAGAGGTTCAATTACCTTACCTAGGTCTTGAATTAGTGGTGTAGGAGCTCAATTTACAATCTACACTTCAATTCTTTAATTCACCAAGCAAGCCAACAAGTTGAGTTCAATTCTCTCTTAATTCTCTCCCTCTCCCTCTCTATGGTCGGCTAATGCAAGAAGAATGGCTGAGCAAAGTGTCTTGTTGTAATGTGTACAAAGCTCAATAAGTGTTAGGTAGTGGCCCACTAAGGGCTAGTTTGGTAAATAAGGCCAACTATGCAATTGATCAATATTTAATCTAATTTAATCATACCAAATCAGTTTTCAATTAAATACACCATAAATTCACAAAAATTATGACGAGTATAAAACGTCAATTTCGGATTCGGTCGCCGATAAGGCCTTCAATTTGCAGTGTAAACATAAAAACATGAACAGATAGTCAAACAGATAAAATGTAATTCAAACAGATACAAGTAATCAATTCAGTTTCAGTTTTCAGTCAGTTAGTTCAGTATTTCGATCAGTTCAATTATTAGTCATAATCAGCTCCAATTTAACGGTAATCAGTACTTAACCGGTAAACAGTGACGAGGGTTGTTACACAGACCTATGTACAGGTATCACAATTTCTACTCTAAAAAACACAGAGCCTTTTGTCTATTGTCTATTTGCTGACTTAAGTATTCGAGAGGTATCCGGCACACACCCGCCGGCTAACTCACATTTGTGTTTTCAGGAAGTAAAGCGACGACATTTGAAGGAGTACAAACTTGATCAACATGATTATACGAGAAGATTATTTCGTCTTCGTGCAAATATGATGTTTGTAAGTCACTCCTCACTATTAATCTGATCTCATACTCTAACTCTGATAACAAATAAAGCCTAATAGTTAATCAAAAAGTCTTTCGCACTGTGAGAATATTAGATAGAATGGAAAAGGAAAAAAAAGATGGAAAGTTGTAAAGCCACCAGCCCTGAAAGTGTTTCATGACCATGATTGTAAGGAATTGTAACGGGAAAATTATCAAATTATTACTGATTTATAAAAAAATTTAAAATTTTAATTATTGATATTTATAAAATTTATTATTATTTTGTTAGAACTTAATATTTCCCCTTGTAATGGGCATGGTTGTAATGAAAAGTTATAGTTATTTTGAATTTTTTATAAAAAAATTTAGTTACAAAAATAAAATTGTATAAAAAAGTTTTACTTTCAAGTCCCTCTAGTCCAGAAGGTTCCAAAAATTATTTTTTATTTAAAAAATCCCCAAAAGAAAAAAAATCATTAAAGAAAAAAAAAAACTACTTTTTTTATAGTGGACTCTTGAAGGCTTTTTCAACAAAATTTGAATTTATTTTATCATTAGTGGAATTTTTCAAAATTTTAATTTTTTTTAAAATTTTTTTTAGGATTGTCAAGTCGTGAGAGACATGAAAAGTAAGTTAAAAAAAATAAAAATGACGAATGATTGAAAAAACTTATTACAAATAATATAATCCAAAAAAAAAAAAAAAAAAAAAAATCAACTTATAATGGCCCCGTTTGGTGTAGCTGTTAAAACAACTTATAGATTATAGCTTAACAGATTATAGATTATAACTTTAATCAGAAGTTGTTAATCTGTTTGGTGTAACTGTTGGATTATAAATTTAAGTTGCTGAGTAGTGTTTGTTAAATAAGCTGTGAAATAGTTTTTTCAATTAATTTTTATTTTTTGTTTGTCTACATTTCTCATAAAAAATAATAATAATAATATATAGTCCATTTGAGTCTTTTTCTATTTTTAAAAAAATAAAAAAAAAAAAATTTAAGAGTATAATCATAAATTAACATGTCCACAGCAGAAGCTGATAATCAGAAGTAAGGGATGAGCAGTTTCTCAGAATCAGTTTTTTTGAGTTAAAATAAGCTGTTAGAATCAGAAGCTATTTGAAATAAATTTAACCAAACAGTCCAAAATAATTTTTTCAAAGCTAAAAGTCATAAGTTAACTTTAAAAAGCTGAAACAAACACTCCCAATGTGTCAAAAAAACAAAACTAGAACTAGAACTACTTTATGCGATTGTTTTTATGGACTGCCTTCTGACAAAGTTGGCTGATTAACTTTCTTGTCATGACTTTACATGCGTTAAGGTAACTTATTTACCCTTTCTTTACCTTTTCTTTTCCTGTTGAAATTGGAAGTGGAACCAAATGCCATACCACTGTTGCATATTTTATTTTGTTAAACTTTTAATATTTCACATCTCACTTTTCTTAGCATCCAAGTTAAAGACAGACAATCATTTCACTTCTAATTTTTAGATATATATGCACGTAATATTCATGATCAATAAAATTGATCCAAAAGAATGGATGAAAAGGCTTAATTTGGCATAATTTAAAAAAATTAAAAAATTAAAAAGTTACTATCTTATTTAAGTCATATTATCTTATTTAAATCATATCATTTTTCTACCATATCATTTTTAATTTGACTTATATTTTAAATTTTTCATAAAAAATTAAAAAATACATTTATTTAAATCATTCCAAGTAATTCTTAAACTTGAGGCATTTGTTCCATGAGATGATATAAAAATAGTGTGTCCTAATTACTTCAACTGATAAAAATTCATTTGAAGGCACATATAACCTTACGGAGGAGCACAAATCAGCTTGCTTTGTTTTTATTTTTCAGAAAATACTTTTCAGAAAATTCTATATTTTTATTTTTCATATTTTTTTTGTTTTTACTGAATTTTTAAAAATATTTTAAGCAATTTTCTTACTTTTTAGACACATCTAACATAAATATACCTAAAAAGTAAAAAAATTGTTAAAAAAATCTTTTAAAAATTCACTAAATACCAAAAATATTTAAAAAAAACAAAACAAAACAAAACAAAAATTCAGTACATTTTTTGTATTTTTTTGTATTTATTAATTTTTTAAAATATTTTTTCACAAATTTTTTACTTTTTAGATATATCTAACTAAGGTGCATCTAAAAAAGTAAAAAAAATATTTAAAATTTAAAAAATATTCACTAAAAACAAAGGAATACGAAAACCAAAAAACTCAGTTTTTAAAAAACTTAATTCAGAAAACTCAAACCAAACACACTGAATAATTTTCTTAATTTACAACCCAACAAAAATTAATGAAAAATAGTTTTCTTCACTGTTACGACCCAAACCCGCCCCCATGGATTTAGCACCATAACCGGCCAGTAATTCGAGATTACCGAAGGCCTGCTTCGCAGTAATACAATAATACAGAGTACAGGGGCTTGGCGGAAGCCAATAAAGTAAATAAACAATGTCCAATGAGCTGTGACAGTCTGTATGCAAAAAGATTTTTCATATATATAACATTCAGTAAAGAACAGTTATGCACAATATTTATAATCATTCAGTACAGGGACTTAATCCCTATTAACAGTACGATATGGTGCTGACAGTCTATACAGTATTACAAAACAGTGCAGAGACAAACGGGAAAATAAAACGCCCCTAAGCCATAGCTTGGCAAGTTTGGAACCTCGCAGTGAGGCACATTGGTTGGCTTGACAAAACTGGAGTTTACCCCGACGCCTCTAGCTTTGATCCGGTGCCTGTACACCTACATATATATATATATAAGCAGTGAGCTAAAGCCTAGTGAATAACATAATACGTAAAGATGTTTAGAATGAATGTCCTTACAGTAATGAAAACAGTTCGTTAAATCAGTATTTCAGTCTTTCAGTCAATCATTCATATGTGGTACATCCATTAGCATAACAGTAAACAGTAGGTCTTAAAAGACCGAACAGTAAGTGATGGCCATCAATCAATAAACAGTAGTGGTTCCAACGAGGGAACCGACAGAGATCTCTAAAGAATAAAGATGTGATAGGTGCTAAGGATGCCACAAGATGCAGTTGAATATAGGACATACATTCATTCAAGAAACAATATCGATTCAAGAATAGTTCGGCCAAGATTCAGAAGATAGTCATTTTGAACATATCTTTACACAATTGTTACTCACAGAGTTCTGGGTTACAGTGAGCTAGAGCGTCTCCTCGGAATGCCAACCCTATACAGTTAACAGATTGAACACACACTAAGCTATGCAGTTGGGAAAGATAATAACTTAATTCCTAAATTTGCTTTGGTGTGTTCTACATTTATATCTTCTTTAAGATGCCTTAAATATGTCCTAGGAATGCCTAGGATGGAAAGAGGATGCAAAGATGCACTTTTGAACACTTTACAAAATTTTCAGAAAACAGGGGTCTCGCTCGAGCGTGGCTTTCTACGCTCGAGCGGACATGCAGACAAAGGGGCTCCGCTCGAGCGTGGATTCCGTCGCTCGAGCGGATTGTGTGCTACAGTAAAAATGCTAGATGCTCAAAATTCAAGCTCGATGGACGCCCGACTCTCGCTCGAGTGTAAGACACAAGTCCTCGCTCGAGCGTGAGTTTCCTCGCTCGAGCGGACTGTGAACTCATGCAAAGTATTGGATGCACGCATTTCACGCTCAAGCGTAACTTTTCTCGCTCGAGCGGAAGGCACGATCACAGAGTGTACGCTCGAGCGTGGACTTCCTCGCTCGAGTGTAGGTCCAAAATCTGGAAATCCCAGATTTGAGCCCCAAGCTCAAAATCAAGTTTAAATGTAAAATTTTCGATCCTCTTGGGCTAAAAACCTGGAAAAACACTTGTAAACACATGACATTATATATTTCAAAGATCAATTTGGTAAATCAAAGTCCAAAGGTGTTTCAATGAAACTCAATTTCAAACAATTTTCATGAACAACCTTCAAACATGACATGCATGAGTTGGGTTCAATTCAAAGCTTCAATTTGATGCTCTAGTGAGCCAATTGTTCCAAAAACAAGTTGAAAACATGGACCATTAAAAAATTATGAACATGCATGTGAGAAATGATGAATTTACAACCTCAAAACTTGACAATATGCACATGCATGCAACAATTGAGCTCTAATTCAACATTATTGAACTAATTCATGCCTTAACTCTACAATTAGACTAGAATCATGTAAGAACAATCTTAAATACAACAATGAGAGGTTCAATTACCTTACTTAGGTCTTGCAATTCAAGTCTAGAGGCTCAATTGACAATCTACACTTCAATTCTACCAAGTTCTCAAGCCAAAGCAAGATGGAGCAAGATGAATTCAATTCTCTCAAGTCTCTCTCTCTCTTGGTTGGTTGCTCTCAAGAAAATAGACTGAGAAAAGTTTTGATTCAAGTGTACAAGGCTCAAATGTGTATAGTCTACATGGCCCACTAACAATGGCAATTCTGTAAATAAGCCTAACTCTTTGACTAGCTTTATTTTGATCTCTGTTAATCATACTAAATCACTTTTTCAATAATTATACCACAAAATCACACAAATTCTCATGATCCTAAATTATCAATCAATTTCCGGTTCGGCCGCTGATATGGCCTTCAATTATCAATTTAAGCACAAAATATGAACAGATCAATTAACGATCAACAGATAGAAAATGCATTTAAACAAATACAGTCATTCAATCGTTTGATTTGATCGGTCGATTCATTATTTCGATTACTTGATTATCAGTCTGTCGATCTTAGTTTAGCCATAATCGGTAATCAGTGTTAGGGTCATTACATTCACCCACTTTCCATGGAGGGTGAATTATGAATATTAATCAACATTTTTTCATTATTTCATTCAAAATAATGAACCCCATTTTTTAAGAAGTGGATCTTCTATTGATGCTGGTTTATCTACTGCTTTCAAAGAGGTCATCAAGAATGTGAGTAATATCCAGCCACCAATTATTGGGGTTGGTATTTATGGGCTAATAATTCAATATATGAACTCAAAAATTATCTCAGTATAACTAATTTAATTAAATTTTTAAATTTTTTATTTCTATTATATCTTAATGTGAATTTACTAATAAGGACATCATATATTAAATCTTAAAATAAAATATTATTTTTTTCTCATAATACACCCTGATCAATTCTACGTATTATTTCTATTCAAATCTCATTATCTTCTTTCTCAAGTTTCAATTATTTTTGCTTCTTCTTCCTCACTTCAAAACTCCAAAACCCCAATACACCTCAACAAAGCTTACCATTATTATCAATATTGTTATTATTTTTTTTTTATCATATTGTTACTTTCAATGAAAAGAAAGTTTGAATAAAATCAAACAATGAATGAAAGTAACAATAAAAATAGTTTTTTTGAAGCAATCCATCAAAGAGGAGATAAGCATTCACATAAATATCAAAGTACAATTATTGATTTTTGTGTTTTTCTAACATAAAAACAAATATTTAGCATGTTTTCGTCATTATTGTTCGGATTTTCAAAACCAAACAAATTTGCTTTATTCGGTAGTGTACATCCGAACAAAGTGAATTTATTTGGTTATGAAAGTCTGACGCGAAATTCAACCTCTCCTTCTCCTTCTCTTTCGCCATCCTCCTTCACCGTTCTCTTTCGTCGGTATCGCATTCACCAATGCCAGGTTCCCTGATCGTATTCCCTATATGTACGTAAACAAAACAAAGAGTTTTCAAAGAGTTTTTCTTTGAATTTTTTAATTTATTTTATTTGGGTGTACCTCAAAAGGGTAATTTGGGAAAAAAATTAGATGTACTGAGAATAAATTATAACCCCAAATAATTTAATGGGATGTACTGAAAAATTAGGCTCACTTAAATATTTTTTTGGGGTAAATAGAATTCTCCAATATTATTTACATGCTTTAAATCGTAACATAAAAATAAAGAAGTGTGATATATTGATTCATCTTTGTCAAGTAGACAGCAATAGAAATTGTATGAAGGGTTAAGCAAAATTATATAAATTTTAAAGGAATCAAAGTAAGATTATATAGATTTTGAAAATGAAAATATTGATTTATTTTATAAATACTCAAAATTACATGAAAGTAATGAGATTTTTCAAAGGTTTGGGATGGCTAAAATACTAATTTATTTTATAATCACTAAAAATTTAATGAAAATAATAAAAAATTTCAAATTTCAGGGTAATAAAAGTAAAATTATACAAATTTTGACGGGGCCAAAATGCAAATTTCTTTGTAAATATTCAAAATTACATGGTAAAGGTGCAATTGTTCAAAATTTTACAGAGACGGTGTGCCTCACCCGCCACTAGTAGAGAGAGACATATAATAATCCATCATTTGTAAAGCTATGGGTGGGTGCTATTTATAGGTACCTCATGATGTAGGATAGAGCCCATGTGCAAGGCACATGGGAAATATTCCCTCTAACTACCTTGTCTGATGAGGTGACCTCTCCAACGATGAGGAGAACCCTGAAGAGGAGATCAATTTCTTGGCAAACCTTTCTTCTTAGGCACACCTAACCAATGACCCCCAATCATTCCAAAAGGTCAAGGGTAGCCCCAAAGGATGCCCTACCGCAAAGGGGTCAGGGATAGTTCAAGAGAACTCACTGCCGCAAATATCGCTGAGTCTGAAAGACCCCCTAGATCATGCCACTTCGACCCAAGTATAGACTAGTTTAACCGAAGAGTGAATTTATCTTCACTCATCGTCCTCGGGATTGGGTCCTTTGTTCAAACGCCATCACGCCTATGGTTCTGGTGTGTAGATCTTGGAAAGCTCCGAACCCGTAAGTGTTCTGGGACTCATTAATGAAGCGACTTCTAGATTACGTTCGAATTTGTTCGAAGCTAAGTGCTTCAAATCTTTAGGTTTGTGGATCCGAACGCTTTCGAGTCCGAGCTTAAATAGGTCTCTAGGTTCATGGTACCTATGGGTGTTGATTTCTGACCACACTGCCAAACAGATACTCAGCTGGAAAATACCGGCAGAATAGATTGCGCCCGAACGACCTGTCACAGAAAGATGAGATTCCGGCGGTGGTCCATCCACCCGGGGCACTATGACAATCAAATCAGTTATCTCTCAAAGATAGCAAAAGTGCTTAACTCACTATTCATAATGCAAAAAGCGTACCTTAGACTCACGAAGGTGCTTCTATTTTATAGCCAACACTAATCTGATCCCGATAGAAGCCTAGCTTCAATGGACTCTGTTTCAATGCTAATCCTGGATTCCCAGTTAGATTGGGATAAACCCCCTAAGAGTCTTATCTTTATCCAAACTGAAGTCCTCTCACATTCTAGGACTCTTGTCCCTTATCCGTTCATCCCGGATTCTGGTATCTCCGTAGATAACCTTGGCCTAGCCGAGATTACCTCGGTGCCATGACCAGGACACGTGGCACCTCAGCTAGCACTTCGGTGCCATCTCGGTCACGTGTTGTTATTCACAAAAATATGCCCTACAATTGCCCCCTAGGTTCTATTACCTCGGCATCCTGAGGTGGTGGAACCTATATCACTCATTCACATAGCATGTCGGCTAAGCTTGCTCTATATTTTATTACCGAGGTCATCATTCACCGGCTCCATATGACCAAGACCTGTAATCTGTTTTCATCAATGCTTTAGAATCAATAACCAAGTTTGATCAAGTTTTCTTAGCCGAGATCGTTCCCCTTGCCGAGGTCTTGTCCCATTAAATCACGAACTCCAAGAGTTTCTATACGCGTATGAGCTGTCACACACAGTAACTCAACCATTTTTGCTATGTGTCTCTTTCCTATTAAACCGTACCTGACACGCGCTATTAAGTCGCATCGCACTTGCATGCGCCGCTTGACAAGCACATCGTCCTAAGCACACTAATTGCGATTTTGCCGCCATTTCGTGTTTTGATAAAAAACGCTTCCCTCTCTCTGTCTTTTCACTTCACATTTTCTGATTTCTCTTTGTGCTTCAAGCTTTGTCTCTCTCTCTAAACCACCATTCTCATATTCTCAAAGCTTTTTGCAATCGTTTCCGTTCACCTCTACCGGCGAAGTATCCACCGTTCTACTACATTCGTCATCACTGTCTGACTTCGGCGTTCATTTCACCGCCGTCACTCTTCCTGGTAAGCGACTACTTCCCTTTATTTCAATTTCTTGTTTCACTTCAAACTGTTATGCTTGTATACTGCTACTGTGATTTTATTCATGTTCTTGAATCTTCATTTGAGTTGTAATATTTTGCCTTGCTTGCAATTTGTTTCTGGGTATGTTATGCGTACTCACACACTGTTCATACACTTGATATTTCTTTATAAATTGCCACTGTCTTCAATTTGTGTACATTTATATTTTATGCAATGTTCTTGAACCCCTTCTGGTTTTCTTGAGTCTGAACCACTGTTCTTTTCTATTTTCTTGTTGTGTTCTCCAGATTTCTGCCTTCAATTCTTGTTTTCATAGTCTTAGGTGTGGGATTTGCCTTAGAACCTACAAACTTTAGGAAAACTGTAACAATCTCCCATTGATCTTGAAAAACCCTTGCCCCAGTTTCTGCTTTGACTTTAAGCCAAGGTTTTTTTTAACAAACCACTTCCTCCTGAAATCCTGCATTTCGCCCATTTAGCCAACGTTATGGGTATGTTTAGGTGGGGGATAGATACCCCAACTAAGCTAAAATACTTCAGGCATGAGTTTTCCATTCCAGCCAATGTTCATCTTAGGTTGGCAGGGGAAGAGGACTCCATCATGCCCAAAGACAACTCCATGCCCTTCCCAGTAGTAGCTTTTATAGAGGGTGGACTTAAGTTCCCTCTTGACACCCTCTTCCGAGAAGTCCTTCACTACTATAAGCTTAACCCGATGTAATTAGCCATTAACTCTTACAGAGTCATCAATGGTATCATTGCCTTAGCACGCCGAGAAAACGCTAGGATAACCTTAGTCGATATCCAATATTGCTATATCATGCGTGGCCTAAAGTCAGAAAAAGGCTACATTTATTACCTCAAGCTGAGGTCGACGGAATAAAAACTTATCGCTGACCTCCCTGATTCCAACAAGAGCACTGGAGATGATTATTTCATCGTTTCGGGCAACTAGGAGTTCGGTCCAGAGGATGACCTTCACCTCTACCCTTTAAGCCAAACAGTGTTCAGAGAGGGAGATGGTAAGAGCCAAGTGCCACTTTAATTGCTTTCAAGTCTTTAACACTTTGTTCCTTCTAAATGTTCTAATGTTTGTTTTTTTCTTGCTGCTCTTCCTCAACCACCAAAGGGCTTTCACAAATCATTCTATTTTAGCAAGGATTTCAAGAAGTTATTGGATTTGCCAGTTGACCAGTGGAAAGCTCCTCTGCTGCTCAACTATATCCCAATCTACAAGTCCATTTTTCCTGACATCCCGAAGAAAAGCAAGTCCCCTCCTTCTGTTACAACTTCGTCACCTCAGCTAGATTAGGGATCAACCTTTGCTCCAACAGAACAACCATCTACTTCAGCTCCACAACTGATTCCACTCTTTCAGCGCCAACGCCAATGTCAAGCTCCCCTTTTTGCACCAACAGGCAGGACTCGCAGCCGAAGAGGTCGAAGTGCCAAGGCGTCCTCTTTCGATCCAGCCAACTCACCAACCGCACTTCTAGCAATCCGCCTTGGTACTAAAGTTACTGTTGTCATTTCTACCGACGAAATGGGGTGACAAAAGGCCTTTGTTGAAGACCTTCTTGCTGACATCCCCAATGTCGTCACAGTTCAGTCTTCACTCTCTTAGTCTCAACCCAAACCAAAGCCAAATAGGCTGAAGAAAGCCCAAGCCAAGGCAACGGTGACTCAGATTAACTCTGAGGACACCTTGCCGATCTCAAAAATAACCGAGGCAGAAAAAAGTGCCTCTACCGCCAGAAAGAGGCCCACCGAGGCTGCTCCCTCCGAATCAACTCGGTCAAAGAAGCCGAGGTCGGGGTCCGCCACAACCTCGGGGTCCCTTAAATCTGACGACCTCTGGGTCCTATCAATTACAATTAAGGATAAGTCAGTCAGAGCTGGTGACAGCACTACTGACATTCAAGTCGGCGTTGCCCTCTCTACTGCCTTGCTCCTTCCAAAAGACCTCGATCGCAACGTCGAGGTCAGCGAATACGAGAATTTCGCTCTTATGTTGCAGCACTCCGTACAAGTAAGCCTCTAACACTTGGTATTCTCCATTATCTGTTTTTCTATGCTTAGAGATTTTTACTAACTTTTGTTTTTTCCATTTCTTCTAGGCGATCCAGCATGCCCACTCCTTCGCGATGCAGGCCTTCGATATTAAGAAGGAGTTGGCCCGCAAGACAAAGGAAGCTGCTGGCTTGCTTAAGTCGCTCAACAACACCGAGGCCAAGATAAGAGGGCTGATTGACTAGGCCAAGGCAGCCAAACAAGCTCAAGAAGAGGTCGAGGAGAGGGCAGGCGCTGCTGAGGCTGTCATTGAGGTTCTGAAAGCTGAGAAGAAAGAGGCTGAAGCAAAAACTGTTGAAACCTAAGCCGAGCTTGTAGTTGCCTTGGCCACAAAGGCGGCCGAGATCAAAGCGGTGGACGAGAAGGCATTTACCGAGGGGCAGTCGACGTCCGTGAAGACTATAAGAAGCAAGTCAAATAAGCATACAACAAGGGTTACACCCTTAGTTGGATGGCTGCTTTAAAGGAGTTAGCTGTCCCCGAGGACTCAACTCTCCGAGATCTAAGCCAGTCCGAGGACAAAGCTGAGTCCGAGGAGGAAGCCGAGGCCGACCAGTCCGAGAAGGCCGAAGCAGTCAGGGCCAAGTCCCCAACTCTAAATGAACAAGTCTTGGACTTGATTCAGGATGAGGAAGAGGTGGTTCGAAAGTCCACCTCTAAGGCCGAGGTTGAGGTTGCCAACAAAAGCCTTGATAATACACTTTGCCAGATTGATGCTGAGGTAGACGTTGACAAGAGTGCAACACCTCCAGTCGATGAAGCTAATCCAAGCACTTAGGATATTTCTGATTTTTTGTATTTTTTCTCCGTTTCCTTCTCGGCTGTAATACTTTGTTTTTGAACAATGTTTTTAGTTTTGTATTTAGCCGATGTTCCATTTTTGTACACCAAACAAGTAATCTTCAATGTCAGGCCGAAGTGTCTTTTATACTTGAACTTCCTTATCTGAATGCATGTCTTTCCTTTACTATCTTGTATGATTCCATACTTAGAATATTTTGTATGTCTTCAAAGTACACTTTTACTGTGCAATCTCTTCGGGGTAAAATTCCTCGGATATACCCACTGACTGTTTATCTCGGCCTTGGCATAACACTTGAAAATATTTTCACAAGTGTTTTATTTAAAACTTGCTACTTCACTTTTATTTATCAAGACCTCTCTGTCTTCCATTATTCTCCAAGTCTTGGCAACATGATAATCTCGGCAAGTACGTAGATACTCCTTTTAACATAACTTTTACTTAACTTCAACTTGTAAATTTTTTCCTAAATTTTCAACAAGTGTTAAATCCACGTTCTTTCAACATAACCTCAGCTTAACTTCAACTTGTAAATTTTTCTCATAATTTCAAAAAGTGTTAAACCAACTTTAGCTTTGTAAATTCCAACTTCCAGACATCATTCCCCAGCTATCTGCCCCCCTAATGTGAACTTAAGTTCCACTTGGGTTCTTATTAAGCATATGGCTATGACCTTGTCGCCGGAGTTATATTAAACAGAGACTAACCGAGGTTCTTCAACCTTGGTTCCTCTGTTTGATCTTACTCAAATGCACTTAGTGTCAATCTATGTTTGACTTTGCCGATATAGCAAATCTAGGTTAATCTGACTTAGTTCAACTCTATTATATGCAAGTATAATTCAACTCTGTCATATAATAAGTCTAAGTTATTCGTCATGTTTCAATTAGAAACATCGCCAACTTAGTGCAACTCTATTATAGGCAAGTATAATTCAACTCTGCCATATAATAAGTCTAAGTTATTCGTCATGTTTCAATCAGAAACATCGCCAATTTAGTTCAACTCTATTATAGGCAAGTATAATTTAACTCTGCCATATAATAAGTCTAAGTTATTCGTCATGTTTCAATCAGAAACATTGTCAAGGGACTAGTCAACCGTATTACATAAGTTTGAAATCAGAAATCGAGCTAGAATTTTATTATTTACTCTGGCTAATAACAGAAAACTTTAAAAAAACAAAAAATCTAATGATAGAAAAACTTCAAGTTGCAAGTATGCCAAGGTCTTGGCAACTCTTTGCCTTCATTGTTTTCAAGTCGATATGCACCATTGCCCAGGACCAAGATAATTCTATAAGGTCTTTCCCAATTTGGGCCAAACTTGCCCTCTCTAGGATTCTTCTTGTTGCCGACAACTTTTCTCAGGACGAGGTCCCCAATTTGAAACTCTCGTGGGTTGACCTTCTTGTTGTAAGCCCTAGTAAGTTACTACTAGTATGCCCCCAGCTGAATTGCTACTTTCTCCATTCTTTCTTCCAATAGGTCCAGATCTCGGGCTAAAAATGCATCGTTAGTCCCATTCTCTACTCCCTGGGTTCTGATCCCTGGGATGCTGACCTCTAATGGAATTACTGGCTCTGTGCCATAAGCCATAGCAAATGGGGATTCCCCAGTTGATCTTCTTGGTGTAGTCCGATATGCCTAGAGTACATTGGGCAGCTCATCCACCCACTTTCCCTTCGCTATTTCCAGTCTCTTCTTAATCCCATTCAATATAGTTTTGTTGGATGCTTCTGTCTGTCCATTGCTTTGAGGGAAGCTTGGAGTGGAATAGTAATTCTTGATTTTATACTTTGCACAGAAGTTTTTGATCAGTTTGCTGTCAAACTGTGTTTCATTATCTGCTATTATTGCCCTTGGGATCCCAAACCTGGTGTTGATGTTTTTCCATATGAAGCTCCTTACATCAACATCTCGAATCTTTACAAGGAGTTCAACTTCCACCTACTTAGTGAAGTAATCTGTTGCTACTAGTAGGAACTTCCTTTGTCCAGTTGCTTGAGGCAGTTGTCCAACAAGATCCATGCCCCATTGGGCAAATGGCCAAGGGCTGGACACTAGGTTCAAATCTGCTGTTGGTTGGTGTATCAAAGGTGTAAACTTCTGACACTTCTCACACTTTTTGACATAAGTTTCAGCATCTTTCTGCATGTAAGGCCACTAGTACCCCTAAGTAATAGCCCTATGAGCAAGTGACCTGCCCCCAGTGTGGTTTCCACATACTCCTTCATGTATTTCATACAAGAAGTCTTCAACTTGTGAAGGATGCACACACCTTAAAAGAGGACTAGTAAAAGATCTTCTGTAAAGATGCCCTTCTGTTGTCAGATTGTATCTTACCGACTTCAGTCTAATTTTGTGTGCTTCTTTATGATCATCTGGCAGTTTTCCATCTCTAAGGAATGTTATTATCGCATCCATCCAGGTTGGTCCCATCTCCACACACATTGCCTCATGCTTTGTGTTCAGTGGTTCTACACTTGGTCCTGGTAAGTAGTCAACCATTACTGTCATTGCCTCTCCTGGTTTTATTGCACTAGCTAGGTTGGCCAAAGCATCAGCATAGTTGTTGTTTTCTCGTTTAACTTGCTGAAGTTGGCAATTTTGGAACAATGTTATTAGTCTGCCCACCTCCTTTACATAGGCCATGATCATTTCATCTCGGGTTACGTATTCGCATGTTGTCTGGTTGACAATAAGCTGGGAGTCACAGAAGACCATTACCGCGTCGACTTCTATTGTTGTTACCAACTTTAATCCAGCGATTAGTGCCTCATACTCTGCTTCGTTGTTTGAGGCTTTAAACCCCAAATGAATGGATTGTTCCAGCATCTGCCCATCCGGTGATACTAACACTACTCCTGCCCCCGCTCCTCGTCGATTTGAACTTTCATCAACAAACAGGCGGAAGGAGTCGCCGATGTAAATACTGCAGGGCTTGAGTTTCTCTTCTTTCCTCTGTTCTGCTATCCCCATCTGGGTTTCTCTTTGTTCACTTGGACATCGTATACCCCGACTCAACGGAGCCTGATGTATGATGGCGTCTAGTGTGAACTCGGCCACGAAGTTGGCCAAAACTTGGCCTTTGATTGCTGTTCTGAGTCTGAATTCCAGGTCATATTGGCCTAACACCACTGCCCATCTAGCTATCCTCCCTATCAGATCCCCTTGCTGCAACAGGGACTTCAAAGGATGCTCAGTTAACACCATAATTTTGTGGGCTTGAAAATAATGATTTAGCTTCTTGGAGGCCATTACTAAGGCCAGTGTCAGCTTCTCCAAGGGTAGGTATCTGGTCTCTGCATCTGCTAGGGTTTTATTCACGTAGTAAACTACCTTCTGTTCTCCCTTTTCTTTCCTGATTACTATTGCACTTACTGTATGCTCTGAAACAGCCAAGTATAAGAATAGCTCATCTCCAGGTACTGGATTTGAGAGAACTGGAGCTGTGGTCAAGTATTTCTTCAAGTCGGCCAAGGCGACTTCGCACTCTTTTGTCCATAAGAATTATGTGGCTTTCTTCACTAAATTGAAGAAAGGTTTGCATTTGTCAGAACTTCTGCTTATGAATCTATTTAGGGCTACAGCCTTTCCAGTCAACATCTGCACTTGCTTTGCTGATGATGGGCTCTTTAATTCTAAGATGGCCCTGATCTGATCCGGGCTTGCCTCAATGCCCCTTCTGGTAACCAAGTATCCTAAGAACTTACTAGACCCAACTCCAAATGCACATTTCGATGCATTGAGTCAGAGCCGATATGTTCTAAGGATGTCAAAAACTGCTTTTAAGTCTTCTAGATGATCCTCAGGTTCCTTGGTCTTCACGACCATGTCATCTATGTATGCTTCCACTGTTTTGCCTATTAGATGTGTAAACATCTTAGTCACCAATCTCTGGTAAGTTGCTCCTGCATTTTTCAACCCAAAAGGCATCACTCTGTAGCAATACAGCCCTTTTGGGGTGATAAATGCAGTCTTTTTCTCATCTGAGGGGTACATGGCTATCTGATGGTACCCCCTGCAAGCGTCTAGGAAGCTCATCCTTCCATGCCCTGAAGTGGCATCCACCAATTGATCAATCTTGGGCAGTGGGAAACTGTCTTTGGGACAAGCCTTGTTCAGGCTGGTGAAGTCCACGCAGACCCTCCACTTCCTATTCTTTTTCTTCACGACAACTGTGTTTGATATCCATGTTGGGTAGTTTACCTTTCAAATGGCTCTGGCTTCCAGAAGTTTATCCACTTCCTCTTTTACTGCCTCAACATACATCAACGTCGGCCTTCTAGCCCGTTGAATGACAGGTTTAGCCGACTTGTCAACATTCAACCTATGGCAAGTGACCTCGGGGTCAATGCCAGGCATCTCGTATGGTGTCCAGGCAAACACGTTAATGTTTGTTCTCAAGAATGCCTCTAACTCATTTTCCTCTTCCTCGGCCAAGCTTGAGCCGAGAAGGAAGAAGCATTCCTCATCCCCTTGCTGGACTATGACCTTCTTCAGGGCTTCCTCACTTTTCTCAGCCGGTTCTTTGCCGACGTCCTCCAGGACCTCAATGTCCTCATCTTCAATCTCTGCTGCTTCTGTTTCTCATATATTGCAGGTGGATTTTATTGCTGTCATGAAGCAATTATTTGCTTACACCTGATCCCCTTTGACCTCCTCAATTCCATGCTCTGTTGGGAACCGCAACAACTGGTGCAGTGTTGAGGGAACAGCCCCCAATGTATGCAGCCATGGCCTTCCCAAGATAGCATTGTAAGGGGAGGGGTGTTAATTATGGTGAATTCAGCTTTTACTTTCTTGGTACTAGCTTGCACCTCCAAACTTACTGCTCCCAGGGGCCACGTTGGCATTCCGTTGAACCCAACTATTGGACTATTGGACTGTTCCAGACCATCTTGGTGGAGGCCAAGCTCTTTGTAACACTTGACATACATGATGTCACAAGAGCTACCTTGGTCAATCAGAATTCGCTTTACCTAGCACTCTCCAATCTAGAGGGATATTACCAAGGCATCGTTGTGTGGTTGTTGTAGCATCTCTAGGTCATCTTCAGTAAAGGACATCATTAGTCCCTAGTACTCGTCTGCCCTAGGTCTTTTCTGCCGGACCTGATACACATGCTGCAAGTGTTTTACCTTCTGAGTTTCTCCATGTATCTCATTCTCATTGACCTTCGAGTGAATCACGTTGATCACTCGAGGTCTGCCTACTTACGATTGTGGTGTTGGAGGAAGTGGTGCTGCCGGTGCCTGAGGCAGTCTTGCTTGCTCTTCCCTTGTCCTGGCCTCATCTACTAGGTCCCTTAAATGACCTTGTCTTACCAGGTCTTCCAGATGTGCTTTTAGGGCTCTACACCCCTGTGTCAGATGCCTATCTTCGTTGTGGTAAGCACAGTGCTTGCCAAGGCTTCTTCCCATAAATTCGCCATGAACCCTTGCTGGTGCTCTGTAATAGGGCTGATTTTGGATTTTTTCCAAGACTTTGTAAACTGGAATTCGGAATACGGTTGTGACAGCCTGTGCAGCCCTTAATCTTGTCTCTTGCTTGTTGAATCCATTATTACCTTGACCTCGCTTCGGCGAGCTGTTTCTCTTTTCTTGTTTTGGCGACTTTATCCTCGGCGTGTCTTCCTCGGCTATGGCATACTTTTCTATCCTGGCCATAATTTCCTACATGCTTTTTGGCAATGTCTTTGCCAGTGACTTTTAAAGCAGACAATCATTGTTCAGGCCATTCTTAAAAGACACAACCGCTACCTCTTTGTTGCATCCTGGTATTCGGTTGAACACCTCATAATACCTTTTGGCATAGGCCCTAAGGCTTTCATCCTCACCAATTCTCAGAGCCATCAGGGAATCTACAACAACTGTAGTTTGTTTGTCACGAATCTGGCCACAAACATCTCGGCCAGGCCTCTCCAACTTTTCACAGTTCCTTTCGGCAACTTGTGAAACCAGTCTGACACGATTTCCCCAAAGGAGGAAGGGAACACCTTGCAGAGCAACTGCTCGTTCCCTATGTATAGTGCATCGAGTTCAGGTACAAGCCGACGTGAAAGTCAAGGTCAGACTTACTGTTGTATATTTGAAATCTCGGCATATGAAACCTCTTTGGGGCTTCAAATTTGTCCAATTCTACCGAGAACGGTGTTCTCAGCTTGACCGGAGAGGTTACCTCGGCATCTTGTTGCTTCCTCTGGAGGTAATCTCTCAGATCCTCCTTGGTCCACCTAGGAGCTCGGCTGTCAACGGATTTTAGCCTCTTTGGTGGGCTACTCCTGGTATCGTTATGGGTCCTCTTGGACCTCCCTTCATTGGTTGTATCGAAACAAAGTTCCTTCCCTTGAACATGTCGATGTTCCTTAGTGCAGGCTTTTTTGGTTTGACACGTCTTCTGGGAGTCCCTTCTCATTGATTCTCTATGCCCGACCTCCCGTGAAGGTCGGTGAGAACGTTCTTTGGTCTTGTCGTGCTGAGGGACCGCAGGAATTATTTTGTGCCCCCCTTTCTGGGCATTTTTCATGGCTGTTGGAATCAGCCTATCTTGTAACGAGAACGGTGGCTGCGTGACGTTATTCTGCATCATGAAATTGACGACCGATTGCAGGTCCGCCAATTTGTTCACCATTCCCTTCATCTTGTCGTCCCTCCGCAGGCATCTATCTTTCCATACCTAGAGGTCGTCTTCGTTATAATATCCGCCTCAGTCTGTCTTCTTTGGTACGTCTCCCTCTTGGCTGATGTCTTTCTCTCCAGGATTATGATCCCAAGTTCCTTCATTGCAGCTATCCTCCTCTACGTTAGGATCAATGGGTTTACTACTTTCACCAGGGATGTCCTTCCCAACCTTTTCCTTTTCTTTCTCTTTTTGTCCGTCGTTGGCCATCTATTCTCCTTTCTTTCCCACAAACGACGCCAAATTGTGGGTGTTGATTTCTAGCCACACTTCCAAACAGGTACTCAGCTGAAGAACATCGGCAGAATAGATTGCGCTCGAACGACTTATCACAGAAAGATGAAATTCCGGCAATGGTTCGTCCACCCGGAGACACTCTGATGATCAAGTTAGTTATCTCTCAAAGATATCAAAAGTGCTTAACTCACTATTCAGAATGTAAAAAGCGTACCTTAGACCCACGAGGGTGCCTCCCTTTTATAGCCAACACTAACCTAATCCCGATAGAAGCCTAGCTTCAATGGACTCTATTTCAATGCTAATCCTGGACTCCCAGTTAGATTGGGATAAACCCCCTAAGAGTCTTATCTTTATCCAAACTGAAGTCCTCTCCCATTTTAGGACTCTTGTCCCTTATCCGTTTATCTCGGATTCCGGTATCTCCGCAGATAACCTCGGCCTAGCCGAGATTACCTTAGCGCCATGATCAGAACACGTTGCGCCTCGGCTGGCACTTCGATGTCACCTTGGCCACATGTTGTTATTCACAAAAATATGCCCCCACAGTACCGAACCCTTTCAAGACTAAGCCAATACCTCGAAGAATAGATCTCCTTTGAGGATTTCATCTCTTCTAAAAACAATGATTAACCTCTGCGGACGCCTGTATGATCTGAGCCTCCTCGGATGGGCTTGTTGGACTCTCGTTAGAGTTATATGCTTAATGGGTCTTACTCGGCCCAATTTGTTGGCCTTCTTGTGTACCCGTTCAATAGAATTCACTTGGGTCCATTTGACAATAATTTCTCTAAGCTTACCAATTTTTGGGCTTTTCGATTGGGCTTTAATTTGGTCCAATTAATTTTGTGGGCTCAAGTTAACCCCTCTTACAAGGGTTTATTGGGTGGGATTAGAGTATGAGATTAGATTTTGACCTCGTTTAGGAAGTTGGCTGTTTTAGTAAGTTATTTTAATTTTTAGCTATTTTAATAGGTTAAAATATTTGTGTTTGAGAAGAGAGTTGGATTTTTTTTGTAGTTGGATATGATATTTGTGAGAAAAAAAGTGAAATGATAAGTGAAATGATTTTGAGTTTGATATGACATTTTGTTTTATTAATTATTTTTTTATTTTATTTTTTGTGTGTAAATTGTAGCAAAAAAAAAGTCAATTTTAACTTCCCAAACACCCCATTTATCTCTAACAAAGTAAATAGTCTAATATTTGGTTGGAAAAGTAAATGTTAGACTAATAATTTTTCATATGTAGAATAACTCAATCCATGGGAGGGGAGTGTGGAATAGAAACAGACGAATTGAGCTAACCTCCAAATTAGTTAATTTAATGACGAAATTAACCCAATATACAAAATATATTTATTTCATTTTTTTAAATATGTTGAATTTTTTTAAATAGGTATAAATTAATCTCATGATGTATAAGTCTTCTCTTACTTCTTCTTCTTCTTCTTCTTCTTCTTCTTTTTTTTTTTTTTTTTTTTTTGTATTAGCAAAATCATAAATGAAAATATACTTCTGTTTTCGTATTTAAATAAAATTAAAAGTGGTCTTTATAAAATAAAATAAAATATAGTTCAATTAAATATAAAATTAAGTAAATTATATCTTAAATAAAATAAAATAAAATATACTTCAAATTTAGTATTGTCATTGTAAACAATTTAAACAATATATTTCATAATTTTCAAATCAAACATAAGACTCACTAATATATTCATTTTTGAACATTTAATTTCATGGGAAAATAAACACGGGATAGAGATTATTTCAAGTCAAATAGTCTAGTGACTATATATCTCAGGACTATTAGTCCGTTACATTATAATTTTTCTTTATCCAATCTATCCAAACAAACATGACATAAGTATATTATTCTATTTTGTCATTTGTTTAAGCTATTTGTAACAACCCTCGTCACTGATTACTGCTAAACCGAGACCGGTTATGATTGATAATTGAATTGATTGAAATACTGAACTGACTGACTGAAATCTGAGACTGATTGATTGACCGTAACGGTTTAAATGCATAATCTATCTGTTTGACTGCCAAATTATCTGTTCTCGTCTTATGCTTTAAACCGCTAATTGAAGGCCTTATCGGCGACCAAATCTGAAATTGATTGATGTTCTGTGTTCATCATAATTAATGTGATTTTATGGCACATTTATCTGAAAATTGATTTAGTATGATTACATTGGATTAAGATAAGCTAATTAAAGGGATAGGCTTATTTACATTAATGCCATTGTTAGTGGACCCCTTTATTATAACATTTTTGAGCCTTATTACACTTCATTCAAACACTTCCTCAGCTCATTTTGAGAGCATAACCGAACTAGAGAGAGAGAGAGAGAGAGGAGATAGCTTGATTTTATGGTGAATTGGCTTAGAAAACTTGAAGAATGGAAGTGTAGATTGCTAAATTGAGCTTCTAGTCTTGTGATTGAGGATCTAAGGTAGAGTAATTACCTTCTTGTTTATGAATTGAATCACTCCTTGCATGGTTTAGAGGATTATTAAAGATTAGAGCCAAGGTATGGCTTATAATGTTAAATTGAAGCTCATCTCTTGCATGCATGCTTGTATTGAGGAATTTAAAGTTGTTTTCATGGCAAATGTTACATGCATGCTCATATTTATGTTTAAGACCATGATTTCATTTTGTTCTTGAAAAAAAGAGCTCAGTTGAGCTAACATTTGAGGCTTTGAATTGATTGAATTCATGGATATTGTATGTTCTTCATGTTTATGAAAATTGTTTTGAAATGAGTTTAATTGAACTACCTTTGGGTTTTGATTTTATAAATTGAGCTTGGAATCATGTAATATTATGAGTTTACAAGAGTTTTCCAGAAATTCAGCTCAAGAGAATCGATTTTGATGCTATGAAACTTGATTTTGATCTTGGAGTTCAAATCTGGAATTTCCAGATTTTGGTCGTCCGCTCGAGCGGGGGAAGTGCCGCTCGAGCGGGGAAATCGAGCTCCCAGCATCTCTCACTGTTTTACAGTCCGCTCGAACAGAGTATTGTACGCTCGAGCGGAGGATGTGTCACACGGGATCTTTGTTGCATGTCTGCTCGAGCGGGGAAACCTGCGCTCGAGCGGGGAACTGTTTTTCTGAAAATTCTGAAGCTGCTTTTTGAATGCATCTTTGCATCCTCATCCCATCCTAGGCATTCTTAGACCTAGTTTAAGATATCTTAATGAGGATTTAGATGTAGAACCACACCGAGGCAAATTAGGGATTAAGTTATTATCTTTCTCAACTGTGTAGCTTAGTGTGTGTTCGATCTGTTAACTGTGTAGGGTTGGCGACTGGAGACGCTCTAGCTTACTGTAGCCCAGAACTCTGTGAGTAACAATTGTGTAAAGATATGTTCAAAAATGATTATCTTCTGAACTGTTTACTGAACTGAACTGTTTATCGAGTTGAAGTGTTTTATGAACTGTTACTATTACTGCTACTGTTACAGAGACTTCTGTCGATTCCCTCGTTGGAACCACTACTGTTTACTGATTGATGGCCATCAATCGACTGTTCGGTCTTTTAAGACCCTCACATCTTATCGCTACTATCACGGATATCTCTGGAGCAAAGTGCTGCACAGACCTAAGTGCTACGGTGTGAGCCACCTCTAGAATCTGTGCGAGACACCTCTTGAATCCATACTGGGCTTTAAGCCAATCTGTGAAATATGGAGCAAAGTGCTGCACGGACCTAAGTGCTACAGTGTGAGCCACCTCTAAAATCAGTGCCAGACACCTCTTGAGTCCATAAGAATCGCATCATAGCATCGCTATTATTACCATCGCATCATTCATCGCCATCGCATCGCTACTGTCTTTATTCGCATCGCTATTGTTACCGCTATCAAGCATCATTCTTGCATCACATCGCCATCTTTATCTTATCGCCATCGCATCGCTTTATCGCTGCATTCTTATTCTTTATTGTTACCGTTATCAAGTATCGCATCTTTATCGCATCAAGTCTTTATCAAGCATTACTATTATTATCGACCTTTGATCGACATCGCTACTACCACCGTATTGTTTTGCTATCGGTTGTGCCACGTACGATTACTATGATTTCTAAATGACTGATATGACATGAAGTATAAGCCACCGACGGTATAACTGATCTACCGAGGCAAACGACTGTTTAAAATACTAAAAGGACATTCTTTCTTAACCCCTTTACGCATTGTGTTATTCATTGGGCTTTAGCTTACTGCTCATATATATATGTAGGTGTACAGGCACCAGACCGCGGCTAGGAGCGTCAGGCAAGCTTTAGTTTCGTCGAGCCAACCACTGTGCCTCACTGCGAGGTTCCGAGCCTTTCAAGTTATGGCTTAGGGGTGTTTTAATCTCCCCGTCGCCCCTCATTCTATCGATTGGTATTCTTGTATCGACAACATTGTCTTTGCATGATTAATAGGGATTAAGTCCCTGTACTGAATGATTGTAAATATTGTGCATACTGTTCTGTACTGAACGTCTATATGTATGAAAATCTTTTTTTTGCATACAGACTGTCACAGTTCATTGGACATTGTTTATTTACTGTTCTGGCTTCCGCCATGCCCCTGTACTCTGTACTACTGTATTACTGTTAAGTAGGCCTTCGATAATCTCGGATTACTGGCCGGTTACGGTGCTAAACCCATAGGGGCGGGTTTGGGTCGTGACACTATTTTCCACTATAAAAATTTATAAACAATTATTGATTTATTGCATTTTTTCTTATGTTGTCATATTATTATTTAAGTTTTAATACAAATCTTTATTTTATTTATCGGGAAGTATAAATACATTGATCATTTGATGAAGGAAACATCTACTTATTGCAACACAAAATAATGTAGTAGTGATGGATCTCACTTTTGAGTCAAATTTTAGCTTAGAGCTTTTTTTTTTTTTTTTTTTTTGGTGGCAAGCTAATGATGGAAAAGGAAGAAGTGGTAGTGGCTAGAATGATAATAACTAGAAACAAAAATTAGATGTAGTAAAAATTAGTAATGGAAAAATCATCGGACAAGAAACAAAGGAAAGAAAAAAAAAGTTAGGAATGCCATTCTCTTCTCCTAAAAAGCAAATTTTTAAAAAATAATAATAATAATAATAAGGGGTACTTACCAATTAGTCCTGTTAGCTAGACTTATTTACTTACAGGTCCTAACTAATAAATTTAACACTATAAAAATAAGAGAGTGATAAATTTATTACTAAAAAATTATTCATAAAACAAAGAGACTGATAAATTTATCACTATAAAATTATTCATAAAAAAAAAAAGACTGATAAATTTATCTTTATCACTTAATAAATTATATCAAATAGGACTTAATGGGTAATAAGTCTCCAAAGTAGGATCTATTGGGTAATAAGTCTCCAAAATAAGACCTATTGGTAGTTTACCCTAATAATAAAAGGGAGAGAAGAAAACGACTAGGGTTTAGTTTTTTAGTTGCTAAATGACCAAGATTGATTAAATGATAACCACACAAAAATACATGGTTTGTTTTTACTACAAACCTAAATTACATCCAATTAATATATGATTATAAAATGGTCATCATGTCAAATCATAATTAATTTTCAAGTTCAGGATAATCTTGGTGGTTGGTAGAATGCCGAAAGCTCATTCACTATGTTTGGGATTTAACAAAAATATTAAAAATTAAAAAAAAATATTTTACACAGTACTCAGATCTCCCACCTATATAGATATTGTGTGAAATGTCTAATATTTTTTTTTGTAAAATTCATAATATTGCTCGAGATTTAAAACTTGGCACTACATAATTCACCGTCTACTAACATATCAGCTAATTGATATTCTTATCGTGCAATAAAAATAAAAAAAAATAAAAAATTCAATTATTGTGCTCAAGCTTAAAGTATTATTTTATTGATCTTTTGACCTCAGAGTTAGGTTGCGAATCATGTTATTATTTTAATCCAAATTAAAAAAAAAAAGAATAAATGAATTTAATAAGATTCATAATATTCTCTCTATTTTTTTTGGGGTGAAACCTCTACCTGTTATTTCCTCCCTTTGTTTTAACAACCTTGTAATCAATATTGATAAACTATCAATAGGTTTTAATAGTTAGATTTAATTCTCATTAAGTCTTATTGAAAATAGGTCCTAGTAAAATCGTTGCTAAAAATAATTTTTTGTGACAATTTTTTGTATATGTTGCTAAAAATTGACAATTAGTAATTTGTTTTGTCACAATTTTTATAAATTATAGCTAAAATTTACAATTAGTGACGTTTTTCTGTGACGAATTTTTCAAATTGTCTAAAAGTTGAAAGTTAGTGACTTTTTTGTGACTAGTTTTTTAAATGGTCGCTAAAACTTGTAATTAGTGGCTTTTTCGTGTCAAAATTTTTAAACTGTTGTTGAAATTTAATAATTAGTGATTTTTTTTTTATAGTATTAAATGAAAAATGTCATTTATTATCATAGGATCTATTAAACAATAAGTTTATCTATTAAGACATATACGTAAGTCTTTCATAAATATTTCCACATAGTCTAGATACTCTGTTGGAAGAGTTATTTACCAAATCCACATTTGAAGAAAAATAAATTAATTCTCAAATTTAAGTAGTTTTGAACTTATTTTCTATGTTCACATTTGGGTTGTTTGGTACAGCTTATTTATGCAGCTTATAAATTTTTTATTTTTTACTTTTTGAGTTTGTGTTAGACTATTTTGTGAAACTCCTACTCATATTTATTAGACGTAAATAATGTAAATAAATTGAGAAAAAAATTAATTATTTAAAAGCTGAGTAAGGAGTACTTTTGACTTTTACTTTTAGATTATTAATTTTTAACTTATAATAAATTGAATCAAATAACATCATTGTTTAAAATCCTTTTTTTTTTAACAAGTATTGAAATCATGTTATTTCAACCAATAAATTTTTTTTAGTTGATTTTGATTTTTCAAAACACAATTTCAAGTCCATAAATATATATATATATATATATTTGAATTTGAGAACTTGCACTTCGGTTATATATTTGAATTTGAGAACATGCACTTTGGTAAAAAAGAGAAAAGAAAAAGAGTACTACTTCTTATAGTATTCAAGTCAATAAGCCGAACCAATACATAACAGTAATAGCATGTACCAAAAAAAAAGCAGTAGGGCTGTGCTACATCTTCTAATTTTTGGTCCTCTAATTTCTCTAAATTTCAAACTAAGACAAAAAAAAAAAAAGAAGTCCAAAACGACATCGTTTTAGGTATTAGGGGGATTAGGAAGGACTTTTTTAGAAGGACAAATTATTTTCCAAAACGGTAATAGCAGTGTCCAACTTGCCTTTTATCATGGAGTGTTTTTAAGCAAACTTTCATTATCTCCATTTCATTTATGTAATGGCAGTTCTATTACAAATTTAATAGTTATAAAATAAATATATAAATTTATAATTATTTTGAATTAAAAAAAGATAATTATACTTGATGATGTTGTTTGTCTCTGAGGAACAGGTCAGACTGATCCAGGCCTCCCACACGGTTGTCCAATCGCTGGGCCCACTGAGAAACCTACACAAGAGTTCAACGGGGAATGGGAATCCCCTAGTGAATCCTCCAACGAGCAAGTTAGAGAAGAGAGATCAACGGAACATGGAGATATGATGGTGATAAGGAACTTAACATTCTCCTTGTCTTAGAAACCTGCTTATAACCTTTGTTCATCATTTCCTTGTCCACTCTGACCTGTCATGTTAGCTGAAAGTCTATGTTTTAACTTGCCTTGTTCATGGTGAGGCTGTTTTATTCCGACGTGAAGGGGTTATCATAATAAATGCTGCAGGGAACCTCATTAATGGCTGATGTATAGTGCAATAACTTTGTAGGATTTTTGTCTGCTTATGTGGCTGGTTTTTTTCTTGACAGGTGTTTCGATGTCATTGGTTCTTGGTGCAATATTGGGTTCCAATGATGTTGGGCTTTAGTGTTTAAATCATGCACTGGGCTTTAAGTGGTGGGCTTAAAGCCTCTATGGGCCCATCTATGTCAGTAGTCCCCTATTTCCGAGTGCAGCTTCAGCCCAACGAAGGGAATAAGGAAGAAAACAGGGGTTGTGGGTGGTCGAGTGAGAGAAGACCAATCGGGAGGGGGGCTGACCGCGAAGGGTGACCGAGTAAAGAGGCCGACGTGGAGAAGGACCGACCGCGAAGGGCGACCGAGTGAGGAGGCTGACTAGGAAGAGGGCCGACCACAAAGGGTGACCGAGTGAGGAGGAAATGGCAGCGCACCCGGCTCGAGGAACGGCGGGGCACGTGGTGATGTGAAGTGGAATAGACAGGGTAGGGGAAGAGGGTAGTGGATCGTGGTCGTACACTTGGCGTAAGCCCGCAATAGGAGAGGTGATGCGTTAGCAAGAAGCGAAAGGATAGGGTAATATAGGGTGTTGAAAAGGCGGGGGCGGAAGTTTTCGAAAATTTTCAAACTGGGGAAATTTAATCTCAACCCTTGGAATATAGGCAAACCGTGGGCATTTGGGGTTATTCGCTTTACCTACCTTATCGCAAAAAACCAACACATCCCTGAAGTGAACTCATTTGTCTCATGTGACATGCATCTGTAACACTTTGCGAACTTCCTTGTGCTAGCGTCTGAAACGATACGTAGACACGTAGGAGGAATGGCTCGAGATGAAATGCCAGCCGCAAGGCTTGACTCGTTGGGAGACGACGACACAATGGAGTTGGCAGAATAGTATCGAGCGGAGCAAAAGGAGGAGAGAGGAGCTGGTCAAGCGACGATGATCATAGCCGCTAGGCCAATCAGCCAAGTGAAGCCGGACCACTAGCATACCAAGGCTGACAAGTGTACGTTTACGGTGAAGGAGTTGGAGGAGGTACGAAAGAAGTACCAAATCCCTACAGAGATAGAGCTGATGCTACCCACATCAAAGAAGAGGGCGTCGGATACACGACCGACAGAGTTCACTTTGTACAAGGAGGCACTGCCAGGAGGGGCTGAGGCTACCACTCTCCCAAATAGTGGTGGATGTGCTTAACAAGCTAGAGGTGGCGCCAGGGCAGTTGATGCCGAACGCCTGGAAAATACTAATGGCCTGCGCGAGCGCCTAGCCGCAGGCTACCCGAGGGGCGGCAATGATAGTGAAGGAATTCTTCTCCTGTTACAAGGCCTCTGGTCAACAGAAGACGTGGGTGACCTTGCAGGCAGTGGCAGGCCGAGGTCTAGTGGCAGGCTTGCTATCTGCGATGAAAGGGTAGAGGTCGAGATGGTTTTATGTATCAGCGAATGGTGGAAGAGGAGTTTCGTACAATATTGAAAGTCCCCACAAAATCGATGGAGCCAAAGTTAGATGTGGAGACCGAAAACAGGGTGAAGAAAGTGAAAGAGTGGAGGGAGGAGAAGAGGGTGAAGTGGGATGAGTTGATCCTTCCTTCAACTCTGTTTGCCCTGAGACTGGGACCACAGCCGACGAAGGAGGATCTGACGAAGGACGAGCTGAAAGCATGGAGGAAGGTTGAGGAGGCGGAAGACAGGAGAGCGTTCGCCAAAGCGGACAAGTATAAGAAGACATAGTTGGGGCCTGCCCCTAAACTGGTGATGAGGGAGCGGGTCCGACCGCATCCCAAACTGCTGGAGAACAAAGACTTAACTAACTTTGCCTCACTGCCGCCCCCAGTAGACCCGCTGAAGGAGAGGGGTAAGCAAGAGATGGAGGCAGTGTTGAAGAAAACAAGGAAGATGAGGGTGGCTGTAGAGGAGGAAAAAGACGTCCCTGTCGTGAAAAAGATGAAGGTTGGGAGCAAGGACACCCCTATGGGGGGGAAGATGAAGGAGAGAAGGGTGGAGGTAGCTCCAGAAGGAGAGACCGCCCAAGTGGTGAAGGAAGACAAGGAGCCAAGCGCCTAAGTGCTAAAACAAGACTTGGGACCAAGTGCCCAAATGGTGGCGACGGTGGTACCTGCACCAGAAGTAACCCCCAGTCCTAGCGAAAGGAAGGTTGGGATCAACAAGTCAGAGACGAGTGTCGCGCTAACGACCGCATTGTACTACGCGCGCTCGCTGGCAGGGCGCTCGGCAAAAGAAAGGGGGAAAGCCAAGGTCGCAGCCGACCGCCTAGTTGGAGTGCTAGAGGACGCTGCTGTGCAGTTGATGGCACGGTTGGGGGAGGCTGACCTCTTGAGAGGGTTGTGCTCAGCCCAGATAGAGGCACCAACCTTGGCGACTGCCTTAGTGAATAAAGCAGCACGCACAAAGATGGAGGTAGAGCCACTGAGGGCCCAGCTGGAAGGGGTGAAGGGGCAGTTACAGAAACTAATGGTGGAGATAGCAGGTTGGAAGAAGGCCGCTCAGAGTGTGTGCACAAAGGGGTTGGAGTGTGTGCAAAGAGTGAACAAGATGGAAGTATTGGTAGTGGTGCAGAGCTACTCAGCAGAGCGTGTTGGTGCTAAGCTTCTCGCAACCAAGTCAGAGCTGGAAGCGGAACGCCGCAAGGCGGTATTGCTAGAGTTCGAGCTGGCAGGCGAGAAGAGGCAGTTGGAGTTGGTTCAATAAGCCTGCACCAACGCCAATGAAAGGTGAGAAGAGGCTCTTACCAACAATGAGGAGCTGCGCGACCAGTCGATCAAAGACAAGGAAGAAGTGGATCGGTGGATCGCTGAGTTGAAAAAGGCTCTGGCTGAGGAAATAGCCAAGTTGGCATCTGAGAGGGCGGCGTACCCCGACTTGTACGTGGCGACTGTAAAGCAATTCAGGGGTCCACCGAATTCCAGATGGCCATTGATGCCACAATCGCCGGAAGCTTGGCGAGAGAGGGGGATGAGGGGATTGGGCCGTCAAGAGCGGTTGTTGGAGGTAGGAGTGAAGAAGCGGTGATCCACAGCTTCCAGCGGTCTGACTTCTACAAGCACGAGATGAGCCAGTTTTAGGACAGCGGCTGGATGATTTTCATGTACAAAGCGCAAGAGCTGTTCCCAAACGTGGACTTCAGCCTCGTGAAGGTAGGAGCGGACGACGTCGCCCAGACCCCCTTGGACGAGGGGATTAAAGGAAGATCTGGCCTCTAGTGAGGAAGAGTGATCTTGTAACTAAGTGTAAAAATTTGTTTTTGTGTGTTTTTTTTTTTTTTTTTTTTTAATGTAATTTCTACAACGATTTGTATGAAAGCGTAAGTTTGTGAATAAAATAACAAGTTTTCTTTTGTATTATTGTAGTTTTTATGCTTCTGAGTTGTAAATTTGGAATAATGAAAATGGCTGAGTAGATTTCAATAAGAAATGGGTGTGAAAATGAGACTTGTGCGTGAGATGTGATGTAAAAAAGTTTAAAAATGGGCAATCAGGCTAACTTGTAAGGAAAGCATGATGTAAAAAAGTTTAAAAATAGTCAAACAGGCTAACTTGTATGATTAGTGTCATGACCCGAACCCGCCCCTATGGGTTAAGGACATAACCGACCAGTAATCCTGTGACTACCTACGGCCTCAGACCAAAACAGACATAATTCATCAGAGTAAAGGGGCCAAACGGAAGTAAAAATTTAAAACTTTGTCCACAGAGCCGTGCTTATATGCACATCAAACAAACCATACTCAGATACGTTAATAACCCACATCAAAAGTACTGTATCACAAAATTCATTACAGACAGGATCATCCAAAATGAGTCAACCTATAACAGACTATGTACAAACATACACAAGGCCCTTGCCAACAAGACAAAACATAAGTACATAATAAAAGGGCAAGGATGGTCTCATGCGTGAGACACAAGGCTGACTCTCCAAAACTCATGTTGTTCTCAGTAGACTTCACTAGGGCTGGGTTTGTGCTTCTCTTGGCTTACCTACAAACACATGAATGAGCGTGAGCGATAGCCCAGTGAATAATATCAAATACAGAATATACATAACAGTGTAGAACAACATGTTCCAAATGGCCTTGGGCCCAGTTCACAATTCTATTTAACAGATATAAATAACTATACGAAATTCAAATCAAGTGACTGTAGTTCCAAACATTCTGGCCTTTGGCCCATCTAGATTTCCATTCATGTCAAAACGGCCTTCGGCTCGTTCATTTATGTCGAAACGGCTTCGGCCCATTCATCCTTGTCAAAACGGCCTTTGGCCCATTTATTCATGTCAAAACGGCCTTCGGCCCACTCATTCATGTCAAAACGGCCTTGGGCCCACTCATTCATGTCAAAACGGCCTTTGGCCCACTTATTCATGTCAAAACGACCTTTGGTCCATTCATTTCTATCAAAACGACCTTTGATCCATTTATGTTTATCAAAACGACCTTTGGTCCATTTATGTTTATTCATATCAGACTTTCGTCCACAATCCCGAATAGCAACTCATAAAGCTTATAAGGGAATAAACAATTGGACATTCACGAACATTCGAATATCGATATTACACACAGTGATCGACTTGTGGATTCGCCCTGGAGCTTGACCCTACACATTTTATGAACACAAAAGGGTCATTAATAATTCATCCGTTCCTTAATTCATATGATCCTCTTTAGGCTTTATTTTAATCTCATTAACTCATTATCATGCTTAACATATGCCTAAGAGTGCTTACAAGTGAAAGAGAACGGAAAACGAAACACAGAACGCATGAACACAATTTCAGAAAACAGGGTCCCCGCTCGAGCGTCAAATTACCCGCTCGAGCGGACCCTTGAGGCTTGCAAAAGTACTGGATAGGTGAAAATTGCGCTCGATCATCCAATATGGAGCTCGAACGGAGGGCCTCTCAACATAGCTCCCCGCTCGAGCGTGAACTTTCCCGCTCAAGCGGACGCTATGTCTACAAAAAGTACTGGATGCATCATTTTTACGCTCGAGCGTGAACTAGGACGCTCGAGCGGAAGTTCATCCTCCATGATCCCCGCTCGAGCGGACATCATGCCTGCAAGAACAAAATACTGGGAGCTCGAAATTCCCGCTCGAGCGGACATTCCCCCGCTCGAGCGGACATCAAAATTTTGGGTTTCCCAGATTGTGTTCTTGAGTTCCAAAACAATTTTCCAGCTACACTTCTTGCATGCAATGGCTCGAATCTCATGTATAATCATGCTAACATGGTATAGACCCCAAATTACAACTCAATGAGGCTCAATTTCACAAATAAGTCACATGCATGCCCCAATCCCCCATCAAACTCATTAACAATGTACAAGTTCATGCATTCAAGCTCATATCTTCTCAAATTGTACATGCATGTGATGATTTAGCCACATTCTCAACTTAGATAACACAAATGGTGATCAACACATGAGTTTCAACTAAAACTCTACATGAATCATGTATTTCAAGCTTGTACATGCTATTTCAATACAAATTTACACATACATACATATACACAGCTTTCATTCCAACAAAGCCAACTTAACTCATGCTCTTGATCCTCATTCAACTCTAAATTTACAATTACAAGCACAAATCCATGATTCAAGGAATATTTACTCACCTAGGAGCCTTACACACCCAAGTTCTAGCCAAATCTTCAGCTTAATCTTCAAATCTTAAAGTCTCAAGACCAAAATTGCCCAATTCTTCTTCCTCTCCTTCTATAGTTGGCTCTCTCTCTCTCTCTCTCTCTCTCTCTCTCTCTCTCTAAGTTTTGAGTCCAAGATCAACCACAATGCAACTAAGGAGGAGAAATGAGGTATATAGCCTTTTTACAACAACCTCCACTAAGTCCATTTAAATAATAATAACAATTGGGCACTTAATTCATCAATTTAATCAGTTTAAATTGACCAGAATAAATTTTCAATTAAATTTCACTGTAGGCTCTAAAAATTATGCCAACCACAATGGCGTAATCAATTTCGGGTTCTATGGCCGATAAGGCCCTAAATTTAATTTTCGAAGCGGATTATTCAAACAGATATTCCTACGGTGAACAGATGGCATTTCAAAATCACATATATTCACATAATGGCACACAAAATCACATCAAAACATATAATCACATACGTATTAGGGACCAATTCACATAATACAGAACAGGGGTATCACAATTAGTGAAAATTAATGGGCATGGACCTGGATTTTAACTAAATATAGTAACAACTGAGACCAGCTTTGATTCAGACCAGCGGAATTCTTCATGCTAGTTCCAACTAAGATTGGGAGGTCTCTATCTGGCTAAAACTTTAATTAACTCAGTCGGGCTGAGCTCTTCGTGTTCAGTCTGGCTAGGGCTTTAATTAACTCAGTCTAGCTGAGCTCTTCGTACTCAGTCTGGCTAAGGCTTAAGGTAACTCAGTTTGGCTGAGTTCTTCGTACTCAGTCTGGCTGAGGCTTAAGGTAACTCAATCTGGCTGAGTTCTTCATGCTCAGTTTGGCGGAGGCTTAAGGTAACTCAGTCTGGTTGAGCTCTTCGTGCTCAGTCTGGCTGAGGCTTGAGTTAACTCAGTCTGTCTGAGCTCTTCGTGCTCAGTCTAGCTGAGGCTTTAATTAACTCAGTCTAGCTGAGCTCTTCGCGCTCAGTCTAGCTGAGGCTTAAGGTAACTCAATTTGGCTGAGCTCTTCATGCTCAGTCTGGCTAAGGCTTAAAGTAACTTCGATCTAATTTGAGCTCTTAATTAACTTCGATCTGGTGAGCTCCAGCTAACAAGTCGTTATTGAAACATAACGCAGATAATGGAGATATAAAGTCATTGTCATTTAAGGCGTAGCCTATTGATCACAAGTTGATACCATGAATGGAAAGGGCAAAAACGAACAAGTGTGCAAATCGTCAAAAAGAACATACAACAATTGATCAATACAAAAATAGGAGATGCCACTTTATTGGAAATAACGCTTCAAGTGCTCGGCGTTCCATGGATGGGGGAGGTCTCTGTCTTCCATGTCCTGGAGTTGGTAAGTGTCTGGGCGAGGTCTGGCCTTAACAACGTAAAGTCCTTTCCACTTGGCTGCTAGCTTGCCCTCCGCGGGATTTTTGGTGGCAAAAGTTGTTTCTCACAAGACTAGGTCCCCTACTACGAACTCTCTTGGTTGGACTTTGCGGTTGCAGTGTGTTCTTATTTTCTGCTGATATGAGGCCCGTCTGATAGCAGTGGTCTCTCAGAGTTCTTCAATCAGGTCCAAGTCAGCCCAACACAGTTCTTCGGTTAATTCTGGATCCAAGTGCAGAACCCTCGGGATTAGCAGGCCGATTTCCACTAAGATGACCGCCTCAGCGCCGTATGTTAAGCGAAAGGGGGTCTCCCTAGTAGGGGTTCGGGCGGTAGTTCGATAAGCCCAGAGTACGTTTGGTAGTTCCTCGCCCAGAGTCCCTTAGCGGTTTCCAACTTAGTTTTGATGATCTTCAGGAGAGAGCAATTGGTGACTTCGACTTGCCCATTGGCTTGGGGATGACCTAAGGAGGAGAAACATGGCTTAATGTGGAGCTCTACACAGAATTTCCTAAACTTAGCGTTATTGAACTGTTTGCCGTTGTCTGAGACGATGGCTTGAGGGATTCCAAATCGGCATACGATCAATTGCCAAATGAATCTGGTTGTATTCCGTTCAGTGATTGTGGCGAGGGGTTCTGCTTCCACCAATTTAGTGAAGTAATCAATGGCAACTATAGCGAACTTGGTTTGGCCCCTACCGGTTGGCAATGGACCAACTAAGTTGATGTCCCCACTTAGCGAATGGGTAAAGACTGCAGAGCGTAACCAGTTCCGTCGATGGAGCATGGGGGATGTTGGCAAAGCGCTGGCATTTATCACACTTAAGCACAAATTCGTTGGCATCTTGGCTGAGAGTAGGCCAGAAGTAGCCAGTGCGAAGGATTTTATGGGCTAGTGACCTGGCGCCCGAATGATTACCGCATACACCCTCGTGGACTTCCCTCATCACATAGGTCGCTTGAGCAGGACTGAGACACTTGAGGTATGGGCGTGAAAATCCACGTTTGTACAGTAGGCCACTGATGAGGATGTAATTGGACGACCGGGCCCTGACTTTAGCGGCCTGTTGTTTGTCGTCTGACAACTCTCCACTTGTCAAAAACAGAAGAACGTCTGCAGCCCATGGGATAAGATCATTTTGGAGGAAGTGAACCTCCTGTTGGGTTGGCGAAGTAGCCGGATGGGCCAAGTATTTAAGATGGACGCCATGGCTGAGGTCTGACTGGTTGGCCGAGGCTAATTGGGCCATTTCATCTACCTTGGAGTTTTCTGACCGAGGGATGTGTTTGATATGGAAAGTATTGAAAAGGTGAACAAGAGGGAGTGCAATATCTATGTAAGCTTGCATCGTGTTTTCCTTGGCGTCGAGTTCCCCCGTAATTTGCCCAACAATCAATTGGGAATCACTGACCACTTGGATATGGCTTACACCAATGTCTCTGGCCAGGCGGAGACCTACTATCAAGGCCTCATATTTGACTTCATTATTGCTGGCATTGAACAGGAAACGGAGGGCACACTTAAAATAACCGCCCTCAGAGGCGATAAGGATGAGACCAGCCCCACTGCCTTCTTTACGGGATGATCCATCAATATTGAGGGTCTAGAAGTGGGGGTCTTCTGCCTCGGTGTTGAATTACCTTGGCGGAGGGGGCGTAGTTGGAGTGGGATTGGTGAATTTCAAGATAAAATCGGCAACAACCTGTCATTTGATTGTTGTTTGAGGTCAATAAGAGATTTCAAATTGACTGAGCTCGACAGACCATTGCATAAGTCTACCAGACAACTCTGGTTGTTGCATTATCTTCTTCAAAGGTTGATCAGTGAGGCCCACTATGGAGTGAGCTTGGAAATAAGGTCGGAGTCATTTTGAGGCTATGACCAAGGCAAGGGCCATTTTTTCTAGTAGAGGGTAGTTCTGTTCTGCTCCCCTGAGAGCTTGGCTAATGTACTAAACCAGACGTTGTACTGAGCCGTCCTCCTTAATGAGGACTACACTGACTGCGGTGTTTGATACGACTAAGTAGAGAAAGAGGGTCTCACCTAAGAGCATCTGAGAGAGTAGGGAGGTTGGCCATGCACTGCTTTAATTGTTGAAAGGTCTCTTCGGATTCGGTGGTCCACTCAAAGGCCTGTCGAAAGACTTTGAAAAAGGGAAGGCACTTGTCTGTTGCGCGGGAGATAAAACGGTTGAGGGCGGCGACTCTGCCGGTAAGCCGTTGAACCTCTTTAACTGTTTTGGGAGACTGCATTTCTATCAGGGCCTGGATCTTTTCAAGGTTGGCCTCGATGGCCCGCTAACTAACCATGAAACCCAAGAACTTTCCAGATCCTACGCCGAAGGCGCATTTCTCCGGATTCAGCTTCATTTGATACTTACGTAGGGTTTTGAAGGTCTCTCTCAAGTTTGTCAGATGATCAGCGGAGAGTTTGCTCTTGACAAGCATGTCATTGACGTAGACTTCCATGTTTTGACCTATCTGATGGTGAAAGATGGCATTAAGCAATTGTTGATAAGTTGCTTCGGTATTTTTCAATCCGAACGGCATGATACGATAGTGGTAAGTTACTCTGTCAGTGATGAAGGAGGTGTGTTCCTAGTCAGTCGGGTGCATCAGAATTTGATTATAGCTGGAAAAGGTGTTCATGAAACTGAGCATCTAATGTCCGGCAGTGGCATCGACAAGCAGAACTATACGGGGGAGGGGATAACTATCTTTGGGGCAAGCTTGATTGAGGTCAGAGTAGTCGACACAGAGTCGTCATTTACCGTTGTTTTTATGGACCAGGACCATATTTGACAGCCATCTGGGGTAGTCTACGTTCTTAACGAACTGTGCCTTTAGTAGTTTGTCTATCTCATAAGCAATAAGGGCACTGCGTTCTAGATGAAAAACACGCTACTTCTGGCGGAAGGGTCGGAAATGAGGCTCGATGCTGAGCTGATGTGTGTTAAAAGATGGATCGATACCCGGCATGTCGAAATAGGTCCAGGCAAATACATCATTGTGCTCGGTTAGGAGGGCTGTAAGGCCGGCCTTGGTTTGGGAGGAGAGTTGGCTGCCAGTCTTGGCTGTTTTTGTTGGGTCAGTTGGGTTGACGGGGACTTCAACAAGTTCTTCCATTAGTTCCCTTCTGACTAACTCGTCTTCGTCTCTGACATAGAGCCCTTCGATGATCATGGCCTCTTTCAGCTTGACCTCTTTGAGTGAAGTGACGTAGTATTCTCTGGCCATCGTTTGCTCTCCCCTCACGGTGCCGACGCGAAGGTCGGTAGGAAATTTTATGGCCAGATGGTATGTGGATGTGACAGCTTGAAAAGTGTTGAGGGCTGTGCGGCCGAGGATAATGTTATAGGCGGAGGGACAGTCGACGACAAGGAAGTAAGTAACTTGGTGGTTTGCCGTGGATACTCTCCGATGGTGATGGAAACATCGATGGAGCCTATGGAGGTCACCTGATTCCCTGTGAAGCCGACCACTGGGGTTTGGAGAGGGGACAAACTTTCCTTCCCGACCTTGAGCTGGCGACAGGCGTTCAGGAAAATGATGTCTGAAGAGCTGTCGTTGTCGATGAGCACTCATCTAACTTTGTAATTGGACAGGAGAGTAGAGATGACGAGGGGGTCATTGTGAGGGTATCAAATGCCTGTGCAATCAGTCTCCGTAAAGGTGATGGGCTTCATCCACTGTTTGGGGTGTTTAAAGGGGCGATTCAACGTCGCGACTTCTTTGTTAGAGCCTTACCTGATTTTTCTGAGTTTGGCTTGCTGGGCTAAATGGGATGGTCCTCCACATACAAGTCCACCAGTAATGACTCTGATCTCTCCAACTGGGGTAGCAGGGTTGCCTTGTGCTCGGGGTTGTGGCGGGGACCGATCATTGCCTTGGTTGGGTTGTACGGGTTGTCGATGAGGGATGTGCCAGCGGTTGCCCCTAGCAGGTTCGGTCCTTGGCCGTTGCTGGGGACGGGTTACCGTGAACCGACTGAGGCGCCCTTGTCATATCAAGCTTTCTACTTGGTCTTTAAGGTTAACACATTCCTCGGTGTTGATGGAAACGACAGTACTTGGATTGGTCTCGCCGGTTAGAAGGAGATCGTAAGGGTTATGGCCATTTCAAATTGTAATCTCATTGGATCTGGTTTAAGACTTGCTCCATGGGGGAGTTGAGGGGTGTGTACCGCTTGAACCGACCGGATAGTCAGGTAGGTGCCGATCGGTCGGCTCAAACGGTTCGATCGGTATACTGAGGTGTTTGTTGTGTGTACTGGGTGGTTCTGTTTTCAGGTTCCTTTCTCTTCTCTCTGGGGGTTGGGTTTTTGGTTGTGGAATCTTGCGAGCGGCCAGAGAATATTCGGCATTCATGTATTTTTGGGCCTTGGAAAGAAAGGTTGCCATGGAAGTTGGAGGGTTTTTGGAGAGAGAAAAGGAAATCGGATGATCGTAAACAAGCCATGAAAGCCGTGAGAATGACCTTGTCGTCGTTTTCCGCCACCTGCAAGGCTTCGGTGTTGAAACGGCTGACGAAGCTACGTAGCGACTACCCCTCCGTTTGATAGATATTGAGGAGCTAGGTCGCCGGACGCCGCTGGCGCTGGGCACCAATGAAGTGGCTAAGAAAGGAGTCACTTAGGTGCTAAAAAGTAGAGACGGAGTCCGTCGGCAGCTGACTAAACCACAGTCGAACCGACCCCTTAAGCGTCACGAGGAAAGCCCGACACATGATCTCATCAAGGAATGCATGGAGGATTATCGGGATCCTGTAAGTCTCCAAGTGGTCGAATGGGTCCGTTGTGCCATCGAATGAGTCAATCGAGGGCATTTTGAACTTAGGAGGTAGAGGTTTGTCCCTGATGGAGGCAACAAACGGTGAGTTAGCTGTTGTGGAGGGTTTGTTCTGCATGACGCCTTGAAGCTAGAGTTTCATGGCTCGGAGTTTCGCATCCCAGATAGGGACGTTGTCACCACCGGAATGCAATGGAGGCTGTACACTGCTGATCTCTCCCTCGGGAGCAGGTACTTGGGCTGGTGGATTTAGATCTCGAGGTGGCGAGTTCATGCCTTGGGAAGGGGGTCGTGAGCCTTCCAAGTTTGAGGGGTGGGCTTGTTGGAAAAGATGGCTCGGGGTTCGTTCTCGATTAGGTGGGATATCTTGTGGTGGTAGGGGAGGCACAAGGAGGTCTCGCAGAAGCAAAGCATTGATCAGGGCTTGGTTTTGTTCGGCTAGGCGGTTGTTGCTGTTGGTGAATTCTGTGAAATATTGGGGTGGGTTGTTCGGGTTAAGAGGGTCGGCTTGGGGGTTGGCAACATTGTGTTGAGAAGTCATGGATCTAGTTATGATCATCCACCTTGGTGGGTGGCGAGTAGGGATTATCGGGGATTGGTCTCTAGCAACAATGAGCACAATTGTCACATGGAGTGAAAGATTTCCATAGATGGCGCGAACTGATGATGTTGTTTGTCTCTGAGGAACGGGTCGGGCTGATCCAGGCCTTCCACACGGTTGTCCGATCGCTGGGCCCACTAAGAAACCTACACAAGAGTTCAACGGGGAACGGGAGTCCCCCAGTGAACCCTCCGACGAGCAAGTTAGAGAAGAGAGATCAACGGAACATAGAGATAGGATGGTGATAAGAAACTTAACCTTCTCCTTGTCTTAGAAACCTGCTTATAACCTTTGTTCATCATTTCCTTGTCCACTCCGACCTGTTATGTTGGCCTAAAGTTTATGTTCTAGCTTGCCTTGTTCATGGTGAGGCTGTTCTATTCCGACGTGAAGGGATTATCGTAATAAATGTTGTAGGTAACCTCATTAATGGTTGATGTGTGGTGCAATAACTTTGTAGGATCTTTGTCTGCTTATATGACTGGTTCTTCTCTTGATAGGTGTTTCGATGTCATTGGTTCTTGGTGCAATGTTGGGTTCCAATGATGTTGGTTTTAGTGTTTGAATCATGCACTGGGCTTTAAGTGGTGGGCTTAAAGCCCCTATGGGCCCATCTATGTCAATACTCATTATTAGATGATGTAATAGAACCTCTCCATTACAAATATACAATCAAGAGAATCATAATCCGTTTTTAGGATGACAAAATGAATCAAATTATTCCGTGTTTGATTTGTTAAAAATTCAATTGTCATTGAGTCATTTATATATATATATATAACAAACAAACCTAAATACGTTTTAAAATTCATTAATTTTTTTATAATTAAATTTGTATGCACTATAAAATTAAGCTATTCAAGTATAGCTCAATCAAGCTCATCTGCTCATAAAAAAATTAAGTTCATCTGAGATGAGTTCAAACAGTAAATAAGTGAACTTTGAATATATTTTAAAAATGGTTAAATTTTCAAATTAAGATTAAATTATATGCTCTCCTTCTCTTTTAATATAAGGTTTTGTTAAGTAAGTTTAAAAGTATTATACATTCTTTATTATACTTGTTTTCGTGTAAGATTAGAATATTTTTAAATTTCTTAACATACACCTTAAGCACCCATGCTAATAAAACCAGTTAATATATAAGCATTTGAACATATAACCAAAAAAATCTACATTGAAAACACTTATTTATTTATTTTTTATTTTTAAGGCACAGTTTATTTGTCAGATTAGGTTAGATGAGATTATTAATATAGTGAAATTGAATGAGGAGATGACTAGTGTGTTGGTGTTTGATTGGAAATGTAAGATAAATTATATTTATTTGTATACTAATATGGTGACATTAATTAATTGAAATTACATAAAAATTCTCATTATGTAAAAAATGACTTTATTGTCTTTGTAAAATAGGAGGCAATAAGGTCAATACACTTCTAATCCTCCAATCCCATGACACTCTTAATTCCATGATAATTTTTCAAAGCAAATATGATGTTTGTAAACCACTCCTCACTATTAATCTAATCCCATACTCTAACTCTCAAAAACAAATAAGGCCTAATAGTTAACCAACAAGCCTTTTGCACTGTGAGAATATTAGATAGAATGTAAAAGGAAAAAAAAGATGGAAAGTAGAAAAGCCACCAGCCCTGAAAGTGTTTCGTGACCAGGATTGTAAGGAATTGTAACCGGAAAATTATCAAATTATTATTGATTTATAAAAAAAATTAAAATTTTAATTATTGATATTTATAAAATTTATTATTATTTTGTTAGAACTTAATATTTCCCCTTGTAATGGACATGGTTGTAACGAAAAGTTATACACTGTGTTTGGTTGTGATTTTTTGAATATGATTTTTTAAAAATTTTATACAACTTGTTTAGTTATTCTAAAAAATGAGTTATGTTTTCAAAAAAATAAACGTGATAGATATGCTTTAGTAGAATAGGTATATATAGGTAGGCTTTGAAAATGAGATAGGTAGGCTTTAGTAGAATAGGTACATATAGGTACATATATGTATGTATATATATATATATTTAAAAAATCTGAGAGAATGTTTTGATGTGATTTTTTTTTGTGTTTTTTTAATTGTTTCAATCATTAATTTGGAGGAAAATTTGAAATTGTAATGATATATTTTTTGAAAAACCAAACAATCATTTTTTTTCAAAAAACAGTTTTCAAATCAATTTTTTTAAATTTTTTTCAAAAAACCACAACCAAACATGTTATTTTGAATTTTTGAAAAAAAAACTTTAGTTAAAAAAATAAAATTGTATAAAAAAGTTTTACTTTCAAATCCCTCTAGTCTAGAAGGTTCCAAAAATTATTTTCTATTTAAAAAATTCCCAAAAGAAAAAAAAAAAATCATTAAAGACAAAAAGCAAAAAAAAGAAAAAAAAAAAACTACTTTTTTTAGTCTTATAGTGGACTCTTGAAGGCTTTTTCAACAAAATTTGAATTTATTTTATCATTAATGGACTCCTGGGTGATTAACTTTCTTGTCATGACTTTACATGCGGTAAGGTAACTTATTTCTCCTTTCCTTTCCTTTTCTTTTCCTGTTGGAATTTGAAGTGGAACCAAATGCCATATCACTGTTGCATATTTCATTTTGTTAAACTTTTAATATTTCATATCTCACTTTTCTTAGTATCTAAGTTAAAGGGCGACAATCATTTCACTTCTAATTTTTATAGATATATATGCATGTAATATTCTCGATTTATAAAATTGATCATAAAGAATGGATGAGACTAATTTTATCTCTTATTTAATTGATTATTGAGTCAATTATGTATAGTGGTGGAGTCAAAAAAATAAATTAGAGGGGGTACTTCTTAATTACAATATTAAAAATATTTATAAAAATATTTCACATAAATTTTTACGATTGACTTCAAGAAAGATAAAAAAAAATAAATTAGTTTGTTTGATTTTAATTTTTTTAATTAAGTTCTTTGAAAATTAAGTTTTTTATTTTTTTTGTTTTTAGTGAATATTTTTAAAATTTTGAGCATTTTTTTTTTTTTTACTTTTTTAGATGCATGATGTATCTAAAAAAATAATATTTGTGAAAAAATATTTTAAAATTAATAAATACATAAAAATACAAAAAATGTGTTATGTTTTATATTTTTTATATTTTTGGTATTTAGTGAATTTTTTAAAGATTTTTTTCTCAAAAATTATACTTTTTAAGTATATTTATGTTAGGTGTGTCTAAAAATTAAAAAAATTGCTTAAAATATTAAAAAAATTCAATAAAAACAAAAACGTAGAACTTTTTAAAAAATGTTTTTAGAAAACTCAAATCAAACAAAGTAAATATGTTATTTGTAATTACTGTATCATGGACAACATTAAAAAAAGTCATGGATATAAAGTTTTAAAGTAAATTATACAATGGTAAAGTAATTTTTTATACAAAATATACGTAAATATTTAATATAATAGTCATACCACGCAATCATTGATATATGATATTACCAACCAATAATAAAAAAACGCATAGAGGATGAATCCTGCATATTAAATATAACTAACAATTCAATAAATTCTATAATTTTAAAAATATCATTGACAATTCAATAATATCATAGTCTCTTTATTTTTAATCAAAACAATCATTATTGTTCTTATAATTCAATAATATGATTGACATTTCACTCTAAATAATATTTTTATAAATTTTTTTATATAAAATATTTTCTTTATGTTTGTAAAAAAAAAAAAAAAATTCCAAAACTCAAGGAGGCATGTGACCCCCCTGGGCCCTCCTTCCCTCTGCCCCTGATTATGTACCATATTAGTATATTAAGTTGTTGCTCATACTATTAATACTGTGTTCGGTTTTTGGTGAGAGATTTGAAAATAGAAAAAGAAAAAGTATATGAAATTAGATAAAGTGAAATATAAGTATATTTTATTATCATTTTATCTACTTTTTCTTTTTTTCATATAAAATATTTTCTCAAATTTTCTCAAATTAATAAATAATTATTCATTGATGAGAGAGAGTTTCCTTTTGTTCCACTGTGTAAATGTTTTATGTTTGCGTTGGTTAGGACACAAAACATCATAAGACTGACCCTTTTGTCTTCTGATATAACTATTGAATTTTTTTGCAAAATGGATGAGTGAGTGATTGGGCCCAATAAGGCATACGTGTTTCCAAAGTTAAAACACTCACTATTTGTTTCATGTGGTGATGTAATATGTGGCCCTTAAAACTCTGAGTTTGGTTATGGTGTGCAACTTACACCTTATACTTTACACTTATATTTTTTGTAAAAAATTAAACCTTACACTTACACTTTTTTTGAGGTTGCACACCATATGCAACCCACTTACACCTTACACCTTACACTTCTGGCTTACACACTTAAGAAAACTCCTAAAGGTCTTTTTGGAAGTTGGTATGCAGCATTTCACCATCAACTTCTCAATAAATAAATTTTAAACTTTGTTTTATAGGTAAATTATATTCACTTCTTCGATGATTTAAAGAAAATATAATTAAACTTATATTTTTGATATAATTACACAAATCTTCCTCGAGATTGAATTCATGTAAAACTTTAATCTTTTTTCATCAATAATTTTTTAGTCATATAAAAAAAAGATGTTATTATCTCTATCATACTAAAACATATATTTATCTTTATTTATTTCAGTGTGTATGTACTATCTATATTAGTTAATCATTTTGTAAAATTTTAAAATTAATTAACATATATTATTATTTTATTTTGTATTAAAAATAAAATCTTATGATATTTGATTTAGTTCTACGATTTGATTTACAAGTTTCTCCCAATGATCCTACTTTGGATCTGGACATTGGTGATACACCATTAAACTTGAGGCATTTGTCCCGTGAGATGATATAAAAAATGTGTCCTAATTACTTCAACCAATAAAAATTCATTTGAAGGCACATATAACCTTACGGAGGAGCACTAAATGATTTTCTTAATTTACAGCCCAACAAAAATTAATGAAAAATAGTTTTATTCACCCACTTTCCATGGAGGGTGAACTATGAATATTAATCAACATTTTTTCATTATTTCATTCAAAATAATGAACTCCATTTTTTAAGAAGTGGATCTTCTATTGGTGGTGGTTTATCCACTGCTTTCAAAGAGGTCATCAAGAATGTGAGTAATATCCAGCCACCAATTATTGTGGTAGGCAAGTTGTTGATGGATACAGGCTTGTATATGGGGTAATAATTCAATGTCTCTAGAGTGACATATGGTATTATTGGGCCATTATATTTGATCTCAAAAATTATCTCAGTATATCCAATTTAATTAAATTTTAAAATTTTAATTTCTATTATACCATAATGTAAATTTACTAATAAGGACACCAGATATTGAACCTTAAAATAAAATATTATTTTTTTCTCATGTTACACCCTAATCAACTTATACATATTATTTCTATTCAAATCTCTTTATCTTCTTTTTCAAGTTTCAGTTATTTTTTATTCTTCTCATTCCTCACTCCAAAACTCCAATACAGCTCACCAAAACTCACCATTATCATCAATATTTTTATTTTTATTTTTATTTTTTTATTTTTTATTTTTATCATATTGTTACTTGCAAATAAAAGAAAGTTTAAACAAAATCAAACAATGAATGAAAGTAATAATCAAAACAGTTTTTTTTAAACAATCCATTGAAGAGGAGATAAGTATTCACATAAATATCAAAATACAATTATTTATTTTTGTTTTTTTTCGTACATAAAAACAAATATTTAGCATGTTTTCGTCATTATTGTTTGCATTTTCAAAACCGAACAAATTCGCTTTGTTCGGTAGTATACATCCGAGCAAAGTGAATTTGTTTGGTTGTGAAAATCCGAACGCAAAGTTCAACCTCTCCTTCTCTTTCTCCTTCGCCGTTCTCTTTTGTCGGTATTGCCTTCGCCAATGTCAGGTTCCCTGGTCGTATTCCCTATATGTACGTGAACAAAAGAAAGATTTTTCAAAAGGTTTTTCTTTGAATTTTTTAATTTGTTTTATTTGGGTATACCTCGAAAGGGTAATTTGGAAAAAAAAATAGGATGTACCGAGAATAAATTGTAACCCTAAATAATTTAATAAAGTGTATTGAAAAATTGAGCTCACTTAAGTATTTTTTGGGGGTAAATAGAATTCCCCAGGTTTATTTACTTACTTCAAATCGTAACATAAAAATAAAGAAGTGTGATATATTGATTCATCTTTATTAAGTAGAGAGCAGTGGTGAACACATAAATTGTATGAAGGGGTCAAGCAAAATTATATTTAAAGGAATCAAAGTAAGATTATATAGATTTTGAAAACCAAAATATTGATTTATTTTCTAAATACTCAAAATTACATGAAAGTAATGAGATTTTTCAAAGGTTTGGGGTGGCTAAAATACTACTTTATTTTATAATTTCTAAAAATTTAATGAAAATAATCAAAAATTTCAACCTTTAGGGCAATAAAAGTAAAATTATTTAGATTTTGAAGGGATTAAAGTAAAATTATAGAAATTTTGATGGGGCCAAAATGTAATTTTTTTTTTTTTATAAATATTCTAAATTGCATGGTAAAAGTGTAATTTTTCAAATTTTTACCTAGACAATGTGGCTTACCCGCCACTAGTAGAGAGAGACACATAATAATCTATTCAGTGTGTATTGCAATTTCTTATTTGTTGAGAGTATCATAGACTACATTACTTGATACTCTACGAAAACCTGATAATTTTTCCATAATATTATATCTTATGTTACTTGCATGTGAACATGTTTTATCTCAATTTTGTTTTGTTTTTCTGCTCTACGTAGTTCTCTGTGTGGATTTTCTTGTTAAAAATAATAATAATAATAATTACAGTCTACAGATTTATAAAATTTGTGGAGGCCTAGATTGAAACGGGCTAGCTAGGCCTGTTTGGCAAGAAAATGAGCTAAGTTGGGCCATCATGGACAGGCTTAAATCTGAGGCATTGATTTAGGAATGAGTTATATCCATCGTAGAGGTCAATCTAGCCTTAGGCCCAAGCCCACAATGCACCCCATCCTGAAACATAGTTTTATACAAATGATTTGCAAATAAAAAATGGGCATTTAAATCATAAATCAAATTTTAAAAATTTTGAGGTAATTGTCTCGAACTCTAATTTTTTGAGGCCATAAAAATAATAACAATTTGAAAGATTATATTGCCCCAATCTATTTGTCTATCTGTTCATCGTTCCATTTTTTTTTTGGGTCCAATGTCATGTGTGGATAAGAATTTGGCACAAAAAATTAAAGTATACATAAAATTGAATCGATGTGTTACAGAATGTATGCATTGATAAATCTGAATTATACATTAATATTTTTAGATAAACTTTTAAATAAAGGATTACTGTATTATTTAGCGTAGAAATGATGTATATTTTTTTGATTCATAGGAAGTTAAAACAAGCATTCACGAAGAAATAAACATAAAACAAAATGACAAATCCTCTCATAACTCACTACGGTCATGACTAGTGCTTTTACTTCTGCTTGGAGTCTTCCAAAATTACAACATGTTCCTCTAGATTCAACTTTAAGTTCTCTAGTTTGTCCCATCTTGAATTAGATTGATTGCCATTATTGAGTCTGACTCAATTTTCACTTCCATAGTTCCTTTTTGAAAAATTATAGTGAGTCCCCCATAGATCTCCAAAATTTTGCCTCCAAGGTTGTACAGTTTCCTAACTTCTCCTAGTAACAACCCCATATCTATTTCCCAAGACCTCCATATCCTACATTTTTCTGGATTGCCTTTTGAATAGTCATCCGTGTTCAGTTTTGTTCAGCTTTAGTCGGTGTTTGGGAAGTGGATTTTTTTTATAGGTTTCTTTAGTTGTAGGATAATATTAGAGAAATTTTTTTTTGTGCTTGAAAAGATGGTTGGATTTTTTTATGGTTAGATGTGATGTTTGTGAAAGAAAAAGTGAAATGATTATGAGATTGATGTGATATTTTGTTTAGATTTGTTTTTTTTGATTTTGTAAAATATTTGTCTTGTAATAAAAAAAACAAAAAAAAAAAAAACCAAAAACCAAGTTCCAAAACATTGCAATAGGAAAACCCCAATTAATCACTCTAGTGTGATTTTGGTTGGGAAATAGAGTGAATTGAAATGCCTATTTTAGTTATGAATATTTTTTAGACCGACTTGAATGGGTTCATGTTGATTATGTGCTTGTTTGGATGTGAGTTAATTTTTTGACTTTTTTTTATTATTATTTTAATTTAGGATTAAAAAATCTCGTTTGGATAGGCTTTTTGGTTTTTTGGACGTTTGTAAGGAAAAAAAAATTGAAATGATTATAGATTGAATGTGATATTTTATCTCATTTATCTAAAATAACTTATTTTTATGTTATATGACTATTTTAGTCCAAATGAAATTCCCAAACAAGCTCTATAAAAGCCATTTTGTTTTTATCCTTCCAAATTTGCCATTAAGAGCATCTCCAACGGTGTAGCAAATATTTCACCAAATCTGAATAAAAAACAGGCCATTTCCTTAATTTGATACGTCGCGCTCCAACGGTTCAGCATCAAATCCGTTTCATCAAATTCTTGGCAACCGTTGGTTATTGGATCGGCCGTCAATCCAACCCAGCAGGCAAATTTTTTTTATTTTTTTTTACGGGTTTGAACCTTTTATTTTGAACTTTTTGAACTTTTGGGTGGTCGACCGAGTGGTCAACCGGCCGGTCGACCGGGTGGTCGACCACCTAGGCAAAATATATATATTTTTAAACGGTTTGAACTGTTTTTGACCCGTTTGAACCCATGTATTTCAAAGAGAACCGGTTGACCGGTTAGTCAACCGGTCGGGCAACCACCCGGGCAACCGGTGTACCACTTTCAACGGTCAGTAACAGTGATTCATCAAATTCTCTGTGTTGGTATCAATTTGGTGTAGCGTTTGGTGAATTGTCAATTTGATATGCGTTTGGTGCCACCGTTGGAGCTCAAAAAGTAAGTTTTTCATCAAATTTTGAATTTAATACTGGATTTGGTTCTCCGTTGGAGATGGTCTAATGCCTCCAAACAAATAAAAGTGTCCGGGTTGTTGATATGTAACTCATGGCAAGTGGTTGTTCATCACACATTTGTCTTTTTATAACATTGTTATCTAAATTTAAAAATTAGATTTACTTTTCAAATTTAATGATATAATAATTAATTAAAATATTAAAGATAACTTTTTTTTCTCATATTTTTTTTAATTATCAATTAATTATGGAGTGTTTTAAAAAGTTAGTAAAAAATTAACTCTTTAACTTATATTTTATTTTTTTATGAGTAAATTATGTGAGAGATAATATAACTCAAAATGAATAAAAAGTTAAAAACTGACTCTTTACTAACTTTTCAAAACACTTTTATATCTTTTACACATAATTTAATTTAATTAAAATAAATTTAGCAAGGGACTTGTTATCATTTTTCGTATTTTCATAACAGTGGTGCTACAGACCACTAGAAAAGGAGCACTAAGCCAGCTCTAATGAGCTGACAGTGCTGGAAACTAAAAAAACAAAAAAAACAAAGAGTAAAACATCACATCAATTAGAGCAACAGTATTTTTAGAGCTATTATAACCCTTTATTTTAGAGCTCTTAAGTAATTATCTTTTCATAATGTACATGGAGTACACTTCTCAGTAACTAAAATAGAACCGACCACGTGTAGGTACAAGGTTGGCTGTCGATGGGAAAAGTAGACCGACATTTGACTCTCTTCACCCTAAGCCAGAGTATATCTGTTTGATTTGACAATTCAATGTTTGGATTTATTTATTTTTTCATTTCAATAAACCCGAAAATTACCAAAAATGTTAAACCAAAAAGAGTTTAGCCTTTTGGTTTTCTGATTTTGTTAGACCATCTCCAACGGAGAATCAAATTTAGCATCAAATTTAAAATTTGATAAAAAATTTACTTTTTTGAGTCCCAACGGTTTCATCAAATCGATACCAAATCGGGAATTCAGCAAATCTGATATCAAAATGAGAACACGCGAAGCATTTCAGCAAAATACTGTTCTTGAACGTTGAGAATTACGAATCGGTTGACCATCCGGTCGCCCCGGAAAAAAGTTCAAAAGGTTCACTTTTCGGTTCAAACCAGTCAAAAAAAAAAAAAAAAAAAAAAATTTTTTGCCTAGGTAGTCGACCACCCGGTCGACCGGCCGGTTGACCACCCAGAAGTTCAAAAAGTTCAGAACAAAGGGTTCAAACCGGTAAAAAAAAAAAAAAAAACAAAAACAAAAATTTGGCCTTTACCGGTTGACCGGCCGGTCAACCAACCGATTGCCCGGCGCAAATTTGATGCAACACCGTTGGAGCGCGATGTACCAAATTGAGGAAATCATCTTTTTTCGCATCAGATTTGATGAAAAAAAAGGTAACCGTTGGAGATGCTCTTACGAGGTCAAAAAGAGTAGGTTTTTGGAATTATTTTTTTAGTTAAATAGGTAGTTATAAGAAAAAAATAATTATTTTTAATTTTATGATTAATTTTTATACACTATAAATATACTCCACTCTGTTTCATTACTATTCCTAATTAAGCATCATTTTGTTAAGTTAATCCATTATGATAACTCAAGGTAGGTTTAGAGTTAATTTTTTTAGTAATTTTTTAACCATTTGAAAAAGATGCGTTTGGAAAGTTACTAACAAATTATTTTTTGTGAGAAAATCGGATTGGGTTTGCCTTCAGTTTATTATTTGAATTGGATGGTGTTGTTCAAGTCCATAAGACTCATTATAAGTATCGTTTTAATGATTTGAATTATTTATTTTGTAAGGTCTTTCATCTATATCATCTATAAAAAAATTAAGTTGTTCTAATAATCATAAAATTTTCATTTTATCATATTTATCTAAAAAATAAAATAAAAATGAATTATCTATTTTTAAAAACACATTTGTTGTCTATTTTTTCAGAGACAAACATACTAAAATGAAGAAGTAACAATTATTATATCGATCTAATTTTTTTCATGTACAATACACGCGAAGAGCATTACAAAATGAATAGTTCAGATTATCAAAATAAGATTCATGATGGATTTTACCAGTTTGAACAACACCTTTTGGTCTAAATCATTGATTGGAGGCAAGTCTAACCATAGAAAAATTAATGTGACTTTCATCTTTTTAAAATGATACCAAATCATCTTCGAACTTTTTAGTTTTGATATTTTTTTATTTTGGTTTGGTTTTTAGTTTTTAATTTTTTTTAATAAAAAGACATTAAATTGGTGAAAAAAATAAAAACCACTTATCATTTTTATAAAATTTTATATTTTGAGAGGGTAAAAATTATTTTTAAAAATAAAAATATATTTTATTTTTTGTCAAATTAATTTTTATTTTTATTTTTAAAAATTAAAAATAATTTAAGAAACTGAAACCAAAAGATGGCCGCGTGCTTAAAAATGGAAGACAAAAAGGAGTTGTCATATGTTGGATTGTTTGATTGTCGGAGTGGCAGCGGGTGCAAATTACTAAAAGCAGTCTTCTCTGGTTAATATGAGTTCGTAACAAACCCCAACGTGGAAAATGTGTATCCCCTAATTAATTAAAATAAAAGGGTGTAATGTAAATAAAAAAAAATGTTTGGGAGTTTTAAATTGGGAGCTTTTAAGTGTATGTGAGTTCTACAGTGATGATAATATTTTAGCTTATTTTGGAGTAATTTGAGAAGTCGGTAAAAAATCAATTTTTTAGTTTTTTACCAACTTCTTTCAAAAAAGTCATCAAAAAAATCAGTTTTTTTGCCAAAAAAAAATTATCAAAAAAGTCAAAAAGTCAATTTTTTTTACCAACTTTCTAAAACACTCCTTTATTTATTATTTCTTGTCACATTAATAGAGTTTAATTAAAGTTTCAAAATTAAGAAAAGTATCATTACTTAATGTAAAAAAGAGTATTTTAGCAACATGCTAAAGAAGTCAATTTTTTTATTTTTTAATTTTTTTTAGCCAAAAAAATTATCAAAAAAATCAAAAAGTTAAAAATTTAATTTTTATCAACTTTTAAAAACACTCCATAATAGGGTACTTTTTCTATTAAAAAAAAAAAAAAATGGTACTTACAGCTATTTGGAGGTCAACAAGACACTGCCAACACCCCTACATTACACAAATTATCAGTGTTGTTTTATCAAAAGTACAAGTTGTGTTTCAAATTGAGAGTTTGTTTGGAATATGGATTAATTTTTTAGTTTTTTTTAATTATTTTAGTTTGGGGTTAAAAATTTTATTTGAGATAGATTTTTTAATTTCTTTGAGTTTTGTGAGAGAAAAAATAAAATGATTATGAGTTGGATATGACATTTTATCTTATTTGGTTAAAATAACCTATTTTGTCTTATATAACTATTTTAGTCCAAAATATCTTCACAAACAACTTGTGAGGAAATTTCATTTTACCTTCAAATTATATTTTGATGACTAATTTAATTTTTATATTTTGTATAATTTTAATTTTATATTTAAATTATTTAATTTTGCCCATGTCATTAATTATCATTAACTGCCATTTATAAGCAAACGAAAATTACTAACATAACACTGAAATTTTGTTTGAAATTTTATTTTGCTCCCAAACTATCTCAAAAATATTAATTAGTCTCTAAAATTTTATATTATTTAGGGGTCTAATTGATATTTTAGGGATAAGTTGGAGGGTAAAATAAAATCTCAAATGAAGACAGCAACAAGTATTCTCTAATTATAGACGGCAGCGAACGACAGATGAGAAATTGATAAAAAATTGAATTGTTTAGGTGTCAAATTAAAATTATAAGAAGTACAAAGGTTCAATTGATTATTGAGATATAATTTGAGAAGTAAAATAAAATTTCCTCTTTCAAATTAGAGAAAGTCTATGATATACAGCCTTACATACAAATTATCAGTGTTGTTTTGTCAAAATACAAGTTGCGTTTCGTTCAAAAAAACAAAAAAAGTACAAGTTGTGTTTCAAATTATGACAATGCATCTCTAAAATATTTATGGGTAATAGTATAGTGCGCAAGTTATGTCATTTATAAGTTTGATTATTATAAATAATATAATTTAATATTATAGGAGTCATAATTAAAGAATTAAAAAATTAATTTATAAGCAAACATCACAAGAGGTATAACCAAACAACTCTTTGATCATAAGTAAAATAATTTCATGACCAAGATTACAATGTGTCATAACTAATAACACAGTAGGCCATGACCTCGTTTGGGAACAGGCTATTTTAGTAATTTTTTGGCTTTTTACAAAAAGATGTACAGAAAAGTAGAGAGGTAATGTGACAATTTTTAGTAACTTTTTAACTTTTTGGCTAAAATAGCCATTCCCCAAACGAGTCATAACTAAAGATGCATATAATATGCACCGAGTCCTACTGGGGACCCCCAGCAGGAGAGGACCCCCAGCACCTCACCTCCACGTGGGGGGTTGCCAATGGATGAAAAAAAAAAAAAAAAAAAAAATTTTTTTTGACCAATCAAAAGGGACCCCTAGCACCCCACTGGGGTCTCATGCATTTTCCAATATGCACTCTAAAGAATTTTCCAATATATACAATAAGAGAATATCACAAGTGTAATTTTAAGAAAATAATTACAAGTTAATAAAAAAAATTTATAAATATTAATAATTAAAATTATAAATATTGTAATAAATATGTAATTATTTTTCTAAAATTCTACTGGGATGTAATTACTCTTATATAATAGGAAATTTGGCACAGTTCAATTTTTTTTTAAAAATTATGTTAATTTTTTTTTTTAAACTTTTCAGGTTTGTTGAATCTAATAAATAAATAAATAAACCAAGAAAGTCCATTGTTTTTTGCTTTTATTTTTGTCCTTTCTGATTTTTTTTAATTATAATTTTTTTCTTTTACTTTCCACTTGGTCTGGTTGAGAAATTTTTTTTTTGAGTTGCATTAAGTGGTCAATTTTTATCTCTCACTTTTCTACCACCACGTGATATTATTGTTACAACTTACATCTAATAGTTTACTCTTCCAAAAGTGTACAGTTTAGTTCTTTTTTTTTTTTTTTTTTTAAATGCCGTAGTGAATGCTATATTTTTGTAATTCAAAAAAATCGTATTTTATATTAAAATTTCTCAAATGTGGCATATCTACATTTGAAAGCGCAAAATATGTTGGTGTTTGGGAAGTGTATTTTTTTTAAATTTTTTTAGTTGTAGAATATTATTGGAGAAATTTTTTTGGAGTTTAGAAAGATAGTTAGATTTTTTTCTGATTAGATGTGATGTTTGTGAGAGAAAAAGTGAAATGATTATAAGGTTTGATGTGATATTTTGTTTGGATTGTTTTTTTTAGTTTTGTAAAATATTTGTCTTGTAGTGAAAAAAATAAAATAAAAAATTCCAAAACTAAGTTACCAAACACCGCCATGTGAATATTATATTGAAAAATCATAGTTATCATATTAGATCTCTCTCAAATGATATATTTGACAAGAATTTAATAAAATAATAGTACACACATTAGAATAATGTCTCATTGTCATATTTTAAAAATGATACATTTAATAAAAAATTTAATAAAACAATAATGCACACAAGATTGTGACCCTCTCCATTACATATTTGTAATGGAGATATTTCATTATATCATTCAATGATCAGTGCAATGATCCATTTTAATTTAAATTAATTATAAATTTATATTTGTATTTCATAGCCATTAAATATGTAATAAAAATTCTCCATTACATATATGAAATAGAGAGGATCAAAGTTCGTGCAGACATTAGAATGACGTAAACAATCTCACATTAAAATCTCTCAAATAAAGCATATCCACATTTGGAAACTGTGGAGACATAAATTTTGAATGACGACATTTGGCCGAGGTGTCACCGAAGTGCCAGCCGGGGTGTCACGTGTCCTAGTCATGATGCTGAGATGATCTCGGCTAGGTCGAGGTTATATGTAAGAATACCGAAATCCGGGATAAGCGGATAAAGGACAAGAGTCCTAGAATGGGAGAAGACTTTAGTTTGGGTAAAGATAAGACTCTTAGAGAGTTTATCCTAATCTTACTGAGAATCCAAGATCAGCAGTAATCCTAAGTCCATTAGAGCTAGGCTTCTATTGGGATTAAGATTGTGTTGGCTATAAAAAGGAGGCACCCCCATAGGTCTAAGGCATGTCTTTTATGCTTTGTCTAGTGAGTTAAGCACTATTGGTTATCTTTGAGAGATATTTTACTAATTTGATCATCAGAGTGCCCCCGGGTGGACGAACTACCGCGGAATTCTTATATTTCTGTGACAGGTTATTTGGGCTTAATGTATTCTACTGGTGCTCTCCAGTTGAGTTCTCCTTTTTGGTTGTGTGGTCGGAAATCAACACCCACAATTTGGTGCCGTCTGTGGGAAAAAAAGGAGAATAGATGGCTAGCAATGGACAGAAAGAGAAAATTGGGAACGACATCCCTACTGGAAGTGGAAAACATGTAGACCTTGACGTTGAAGAAGACAACTGCAACGAAAAGACTTGTAATAAGAATCACGGAGAAAAGGACGTCGGTTAGGAGGGTGACGTGCCAAAGAAATCGGACCGAAGCGGGTACTATAACGAAGACAACTTTCAGGTATGGAAAGATAGATGCCTACAGAGGGACGGTGTGAACAAATTGGCAAACCTACAAACAGTCGTCAATTTCATGATATAGAACAACTTCATGCAGCCATCGTTCTCGTTACAAGATACGCCGGTTCCAGTGGCCAAGAAAGATGCCCAGAAAAAGGGACAGAAAATGGTTCTTACAGTTCCTCAGCATGGCGGGACCAAGGGACATTCTCACCGGCCTTCGCGAGAGGTCAGGCATGGAGAATGCCAAAAGACACGATCTCGGCCTAGATAATTAAGTCTGAGAAGAAAAGAGCTTAGCCTAAAGTGAGCAGATCCCAGATTTCAGAAAACAAGATCTCTACCTAAATAATTAAGTCCGAGAAGAGAAAAGCTCAGCCTAAGTTAAAGACTTTCTATATAAGGTCCACAAAGGAGTAGGTGAAAGCCATGCAGAGGGTTGGAGAATGATGCTTGGGAATTGGTGTAACAACCCTCGTACTGATTATCGATAACTCTCGAATTACGTCATCGAATCTTTAAATCGAATCGATAATGACTGATAATCGAATTAACTGAAGTACTAAATGAACTGATTGAAATCGAAACTGAAATTGAATAAGTTTATCTATTGAGTTGCATATTGCATCTGTTTGATTGATTGATTATCTGTTTGAATTTATATGTTTAAACTGCTAATTGAAGGCCTTATCGGCGGCCGAATTAGAAACCGTTTAGTGTTTTATGATCAGTAGAATATTTGTGATTTAATGGTATATTTATCTAAAAATTGATTAGGAATGATTAAATTAGATTTAAACGAGTTAATTACCAAGATTGACTTATTTACCACATTGCCACCTATAATGGACCTTTGTTTATTATTAGTATAGAGCCTTATTACACTTAATATATCAATTGATCAGCCACATTTCTTGCACTCCAACCGACCAAGAACTTAGAGAGAGTGAGAGACATTTGAGCTTGGACTCATCTTGTGGATTTAGCTTGGGGAATTTGTAGAAATTGTTAGAGAATTGCCAAATTGGACTCTTGGACCTTGAAATTGAGACTTAGGTAAGGATATCCATCTTCTTCTTGTTGTCTTTAAGCTTCATCTTGCATGGTCCATGCTCCATTGTAGGATTAAGCCATGATTTAGTGCAAATAAGTTGATCTATGCTTGAATTGTTGCATGCTAGAATTGATGAGTTTTGAGTTGATTCCATGGTCAAATGCCACATGCATGTTCATAATCATGTTTAAATCCATGTTTTCATCTTGTTTTGAAAGGATTGAGCTCTTTGGAGCAAGAGTTGAAGCTTTGAAATGGTTTTAACCCATGCATGTCATGTTTGAATGTTGTTCTTGAAAAATGGTTGGAAATTGGGTTTGAATTAAACACCCTTGGGCTTTGATTTCTTAAAATGAGTTTTGAAACATGTTATTCTATGTGTTTAAAAGAGTTTTCCAGTAAATGGGCCCAAGAGGATCGATTTTGGTATCCCAAACTTGAGTTTCGAACTCAAAACATAATTCTGGGTTTTTCAGATTTTTGTCGTCTTCGGCCGAAATTCATGCTCCGGCATTTTCTTGACTTGTTTCTGATCGCCGAAGCGGAGAATCGTGCGCTCGAGCGGAGAAATCGAGCATCTAGCATCTTGCACTGTTCATCAGTCCGCTCGAGCGGAGGAATGTGTGCTCGAGCGGAGGATTGTGTGTCACGCTCGAGCGGGGACCTTTGTTTTGCTTGTCCGCTCGAGCGGGGAAACCTGAGCTCGAGCGGAGGCCTTGTTTCACTGAAAATTCTGAAACTGTTTCTGTGCGCATCTTAATGAGGATTTAGACATAGAACCACACCGAGAAAATTTAGGGATTTAATTATCATCATTCCCAACTGTGAAACTTAGTGTGTGTTCTATTTGTTAACTGTCTAGGGTTGGCTCTCGGGGACGCGCTCTAGCTGCTATTAGCCCAATCTCTGTGAGTAACAATCGTGTAAAGATATGTTCAAAATGGTTATCTTTTGAATACCGAACTGAATTGTTTATTGAACTGATATTGTTTACTGAATGAATGTATGTCTTGTATTCTGAACTGTATTGTGGCATCCTTAGCACTTACTGTTACTGTTACAGAGCTCTGTCGGTTCCCTTGTGGAACCATACTGTTATTGACTGATGGCCATCGTTCTTGTTGGATTCATAAGACCGGTCCTTTGGACCATTGTTTATAGGCTAATGGATGTACCACATATGGTGATTGGTGAAATCTTTGAAATCTTGAAATATTGTTTAATGAAGATTTCATTCTTGTAAGGACATTCATTCATAACCTCTTTACGCCGTATGTTATTCATCGGGCTTTAGCTCACTTGCTTATATATATATGTAGGTTCTCGTGACGGATCGGAGCTAGGAGCGTGGATTGGTCCCCAGTTTTGTCAAGCCAGCCTATGTGCCTCACTACGAGGTTCCGAGTTGCCATGTTATGGCTTGGGGTGTTTTTATTGTCCCCACCTGTCTCCTCACTGTTTTGTACTATTGTATAGATTGTCTACTATTTTACTGTACCGTTATCGAGGGATTAGGTTCCCTAACTGACTATTTGTAAATGATTGTATAGATCGTACTGTTTTGAACTGTATGAATGCATAAAAACGTTTTTGGCATACAGATTTTCACAGCTCAATGGACACTAGTTATTTACTGTATTGGCTTCCACCAATACTGTACTCTGTTTGATCAGATTCTTGTTTAGCGTGCCTTTGGTAATCTCGGATTCTTGGCGATTCTGATGCTAAACCCATAGGGTCGGGTTTGGGTCGTGACAGAGTGGTATCAGAGCGATACTTAACCACGAGTTATACTACACACACGTGTCCAAATGAGCTATAGGGTGTCCTAGAAAAGTGATTAGGGCATCTCATGAACTTGAAAAGTGTGTGCTTATGACTGACCGAGTATATGTTAAAATGTTAAACTGTCTAATTGTACAACTGTTTATAATAATTGTTATAACTGCTTATAGTGAAATGGATAATGCAAATGAACCTGAGTCATCATCCTCTGAGGCCAGAATGGCCAGACTTGAACAAATGATGGGACTGATAATTGAAAGACTAGATCAACAACCGAACCAACAGCCCCCACCTCCTCCTCCTCCGGTACAACCGGAACAGAATGTGAATGCTAATGAGGTGGACATTATTGCATTGACTCAGAAATTCAGCAAGATGAAACCGCCGTCCTTTCAGGGAAGCTTAGAACCGTTAAACGCTGAAGCTTAGGTACTTGAAACAGAAAAGTTGTTTGAAATGTTTCCGTGCTCCGAAGCCAATAAAGTATTGTTAGCAACCTTCACCCTTCAGGAAGAAGCTAGAAGGTGGTGGATGTTGACCCGTGATGCGAATACTATTGTGACTTGGGCTCAGTTCAAGGAGTCCTTCTTTGAAAAGTATTTTCCCGGTGCATCGAGACGAAAAAGTGGTCGAGTTTGAGCAATGAGACAGGCAAAAGCGTCGCTGTCGAAAGTATGAGAAGCAATTTACCGAACTTGCTAGGTATGCACCACATATGGTGGATATCGATTATAAGAAGGCTAGGAGGTTTGAAGGCGGCCTTAGTGTTGCTATACAGGACCGAATAAATGTTTTGAAGATGCCAACTTTTGTGGGTGTTCTCGACCGGGCATTGATGGCCGAGACGAATATTGCAGCAGTGAAACAATCTGAAACACTGACCACTGAGTGGCAAGGCAAAAGACAGGGTTTCAAATTTAAGAAAGGCAAGCATAACCCAGCAACCAAGAAACAGAATACGGGGTTGACGACTAGCCCCAGCCAAGGGAGTGGGTTTACTCCACCCTGCTCCGTATGTGGCAATAAGCACAAAGGGGTTTGCTACTAGATTTCTGGAGCTTGTTTCAGGTGTGGCAAGGTGGGCCACAGAATTAAAAACTGTCCCTCTGCCCCGCAAGCCAGTAGTAAAGCTGCACCAAGCGCAGCAGCGTCAGCCGCAACACCAAAACCGAACCCTAAAGCTACCGGGAAAGAGCCTATGAGGCAGGGCCGAGTGGTTGCCCTAGTACCGGGGGACGTGCAAAACACTGAGACTGTTGTGTCAGGTATTCTCTCTATCTGTGCTCAAAACGCTTATGTATTGATTGATTCGGGGTCTACACATTCGTATGTATCGCATGCTTTTTTGCATAAATTGAATAGACCCTTAGAACCCACGAACTATCTACTAGCTGTATCATCACCTGTTGGGGAATCCATAACATGTGCATATATGTATCCTGCTTGTGAGATTATTGTTGGGGATATGCATCTATTTATTGATTTACTGCCATTGAATATTGATCACTTCGATGTAATATTGGGGATGGATTGGTTACAAAAATATCATGCTACTATCAATTGTGTGACCAAGCAAGTTGTTTTCCGTCCACCGGGTTTGCCTGAATTTGTGTTTAGTAGGAGTGGAGTAGTACCTCCTCCATATCTGATTTCTTCTGCAAAAGTCAGGCCCGATTAGAAAGGGTGTAAAGGATATCGTGTTCGTATTGGTGATTCGCTAATGATGGTGTTAAAACTGATGTGAATTGCATTCCTATAGTTAGAGAATTCCCAGATGTATTTCCAGATGATCTACCAGGGGATTTAATTGACAGGGAGGTTGAATTCACCGTTGATGTAGTTCCGGGTACACAACCGATATCTAAAGCTTCTTATAGAATGGCTCCAATTGAACTGAAAGAATTGAAAGTGCAATTGCAGGAACTGTTAGACAAGAAGTTTATCAGGCCTAGTACTTCACCGTGGGGCGCACCTGTTTTATTTGTGAAGAAGAAAGACGGCTCCATCGAGGCGTGTATTGATTACCATGGTGAACAAGGTAATCAGAAGAATAAATATCCATTACCGCGTATTGATGATTTATTTGACCAGTTACAGGGTGCATAAGTGTTTTCCAAAATTGATCTCAGATCGGGGTATCACCAACTGAAAGTTAAACCAGAAGATATTGATAAAATTGCTTTCAGAACAAGGTATGGCCACTTTGAATTTTTAGTTATGTCGTTCGGAGTCACGAATGCCCCTGCTGCATTTATGGACCTCATGAACAGAATTTTTAAACCATACCTTGATGATTTCATTGTGGTATTCATTGATGACATACTGATTTATTCTAAGACTGTTGAAGAACATGAACATCATCTGAGACTAGCCCTGCAAACCTTAAGAGAACAGAAACTGTATGCTAAATTGTCTAAATGTGAATTTTGGCTTGATTATGTGATGTTTTTGGGGCATGTTATTAGCAAAGATGGAATTTCGGTTGATCCGCAGAAAATCGAAGCTGTAGTAAACTGGCCTAGACCAACGAATGTAACTGAAGTCCGAAGCTTTTTGGGATTGGCTGGATATTACAGAAGGTTCGTCAAAGACTTCTCCAAAATTGCCTTACCACTGACTCAGTTGACACAGAAAGGGATATCATTTGACTGGACTGACTAGAGGGAATCAGCATTCCAAGAATTGAAAACTAGACTTGTGACCGCACCGATTCTGATTCTACCTTCAGGTACGGATGGTTATACTGTATTTAGTGATGCTTCTCACAAGGGTTTGGGATGTGTTTTAATGCAGAATGGGAGAGTTATTGCTTATGCTTCTCGACAGTTGAGACCACATGAAAAGAACTACCCTACCCATGACTTAGAGCTTGCTGCAGTAGTGTTTGCATTGAAAATTTGGTGTCACTATTTGTATGGAGCAACATGTGAAGTGTATACTGACCACAAGAGCCTGAAGTACTTTTTCACTCAGAAAGAACTGAATATGAGACAGCGGAGATGGCTTGAACTGATAAAAGATTATGATCTACAGATTCTGTACCATCCGGGAAAAGCCAACACCGTTGCCGATGCCTTGAGCCGGAAATCGATTGGGAACTTAGCTTGTTTACTGACTGGACAGAAGGAGTTGCTTTGTGACCTTGAGAAGTCTGAGATCGAAATTGTTTTGAAAGAACAAGGTGGAACCTTAGCTGCTATTTCTGCTCAACCAGCCTTGATTGAGGAAATTAAAGAAAAACAACAACTGGATGATTTCTTGAAAAAGGTTATTGAATAAAGAGATTCAAAACCGAGACCGGGGTTCAAATTTGAGAACAATGTTTTGAAATTTCAAGAAAGACTGTGTGTGCCAAATGACACTGAATTGAAAAGAAGAGTTCTGCAAGAAGGCCATTAGTCAAGTTTTCGATTCACCCAGAATACGAAAATGTACCAAGATCTCAAAGCAATTTCGGTGGCGAGAATGAAGAAGGAAATTGCCGACTTTGTGTCCAAATGCCTTCACTGTCAACAAGTCAAAGCTGAACATCAACGACCTGTCGGATTACTGCAACCCTTACCCATACCAGAGTGAAAATGGGAGCATATCACGATGGATTTTATCGTTGGATTACCTCGCTCCGGGAAAGGTATGGACTCTATTTGGGTTATTGTCGATAGATTGACTAAATCCGCACATTTCCTACCTGTCAAGACAATTTATAATGCAGATAAATTGGCTGTTATCTATATTGACGAAATTGTGAGATTGCATGGAGTGCCTGTATCTATTGTTTCTGACAGGGATTCGAAGTTTACATCGAGGTTACTCGCAAAGCCTCTGACTACATTAGTCTTGAATTGAGGCTGAGTAGTGCCTATCATCCTCAGACAAATGGCCAGTCAGAAAGGACCATCCAGATTTTAGAGGATCTCGAGAATGTGTGTCCTTGATTTTCGTGAAATTGGGAAAAGTCGATTCTTGGATTGGTGAATTCACAACTTGATTACCATTCGAGCATTAGAATGGCGCCTTTCGAGGCATTGTATGGCAAAAGTGTAGATCTCCAATTTCTTGGGCGAAGTTGGAGATGGGCCTTGCTTGGGCGAGATTGTGTATAAACGATGAAAAGATAAAATCGTCTGGTAGCAGCGAGTAAACCAGAAAAGTTATCACGAGATGTCGAGAAGGCGAGACAGAGAGTATGAAGTGGGTGATCACGTGTTTGTGAAAGTGACACCAATGAAAGGCCAGACTCGCTTTGGAGTCAAAGGCAAGTTAGCGCCAAGGTATGTCGGACCGTATCAGATTATTGAGAAAATCAATCCGGTGGCGTATCAAGTTACACTTCCTCATAAAATGGAGCATATGCATAATGTCTTTCACATTTCGATGTTGAGAGACTATTTTCGAGATCCGTTTCATGTGATTGAGCCTACTTGTATCGTGTTGAGTGATGACTACACTTACGAGGAACGGCCTGCACAGATTGTAAACAGACGGATCAAGAAGCTGAGAAACAAGGAGATCCCGCTAGTGAAAGTTGATTGGCAGAACCATGGTGGTGTGTATGCCACTTGGGAAAGGGAAGATGACATGGCTAAAAGATATCCTGATTTGTTCCCACTGGATCCTGTTTTCTTCCAGACTGAAGGTAACTCGAGTTTAGAGGACTAAACTCCTTATAAGGAGGGGAGACTGTAACAACCCTCGTACTGATTATCGATAACCTACTGAATTACGTACTGATTACTGTTAAACTGAACTGATAATGACTGATAATCGAATTAACTGAAGTACTAAATGAACTGATTGAAATCGAAACTGAAATTGAATAAGTTTATCTATTGAGTTGCATATTGCATCTGTTTGATTGATTGATTATCTGTTTGAATTTATATGTTTAAACTGCTAATTGAAGGCCTTATCGGCGGCCGAATTAGAAACCGTTTAGTGTTTTATGATCAGTAGAATATTTGTGATTTAATGGTATATTTATCTAAAAATTGATTAGGAATGATTAAATTAGATTTAAACGAGTTAATTACCAAGATTGACTTATTTACCACATTGCCACCTATAATGGACCTTTGTTTATTATTAGTATAGAGCCTTATTACACTTAATATATCAATTGATCAGCCACATTTCTTGCACTCCAACCCACCAAGAACTTAGAGAGTGAGAGACATTTGAGCTTGGACTCATCTTGTGGATTTAGCTTGGGAATTTGTAGAAATTGTTAGAGAATTGCCAAATTGGACTCTTGGACCTTGAAATTGAGACTTAGGTAAGGATATCCATCTTCTTCTTGTTGTCTTTAAGCTTCATCTTGCATGGTCCATGCTCCATTGTAGGATTAAGCCATGATTTAGTGCAAATAAGTTGATCTATGCTTGAATTGTTGCACGATGCTAGAATTGATGAGTTTTGAGTTGATTCCATGGTCAAATGCCACATGCATGTTCATAATCATGTTTAAATCCATGTTTTCATCTTGTTTTGAAAGGATTGAGCTCTTTGGAGCAAGAGTTGAAGCTTTGAAATGGTTTTAACCCATGCATGTCATGTTTGAATGTTGTTCTTGAAAAATGGTTGGAAATTGGGTTTGAATTAAACACCCTTGGGCTTTGATTTCTTAAAATGAGTTTTGAAACATGTTATTCTATGTGTTTAAAAGAGTTTTCCAGTAAATGGGCCCAAGAGGATCGATTTTGGTATCCCAAACTTGAGTTTCGAACTCAGAACATAATTCTGGGTTTCAGTTTTTCGTCCGCTCGGCGAAGTGCCGCCGGCGAAATTCATGCTCCCATTTTCTTCGACTTGTTTCTGATCGCTTCGAGTAGAGAATCGTGCGCTCGAGAGGAGAAATTGAGCATCCAAAGATCTTGCCTGTTTCATCATCCCGCCGAGCGGAGAATGTCGCCGAGCGAGGATTGTGTGTCACGCCGAGCGAAGTTGACGCGGCGGGACCTTTGTTTTGCTTGTGTCCGCCGAAAGGAAACTTGAGCTTGAGGGGAGGCCTTGTTTCACTGAAAATTCTGAAACTGTTTCTGTGCGCATCTTTGCATCCTCATCCCATCCTAGGCATTCTTAGGCCTAGTTTAAGGTATCTTAATGAGGATTTAGACATAGAACCACACCGAGGAAATTTAGGGATTTAATTATCATCCTTCCCAACTATGAAACTTAGTGTGTGTTCTATTTGTTAACTGTCTAGGGTTGGCTCTCGGGGATGCGCTCTAGCTGCTATTAGCCCAATCTCTGTGAGTAACAATCATGTAAAGATATGTTCAAAATGGTTATCTTTTGAATACCGAACTGAATTGTTTATTGAACTGATATTGTTTACTGAATGAATGTATGTCTTGTATTCTGAACTGTATTGTGGCATCCTTAGCACTTCTTATTTATTCTGAGCTCTGTCGGTTCCTTGTGGAACCATATCTTATTGATGATGGCCATCATTCTTGTTGGAGTCATAAGACCGGTCCTTGGACCTCTTGTTTATAGGCTAATGGATGTACCACATATGACCGATTGATGAAATCTTGAAAGATCAAATCTTGTTTAATGAATCGATTTCATTACTATAAGGACATTCATTCATAACCTCTTTACTGTATGTTATTCACGGGCTTTAGCTCCTTTATATATATATGTAGGTTCTCGTGACGGATCGGAGCTAGGGCCGTGGGTTGGTCCCCAGTTTTGTCAAGCCAGCCTATGTGCCTCACTGCGAGGTTCCGAGTTGCCATGTTATGGCTTGGGGTGTTTTTATTGTCCCCACCTGTCTCCTCACTGTTTTGTACTATTGTATAGATTGTCTACTGTTTTACTGTATCGTTATCGAGGGATTAGGTTTCCTAACTGACTGTTTGTAAATGATTGTATAGATCGTACTGTTTTGAACTGTATGAATGCATAAAAATGTTTTTGGCATACAGATTTTCACAGCTCAATGGACACTAGTTATTTACTGTATTGGCTTCCCGCCAGTACTACTGTTTGATCAGTATTCTTCAAAGTTGTGAGGCCTTTGGTAATCTCGGATTACTGGCCAGTTACGGTGCTAAACCCATAGGGCCGGGTTTGGGTCGTGACAATTGGATTTTACAAGCTAAGATTAGTTTAACACTTGTTGAAATTTTAAAAATTTACAAGTTGAAGTTAAACCGATGTCGTGTTTAACACTTGTTGAAATTTTAAAAATTTACAAGTTGAAGTTAAATCGATGTCATGTTTAGCACTTGTTGAAATTTTAAAAAATTTACAAGTTGAAGTTAAACCGATATCATGTTTAACACTTGTTGAAATTTGAGAAAAATTTACAAGTTGAAGTTAAACCGATATCATGTTTAATACTTGTTGAAATTTTAAGAAAAATTTACAAGTTGAAGTTAAACCAAGGTTATGTTTAACACTTGTTGAAATTTTAAAAAATTTACAAGTTGAAGTTAAACCGAGGACATATTTAACACTTGTTGAAATTTGAGAAAAATTTACAAGTTGAATTAAACCGAGATCATGTTTAACACTTGTTGAAATTTTAAAAATTTATAAGTTGAAATTAAACCGAGGTCATGTTTAACACTTGTTGAAATTTTAAAAATTTACAAGTTGAAATTAAACCGGAGTCATGATTAAAGGAATGAATGATATACCTTAGGATGCCAAGGAAATAAAACCTAAGGGGTAGTTGTGGGGACATAAATTTTGAATGACGACACGTGGCTGAGGTGTCACTAAAGTGCCAGTCGGGGTGCTACGTGTCCTGGTCATGATGTTGAGATGATCTCGGCTAGGCCGAGGTTATCTATGAGAATACCGAAATCCGAGATAAGCGGATGAGGGACAAAAGTCCTAAAATGGGAGAAGACTTCAGTTTGGGTAAAGATAAGACTCTTAGAGAGTTTATCCTAATCCTACTGGAAGTCTAAGATCAGCAGTAATCCTAAGTCCATTAGAGCTAGGCTTCTATTGGGACTAGGTTTGTGTCGGCTATAAAAGGGAGGCACCCCCATGGGTCTAAGGTATGTCTTTTATGCTTTGTTTAGTGAGTTAAGCACTATTGGTTATCTTTGAGAGATATTTTACTGACTTGATCGTCGGAGTGCCCTCGGGTGGACGAACCACCGCGGGATTCTTATCTTTTCGTGACGGGTTGTTTTGACTTAATCTATCCTGCCGGTGTTTTCCAGCTGAGTTTCCCTTTTTGATTGTGTGGTCGGAAATCAACACGCGTTGAAACCAAACGTAGTATCACTGAAGAATCTCTAGGAAATATAGTGAAATGATCTCACGGTGTATATTTTCAAATTCAATAAGACTTAATTGTCTACAAGAAAATTCATGGGACTTTTCGGTAGATACTTTTCTGGATGGAATTTCTGAGTAATTTTCTTGAAAAGAGTCAACAGAAGAACCACTAATAAAGAAAATTAAAAAAAAAGGGTATACTTTTGGATTTTACTCAACTTTGTTTGGAATAAATTAAAAAAGTCAAAAAGTTACTAAAAAAGTTAAAAAGTCTATACTATTAGAGGGTAGTTTATGGGGGAATCCACTAGGGCAAAATTATTATTTTGTCCTTTGAATTAAACTATTCAAAAAGTCAAAAAATTAAAAGTTAAAAAGTCAAAAGGGTAAAATTGTCATTTTATTTTTACTATAATATTTTATTACACATTCTTTTGTAAAAAGTTAAAAAGCTATCCCAAAGATGCATCTTTTTTTTCCCTACTTTTTAAACTAAAAAGTCAAAAAGTATACTTATAACACATCCCAAATAACTACCTAGGATGCTCAAATTTTTTTTTTTTTTATAAAAAAAAAAATGTCTAAATAGGACAACAAAAAATAAAAAGTAAAAATAATTGATTTTTTTAGTTTCTCAAATTTTTTTATTTTTATTTTTTTTACCTTTAAGATTCATTTATATAAGATGGATCTAAAAAGTAAAAAAAAAAAATATTGACATAATTTAAAAAAAAATTTACTAAAGATAAAAAAAAAATTCAAAAAAATATAACTATATCGATATAATAGGGAAAGTTACAAATAAGTGGAACGGTCTTAAGGTTGCATTTGGTAGAATTTTAGAATTATGATTTGAGAATAACATTATATTTTGAGTTTGTGAGTTTTGAAATTATGATTTGAGTGTGAAAATTTTGTTTGACTATGAGTTTCGAATTAAGATTGGAATAATTGATGTGATATATGATATTTGATTCAAAAACTTACAACTCATAACCAAACACACAATCTAAAATTCTATTCAAAACTCATAAAATTTTTTTAAAAATTCGAGACATATTTTTTATTTAATATATAAAAAATAACAGGTGTCAATTGTCAAAAAAATAATTACACTGTTCAGGTCAACCGATTGGACGACCAGGTAGGTTAAATTTTAAAATTCAAATCCCACTTGAAACGTGTTTTTAAAAGTGGTGTTAAATTAACTTTTAAAAGTTATAACCAAACACCATACTTAAATATGGATGTAGAGTTATGATTAGAGCTCCACACCAAACACAACTTAAGTTTTTGTAGTGAAATTTTGACACACAAAATATAAAATAAAACAAAACAAAACAAAATTGCACCATATATCCAAACTACGTACACTATCATAAAAATGAAATTATTTTTGGACTATACTAATTTTCCCTATATAATACTATGTGTATATATATATAATGAGGAAAAATTCTATAGCACACACTATTTTTAAGTGTGTACTATATGCACTCCGTTATAACTTTTGTAATTTTTAGCCTCTATTTGAGAAGTGAACTGGTTCTTTGGCTTTTTGACTTTTTTAGCTATATGAGCCTAGGCTCAAAAGTTTGGTTTGGGAAGGGCTCTTGGCTTTTTGGCTTTTTAAACTTTTTTTGTGAGAGAAGAGTGTAATGATTATGGGATTGGATGTGATGTTTTGTCTGTTGTGGCTCATGAGCCTATTTTGTCTTTTGTGGCTCATGAGCCCAATGAGCCCTTGCCAAACGGATCCCTTCGTCCCAAAACAATGATCTTTTTTGGAAAATTTAACTTTTTTTAGTAATATAATTATTGCATTTGAAAAAAGTTGATTTTTTAAAATTATCCTTTTGATAGTACATTTTTTGAGAATATCAATGTCATAATTATACTTTTTATATTGTTTATTAATTTAAAAGAAGGATAAAATGGAAAATTTATATTATTTTTGTACTTGATTTTTGAAGAGGGACTAATATTTTGAGACAATGAAAAATGGAATAAGGGACTAATATTTTGGAACGGAGAGAGTATGATTTATTAGAGTGTTAATTATAACTTGTTATGATATTAATTATGATATTATTTTAACTATTATTTAAATTTTTTTAATTATATCTTATATAATATTTAGGTCTGGTTTGGCATACTCTAAAAAATTTAAAAATTCAAAAAGTTACTATCTTATTTAAGTCACATCATCTTATTTAAATCATATCACATTTCTACCACATCACTTCAAACCCAACCCATATTTTATAAAAATTCAAAAAGTATACTTATTTAAAACATCCCAAATAACTCTTCAGTTATAACTCATTTTTCTTAATTATAACTTTTATAAAATTAAGGGCTAATTTGGCATGTTTGAAAAAAGTTAAAAAGTCAGAAAGTCACTATACTATTTAAGTCACATTACCTTATTTAAGTTACATCAGCTCTCTAACACATTACTTCAAACCTAACCTAAATCCAACTCATATTTCATAAAAAATACACTTATTTAGATCGTCCCAAATAACCCTTAAGGCCAAGTTGGAAACACCCAAAAAGCTAAAAAGCCAAAAAGTTATTCAAAAAATTAAAAAGTTATCATTATTCATCAAAAGTCAACAAATATAGCTGCACAACTCCCAATTCTAATTTTCTCCTACAAACTAATTTTTATAATTTTTTATTACACATTTTTTCATAAAAATTTTAAAAGTTAATCCAAACATTCATATTTTTAACTTCAATTTATAATTTAAAAAAATAAAAAATATATTTATTTAAGTCACTCCAACCAACCCTAAGTTAGGATATTTACGATAATTAATCTTATAAATGCCATATGCACGGTAAAACATTACCCATTATGATCCCTCTATCTATCTCTCTCTCTCTCTCTCTCTCTCTCTCTCTCTCGCTTTCTATGCGTGTGTGTATATACAGAGGTACATAGTGATAGTACAGAGGGGCCTTTCTCTTTTTCTGTACGTACACCAGTCTTAAAAGTAAAGCCGAGGATTGCGGAGAATGCACACTCCCAAATTCCCATTGTCACATGTGTCAACCCAAAGAACATACACACAGGAAGGCTTCGATTGGAAAACTGGTTAATTTTTTTTAAAAAATTTTTATAAGAAAAAAAAAAAATAAATTATAATTTAAATATTATATTTTATCTTATTAACTTTTTAATTTATTTTATCATTTTATAACTATTTTACATTTTAACCTTTAAAACCAATATGTCAAATGAGCGCTAAATATATGACAACAATGCTACCGACAAACAGTGAAAATAAGCTCATGAACAAATTCAAACACTATAAATTTTTATTTGAAAAATGTTTGATAGTTTAAATTTATGTGGCTCAAATGACTCGATGTCGTTTTATACCCAAAATGACATCGTTTTAAAATATTCAAACCATTCGAGCAATGAAATTTCTAACCAACTAGCATTGTTGTTCTTATTTTTACACCCACAAATTTTATTTAGAAAAAAAAATTATTAAATAATCTCAAAATATGAGAATTGTTTGATATAATTTATCTTAAGCTTTGGCTAGCGTTTCCCAGTCTCCCTTTCGATCGCAAACCCTTCTAGCCCCTCCTACAGTGGACCTTGCAAGAGAAAGAGAGAATAAATGTAGGGTTTAAAGAAGAAAGAGAACGAGGATAAAGATGACAATGAGAGATGGCAGGTGATGGGGAAAGAAGGGGAGATGGGGGACCGTTGGTAAAGAAAAGGAAGCGTTACAGTCAACGGGAGGGAAGGTTAGGAAGAATGATGTTAAAAATTTTATTAAAACTTTTCTCTGAGATATTTGATAAATTTTTTAAAATTTTGATAAAATGTTAATTTCATGTGAATCTTACAGTCACGTGAGACATTTGATAAAATTTTTAATTAAAATTTTAAAATTTCGAATATATTTGAGGTTAGGAAATGGAGACTGTCAGATAGGGAACATGAGGTGGCAGCCACTAAGGTGGCTGGGAGGGTGGTTGAGGGTGAGTAGGGATAGAGTTAGGTTTAATTGGAATGTTCAAAAAGCAAAAAAACAAAATCTAGGGTAGGGTGCAATGTTTTCAAACTCGGACCAGAACGGTCGGTTGAATCGGTCCTTGTTCTGGTCCGGTCAATCTCCTAAATTCAGAGTAAGAGCAAAATCGGAAAAAAAATGGTGATTCAGTGGTTGAACCGGAAAAATCGGTGACCCAGACTGGGTCAAGAGAGTTGGACTGGTTTGTTTTTTTTTATTTTTTTTTTTAATTTTCTTTCTTTCTTTCTTATATATATATATATATATAAATATATTTCAAAATTTTGACTAAAAATTCTTTTTTCAAGAGTCTTCTCTCATAAGGAAGAGTCTCATTGAAAGCTTGAGAATATTATGAAAGTCTATTCCTATTTATAGGAAAAGATTTTTCAAAGAGAACTTACAAAATTTTATGTAAAATTCAATCAAATTATTTGAAACATATTAATTGAAAGGAGGGTTGAAATTTTCATTTCCCTCTAAAATTAAATCTAGCATTCATGCCTCGTTCGGGAACTGTCTCTTTTAGCCTAAAAGTAAAAAAGTTATTAAAAAATCAAAAAGTCAATAATTTATACCAAAAAGTCAAAAATTCTCTTTTCTCTTTACTTTTTGCACATCTTTTCGTAAAAAGTCAAAAAATCATCCCAAACATACTATTTTTTTTAGCTCATATTTTAGTCAAATAACCAAAAAGTTACTAAATTAACATGTTCCCAAACGAGGACTCAATCAATTTGTTTGGAAAGAATGTTTAAAAAATTTAAATTCTTTAAAATAAGTGATTTATTTATTTATTTATTTATCAATTATGACTTTATTAAATATTATTAATAAATATTATAAAACAATTTTTATTTTATTTAATTATTTATATATATTTTTATTTATTTATAATTCATAGTTATATTTTTTTAATTATATAATATTAATTATGACATTACAGTGCGACCACTTTGACCCGACGGTTGAACTGGTAATCCATCCACCCAATCATTTTTTCAATTCGCTCACTGATCCGATTTTGAAACATTGGTAGGGGTGTATTTAAGAAATGGAGTGTCTAACAAATTTTTTTGGGGGTAGGCTCCCATTTACACCACAAAATGAGTTTGGAATTGGGCCACCAAAAATCATCCCATTTACACCGCAAAATGAATTTGGAATTGCACCACAAATTTTTTTGGGGGTAGGCTCTCTAATTACAGCCCTTCTAAAAATTTGAATTTGTGTTTTCATCTCCTAACAAGTTACACCTATTATAATTCCAAACTTATCATCATCTTGATACTCCTAACCTTCCACACCATAATTTTACTACAACAACCACCTTTGGCCACTGTCCCACCGCAACCGCTAACAGCCGTAACTCCCTTCCCTAGCCCTCCCTCTACGAACCCCCTCCCCACCGTGACCTCCTTCCCCGCGATCCCCTCTCCCCAGCCCCCTTCCTTGCCTCGAGTCCTCTTCCACCATTGTGACTTCCTTTCCATCCCCTCACCACCACACGAGAGTAGATCTAAGTTTTAAGATTTAGGGTCTAGAAAAGCAGAAAGGTGAGGGGTGATGGCGTGGGTGAAGGGGTGGCGCCAACAAGAAAGGGAAAGGGGGTGAGTGGCAGGAATGGGGGTGGCGGTGGAGAAGTGGGCAAAAATAGAAATTATAATTTTTGGATTTTTTTTTTAACGTAAACAGAATCACACAACGCAATGAGATTTTGCTTCTTAACGGCTCTTTCGCTTTAAAAATAATGCAACAAAAATTATGTTCATATTAGAGAGAAAAAATTGTCAAAACCAAGTCCAATTTAACATGATATCAGAACAGGCTACATCCATCTGTATGTATCTAACAAGCTAATCTGCAAATCTGAGTGGGAAAACAACAAAGATCACAATTTAACATGGAACACAACTTAAATACTTAAATAACACACCAAGACTTAAATTTTGTGTCTCACACACGCACACCAAAAAAAAAAAAAAACAGTATAATCAGATGTTAGTATTCCCAACCCTTTCGGCAAGTGTCTGAAAAAATTTGCATAACCCATGCCTCTCGGAGGCCACAATGAGAATACGAAGGCATTAGCATTTTGGTCACATTAACACAGCAAATGATGTGTTTCTCAGAGAAGAAGCAATTTGTCGTGCCATTTAAGGCAAAGATAAGCAAAATTAGCAAGATTTGTACAACAGCAAAGACAATCAATCTCAACTACAATCCTAGCTTGGTTTATTTGCCAATCCAATTTCTTCCAGTACAAGAATATTTTGGATTGTAGTTCTGTTCTCACCTGATTGTGGTTTCAGCTCCTGCAGTAGTACTGAGATATGTTGTTAGAATCGATGATCGATGGAAAGTAATGGTTGTGGGGGATTGTTGTAGTTGGAAACCAAGGTTGGTAAACCGCAGCTGATGAAGTAGTGATGGTTGAAGTAGCGAATCCTGATGATGCTGCAGTAGAGAAGAGTGGCAGTGGAACATCACCACCAAATGGGCCTTGGAATTGCAATGCCCAGTTCGGTGAAGAATCAAATTCCATACTATTCTCTATTGCTCTTCCCTGTTGACGGCAAAAAATAAAATAAAATAATGGAATTGTTAATCAACTTGTGAAAAATCAATATTCATTGTAAATAAAAACAAAAATGGCCAATAAATCATATGGAGCTCTATGGAATGAAAATAGAAACATGGTCGCATTAAACTAGCCCCAAAATTTTCACAACAACAAAAGGGAAAACCTCTAACTTCTATTCTATCAGTTTCAGAATTGGTGATTGCTGATTAGGAGAAATTACAGGATGATGATGGATTGTAGCCAAATGATCCAGCTTTTTCAATAAGTTAGAGGAGAGGTGTTAAGCGATAATGTTTTCCTAGCAACAAAAGCCAGCTAATGATTCTATAGTCAAATCAAAACTTCCAATATGTGATCAAATGATCATTTCAGTCTAAACTCTAAATGCAATAGCAGAGAAAGTTGTTACTGTAATAGCAAGAAATAAAATGGATAGTCAGATAGAGTAAAATTACCTCATAGATGGGAACGGCATGGGAATTTACACCTCTCCAGAGAGGAGGGTGCTCAGAAACCATTATTTGGCCATGAGGTAGTTGAGTTCCCATTGTTGTAACGGAGTTCTCAGCCTGTAAGAGGAAAAGATAAATCTGCTACATAAACTTCTGTAAGACCTTGCAAAATTCGAACATAGCATGTATACGGAATGATCACTGGTTTGACTAATCCAATTATAGAGCAGAACCGAACAGACTAAAATCTTAATATACGGCTTTTAAAATTACCATTCTGTTCTCATGCATATTGCTCAAGTCACTCTGCAAATGTAAACCACTGCTCAAGTCATTGGTTCCCATTTGGCCATTAGCAAAACAAGGGGTAGAAATACCCAAGTTGAGGTCTAGATTATGGCTGCTTCCTGCATAGAAGAGATTAGGGATGTCATCATATCATGATTCATAAAGAAGGATAGCTAAATATATGCAACCGTAAATGAAGGGAAGTTTCAAGAATCATAAAACAACACAAAAAATTAAACAAGTGATACCTCCATTCTCAATCTCAGAGCTTAACACCTCTTCATATGTGCTTGCCTCAAAGTTGGTCACCGCTTCCCTTCCATTGCATTTTATTGCAGCCTTGTCATAAGCCCTGATTAACATAAAGTTAAATTGGATCGGATGGAGAATAGATAATATAATATAACATATAGAGCAAGGAAAAGTAAAATTTTAATCATTATGACCTTGCAGCTTCCACCTCACTGTCGAACAACCCAAGATAGATATACCTGTAGGCAATGTGTTGGATACAAACCAATGAAGACCATTTTCACAGTTCATTAATAATATAAGTTAATAAAATTGATACAGAATTTGGGAGATCACACAGAATTTTGAGTCACATCTGACTAGAAAATGTAAAAAATCAGTTCAGTGTTGTCTCACTTCTTGCCAAGGAACTGCCCCATTCGAGCTTCCCATCGTCCGCATTTGTGCAGTGTAACACCCCTGTATTTTGAAGTACCCCTAGAGAATCCGGTGCTCTGGCGACGAAGTACATGCACGAATTCTTCCTTCGTCAAATTCTTCATCTGCATAAAGATCAAAACCAGATGAACACAATTAAATTCCTCATAGAAAGAAAACTTTTGTATCAACCAGACATTTATCAACCCCAACCACCTGTTGAAGATCTTCATTATAATCACTGATATTAAAATTGATATCTGCATCAGTTCCACGGAACTTAATTGCAGCTCGATCATATGCCCTGAGATCACAAAGATAATTGAAAATAATTTTCCGAACCCATATCACAGAAAAACTTCAAAGGATAAAATTGTTTAAACTTCCAACCCAATACCATTATTACCTAGCTGCGGCATGTGCAGTGTCGAATCCCCCTACGCAATTTATCGTTCATATTTAAAGGAAAAAGCACATTTAGCAACACATTAGTCGTAACAAAACGAAGTTTCTAATCAGATTGATATATAAAGTCCAATCAAATTCAGAGATCAAAGTTCCTTACCCAGATACACTTGTTTCCCACAATCCCTGTGCAAATCAAAATAAAACACTCAACATCATACAGAAATGAGAGCGCATCACTTCAAAATGAACAACCACCATGATCAATATCTTCAAACTATGAAGGTACAATGCAAGAAATGAAAGTTCAGCCTATGACAATTTTATCAACAATAATAATGTAAACAGAAAGTAATAGACACACATAATCATAGACCACACCACAACCACAATCTTAACGAATTATAACAACTATATATATGCATATAAAACCATAAAAATTGAAGGAAAAAAAAAAATGCATAATGCCAAAAAGTATATATATATATATATATAATCATACAAACATAATAATATACTAACCAAATATGCGATTCCCATCGCCCAGTTCTCCGATAAAACGTGACTCCTCGATACTGAGAGCTCCGAGATCTCGGTCCCCTCCTACTCTTCCTCACCTGCTGTCTCTGCTGTGGCACCACCAAACCACTCTCCTCTTTCGGACCACCGGAATTCCCGGCCATAACCGAAAGATCCAACCACTGGGGCTGCTGGCAAGAGGACGCATCTCCTCCGCCTCCGCCTCCGCCTCCGCCGTTAACCGGAAAAAGCTGTTTAGTTTGTGGAACGCCATTGCTGTATTCTTCGCATTCAGTGGTTTTCAATATATCAAAGCTGTAAAGATGAGAGGAGGAGAACTCTTCGTCGCCGAGGTTGGTGCTCGAGGTGTCGAGATTGATGATGGAGGAATTGGAGGTTCCTGAATCATCCATATGGACTCCGGAGGGTTCTAGAAACTTCTCCGTAACCGCTTCGAGACCACCGGAGATGGAATCTGTCGCAACAGCAGTGAGATTCAGGTCCAGCATCATCGACTCTCGCTACTCAAATTCTTCAATGCTATATATATGGAAAGACCTCTCAAGAGCTGAAACTATAATCAATGAATCAAAAAACAAAAACTAGCGAGAGAAGAAGCGTAGTTATAGAGAGAAACCGCCATAGAAATGAGGATTTTTTTGTAATAGATGAAGAAATATAGGGGTGTATATATATATATATATAGAGAGAGAGAGAGAGAGAGAGAGAGAGACTAAAAGAAATTTAAGAGGTGCATTCCGTCGTCAGTAAATTGAAAACGCCGACAAAGACGGATTCATGGCCGCCGGTTGTCGCATTGCAGTAGAGAGAGAGAGTATTTAGAAAGAGAGAGAGAGAGGAGAGAGATGAGTGAGTGATAAGAGGAGATGGGGACGAAGAGAAGCTTTTTGTTTATAGCGTATTTTGGCAATCAGTTTTTTATTTTTTTATTTTATTTATTTATTTTTATTATTATTATTATTTTTTTGGTTGTTTGGAATCACATTATTATTATTTTAATATATTAAAAAATTAATTTTTTAGCCTATTTCTTAATGAGTTAGACCTTGATTATTTTAATTGATTATTTTATATTTTTTAATTATTTTAATTTGATTGAAAAAATTTGTATTTATAGTTATAATTAATATTTTTAGTTAATTTAGTAATTATGAAAAAAATAAAATAATTATAATTTAAGTGGGTGCTTGGAAAGAAAGATTTTAGTCTTTTTATGTTAAAATCTACAAAAAAAAGATAAAATAGGTTAAAATAATTAATAAGATAAAATATCACATCAAATTTATAATCATTTTACTTTTTCTTTCACAAATATCACATTCAACTATAAAAAAATTCAATCATTTTTCCAAACACAAAAATTTTAGCCTACTAGCAAAAATTAAAATAGCCTACTAAAATAGCAATTTCCAAACACCCACTAAGGCCTCGTTTGGGAACAGGTTTTTTTAGTAACTTTTTGGCTAAAATGTGATGTAAAAAAAACTAGTATGTTTGTGATGACTTTTTGACTTTTTATGAAAAAATGTGTAAAAAGTAGAGAAAAAATGAAATTTTTGACTTTTTGATATGAATTGTTGGCTTTTTAATTTTTTTAATAATTTTTGGACTTTTTGACTAAAAATGATAGTTGCCAAACGAGGCCTATGTTATTTTTTATTTTTATTATTTATTATTTTAACTCAAAACTAAAGTTGCCAAACATCCTACAGATATAGAGGCTTTATGGGTTAGTTTGGAAAGCGGATTGGTTTTTTGACTTTTTCTCCGAGGACTTTTTAATTTTTTTAACTTTTTTTAAGAAAAATAATGTAATAATTATGTAGTTGATGTGATATTTTGTCTTATAGGATTAAAAAATTTATTTTGCCTTTTTTTGACTAAAATAATCTTAAGCCTCCGTTTAGGAAGTGGGTTGACTTTTTAACTTTTTAGTTTTTTTTGGCTATATGAGCCTGGGCTCAAAAGCTTGGTTTGGGAAGAATTTTTTGATTTTTTTGACTTTTTTGACTTTTTTTGTGTGAAAGAAAAGTGTAATGATCATGGGTTGAATGTGATGTTTTGTCTCAAAGAGCCTATTCTATCTTTTGTGGCTCAAAGAGCTAAAAAAACCCCAAAGAGCCTTTGTCAAACGACGCCTAAACCTAACTTAACCTATCTTCCCAAATAGAGGTTATTTGAGATGTAGGTTAATTTTTTAACTTTTTTATTATTTTAACTTGTGGCTAAAATAGTTTTGTTTAAGATAATTTTTTTGACTTTTTCAATTTTAATAAAAAAAATTTTTTTGATTTAAATATCACAATTTTTAACTTAACATGCAAAAAAATTATTTCATCATTTTATAATTATTTTAACCTAACTCCCTAACCCACATGCCAAACCAAGACAAGAGATATGGTATGGGGGTCTCGCATGGTGAGCAGAAGCATGAATTGAAACAGTGCTAAATTTGGTATAGAAAGGAAAGGGGCACTGACATTGGTGGCGCGTGGGAGGCAACCCCAAAATGTCTGTCTCACTGATCTGATAGACAACATGAAAGATAAAAATAAAAAAACAAATTAAAAATAAATAAATAAATAAAAATACAGTATATATTTATAAATTAATAGATAATTTGTTTGAAATGTGAAATTTACTCTCGAATGTATTAAGGTCTCGTTTGGTAATATATTATTTTAATAATTTTTTAATTTTTTTATAAAAATATATGTAAAAAAGTAAAGAGAGTGATATAATAACTTATAGTGACTTTTTGACTAAAATATTTACTCTCCAAACAAAGCCTAAATTAACTTTTTTTTAATCATATCTATTTTATTATATATTTTTATGATAAATATTTCTTATTTTTATGATAAAATTATAATAATTAGTGGTTTTAAATGAAGTTAATTATTTTCAAATAATGTTATATATTTTTTCATTGAAACATTTTCTATCAACAAAATATGTAATATTACTATAAAAAATATATTTATTTTAAATAAAATATTATCATAATTTTATTTAAAAAAATATGTAATACTTATTTATAAAAATGTATAATCTATATAATAAGACAGAAGAGTTTTTGAAAATATATAAAATGTATCAGAGATACATTTTAAATCAATAGTCTATATCAATCTTGAGTATATATCAATGGCTCAGATCTATATAGTTCCCGCCCAAGCATTTAGGCTTCCACCTACCCACGGCTCCTCTCCATTCTATCTTTATTTCTCTCTCTCTCTCTCTTTGTTCTTGCCCACGTTTTCTCCTCATTCCCCCTCTCACTCTCTCTCTCTCTCTCTTCTTCTTCTTCTTCTTCTTCTTCCATACCCTCCCTCTTCGCTCGCTCCCAACCCTACTCTCTAGTGTCAGCTCGTAAGGTAAGATTTTTGCTATCTCTCCCGACCTTCTCTCTTCTCTCGCTTCCATTCTCTCTCTGTTTTCCTAACATTTTTTATCTTCCTTATTTGGGCTTATCTGGGTTGATAACTTGTTTATCTAGGTTTGACTGTTTAACTACGTTTAAAATGGGTTTGATTGAACACAAACTGATTTTGTCAGGCAATCAGTTTTGTGCATATTATTTGTGTCTATACATCTAATTTTTTTTTTTTTATCTCTCTATCTGATTGATTGGGGTAAGTGATTTCTTTTCATTTTATACTGCTATTAGATTTTTTGCATATTGTTTGTGTCTATACATCTAATTTTTTGGCTTGCTAATCAAACATCTTTTGTGAACTGGTTTGTATCTCTGTATCTGATTGATTGGGATAAATGATTTCTTTTCATTTTATATTGTTGGGTTTAATTTATATCTCTATATCTGATTGATTGGGGTAAATGATTTTTTTTTTTTTCATTTTATATTGCTAGGTTTGATTCATGTATCTCTATCTGATTGATTGGGGTAAAAAATCCTTAATCGATTGTTAGGTTAGGGGTTTGAGGTATTCTGCACACACTTACCTTTTTTCTCTCTTTCATTTGCAATTTTTTTTTTTTTTTGATTTTTTTTTTTGGTTCGGCAACAAAGAAATTTGGTTAATAAATTAAAAGAGAATATTCAAGAAAAGGTGGAGGTTAAGAAGTCATTTTCAACAATTTTATTAGTTTGGTTGAAACTAATTCTTTTCTATTATACTAAAATTACTGTAAATTAGAGGATGATTAGTCAGTTGCAGATTTCTTCATGGCAAAACATGCACTCAATGTTATAAACTAATTAAATGTCGTGACTATGTATAGGTAAATACTTCAAAGCCAGTTAATTGTGAAAAAAAAAATTGCAGTGTTTGGACAAAATAAGTTGCAGTTTATTCATGTCAAAAGAAATAGGTTGCAGTTTATAGCAATTTTAGGTACACACTTACCTTTTTTCTCTCTTTCATTTGCAATATTTTTTTTTGGTTCAGCAACAAAGAAATTTGGTTAATAAATTAAAAGATAATATTGAAGAGAAGGTGGAGGTCAAGAAGTCATTTTCAACAGTTTTTGCTTTTTTTTAAGTTCATTTCCATGTCCTGTTACTGTTGCCACTTAATAGTTTATTTATTATTACGTCAGTTGGTCTTCTCTCTCTATTAATGCATGGGCTACATTCCACTGTTTGTGAATGCATAGGACACATTCCAAGCTCATCATTGGTTAGTTGTATACATATGTGTCAAAACCCTTTAATAGTAATTCTGCTAACTGTATCTCTGTATCTAATTTTTTTGGCTTGCTAATCAAACACACATACACTTAGCTTTTCTCTGTCTTTCATTTGCAACATTTTTTTTTTTTCGGTTCAACAACAAAGAAATTTGGTTAATAAGTTAAAAGAGAATATTCAAGAGAAGGTGAAGGTCAAGAAGTCATTTTCAACAGTTTTTGGTATTTTTTTAAGTTCATTTCCATGTTCTGTTACTGTTGCCACTTAATAGTTTATTTATTATTAGGTCAGCTGGTTTTCTCTCTCTATTAATGCATGGTGCTCCCCCCTGTTTTGCTATGAAGAAATCTACAACTGACTAATCATCCTCTAATTTACAACAATTTTAGTATAATAGAAAAGAATTAGTTTCATCCAAACTAATAAATAGTTCCAAATTAATAAATGTAAATCTTCATCCACTTTTCATGAGATAACATACGAGATAACAAAATTTCAAGAATTTGTTAAGTAATTGAAGCACACAAAAAAAGGAACTCATATCCTATCGTGCTTCCATTATAGAAATGGTCAAATTATTTAGTGAACAATCTTTCGATATGCCCTCATTTGAAGTGTAGTATGGTTACACTTTCAAGTTGCAACATCTACTTGCAGTGTAGTATGGTTGTGGTGATAGTAACATATCATCTGGTAATATCGGTACCCAATTTTTTGCTCACTGTAATAGTATTGTTCAGTAAAATTTATTTGCAATCTGTGTGCTAAGTTTGAAGAAGCCCATGGAGAGTTCTAAAACCAATCTATTTGCATAGGTAGTTTTTAGGAATTGGCTGTTCTTCATCATTTGTCTAATGCTAGCTATTGCACCAATGATCTCTTGCTTGCTTTGTATCTTCAAGTGATTAACAATTTTAATTGTGTTTTTATTATTGCATTTACTTGAGGAATTTTGATGTTCTCTATTTTTGATATCCTTCCTTTTGCAAATATTAGGCATGCTTTTATTATTTATGTTAAAACCCAAACTTCTATTGTTCTTTCAAGTTTAATGCCTTACAACTTAGTAAAATTATATTACCTCTTTATTGTTCTTTCAAGTTTAACGCCCTACAACTTAGTAGGATTATATTACCTATTTATTGTTCTTTTAAGTTTAACGCATTTTTTTTCCATTGTTGATTATGAAAACTTATAGGGCACTTAATTGCACCTAATTATGTCCTTTTTCCATATGTACTGAATCAAGTAAGTTTTTACTTCTCCTCCTGTTAGCACACATGGGCTCCAACCAATTGAAGTTTCTTCCTAATATTTAAGAAAGGAAAGGTGAACAATAGTTGTTTTGTCTGACCTCCCATTTGATTATTTAAGCTTTATATATATAATCCGACCCTCAGTTGGTAAACTGGAAGAAACAGTATGAATTAGGCTTGATGATTATATTCTATGCTATTTGATTGTTGCATTGAAGTCCATGATTGGTTTGAGTTTTATCTTGCAGTATAATTTTGAAACTCGAAAAACATTTTTTGCTTCTTTTGCTAGGTGCTCTTTGCAGGTACTATTTCAGACCCATTGTTTATTATATAGATTTATGTTAGATCTGCAACTCTTTTCCAAAAAGTGTGCCTTATTGTGTTGAGTGCTTAATACATGCACTATTTTTTATCCATTATTTGTAGATCTGCATGATGGATTAATGAAGAAATTAAATTGTTGTAAACCAAGGTAGTGCCACAGAATTTTAGTAATTCAGTAAAGGGGAAATTGCACCAATGATAGCTATTCATCATTATTTACACCGTGCCTTTAGGCATGAGCATATGCTAGTATATATATAACTTAAAAAATGTAACAAATCTATCTATACTATTAGAAGGAATAAATTAGTTTAGTGAAACCTTATTCTCCTTATGTTATGTGGCAACTTTATATATGCTAAAATAAAATATAAAAAAATTATTATACACAGCGTAAGCAAGTTTTGAATCTAAGAATTGGGTGCCATTAAGAACATACTTATCACTTAAGCAACATATATATATATATATATATATTATGATATTAAATTCTTTATTATTTATTTTTATTATTAGTTATCTGAATTGCACATATATTGTGTGCGCTGCCTGCTAGTTCTATTATATATGTAAAAGCCCAAATTAGTATGGACACTTTTTATTTTCAAATTATTGGTTTGTAATTAAAAATTGAATAATAAGTTTTATTTATTTATTTTATTTTTTAAAAAACTATCTACTCAATCTATAATGATCAATTTTATTTTCTGAAAAATGTATGAGATCGTCAAAAAACTTTTAGTACAATTTTATTCACAATGATATGTCAAGATAGGTGTTGACTTTTGATTTGTTATATACCTAATGCTTGAGACCCTATTCACTTGCTATATCATTGTAGATAAATTTGTGGGTCAAATGTAGGGCTAGGCATAAGGTTATTCGAACCGCCCAATTCGCCTAACTCGAATCGATCTGCATACAAATGGACGATTTCACAGGCACAATGCGAGCAAATGTGGTTTGGAATATGGCATGATTGCTGGTTGCGAATTTAATTCGCACCCGCGAGAATCCCCTTGCACTTAGACTTCAATTGTATTGTTGGTATTTTTAGATGAATGTAAAAGTTAATGAAGAATTACTTTTAGATAAGCTTAGGATTTTGAATGATTTTACTTTAATTGTATTGTTGGGTAGTAGATAGTAAATGAGATTGATGATCTAGTTTAGGATTTTAAAAGATATGATTGTGTTAGTTTATGATTTGATTTAAAAGTTTAGGATTTTAAATGATTTGTTTGTGTTATGAATTGATTTTGTTGTGTTTTTAATTTTATAAATTTTAATTCATTAATTATTAATGTTGGAGCATTTTAGAAAATGGAGGGAAAATGGCCCAAAATAAATATTTATAAAATGAGGAAAAAGGATCCAAAATAAAATTTTAAAGAAAAAAAGTCTAATCTGCAAACCACTTGCACATCTACGAACCTTATCTGCACAAACCGCAACCCGCAATGTGGGCGGTTGTGGGTTGAACTTTTTTCAAATCGCATACATGCGGGCCGGTCCAAACCGCCCAAAATCGAACCGCGACCACCTCTAGTTAAATGTGTGGGTTTGTAACATTACTCAACTACGGGACTGTTTGTTACAGCTTTTGGGGGTGATTTATTTTGATTTGGGAGTCTACGCTAAACTGTGTGGTACAGTTTCTGCTTATGAAAATGTTATAGGTCTCAAATTTTCTACCACATGTGAGACATTTGGTCATTCATTTGGTAGGAAATTTTATATCCCTAGCATTACTCTTCTGCTTATAACTTATTAGGTAGAAATAGATTAAATAAATTAAAAAAAATAGATTATTCAAAACCTGAGGTAGAAGTACTTTTAATTTCTACCTTTTGATTATCATGTTTTAACTTTAAAAAAAGGAAAATGAAAAATTCTCCTAAAAAAACTCCCCTAATCCCCTTAATTTCCATTTTTGGTAAACTATTTTTTTTTTTCTGTTTTCTTTCTTTTTTTTTTTTTTTTACTTAAAAGGGAAATTCGGGGGTTTCGGGGACCCCCTCTCGAGCTCCCAATCAACACCCTTAAAAAAATTACACCAAACCGCATCTACATTCCAAGAGATTTGACTTAATAGAAAGAGAAATAATCAAAATAATTTCCCATTTAAGAGATCTCAAAAGGTTGGATTTCATAAAAGTCAAATATTTCAAACATTGAGATTATGTTTAGCATGAATTTTTTTTTTTTTTTTTTGACTATTTTAGTCATAAAAAGATAAAATATATTAAAAAATTATTAAGATAAAATGTCACATCTAAATTATAAATATTTCATTTATTCTCTTACAAAATTTTAAAAAATTAAAAAGTCCAATCTAAATGACACTTTTTAACTCATGTTAAAATAGTTAAAAATTCAAAAAATCAACTAACATCTCAAACATAGGCTAAAACACCTGAAAGTTTGTGAAATCGTGTGCATCGAACGAGTTTTTATTATAAATTATCACATTATTTTTTTTACACATATTTTATAAAATTAAAATAAAATAATTAATTTTTAAATGAGATTAAAAGTGTGAGTTTCTTTTTAAAATTATATAATTTACATTTTTTACTAATTATAATTCATCTCAAACATTACGTTGTGGTATCCCCGAACTACCAAATAACTTCTCCAGCGAATGAGTGGGGGAAATATGAGAAGAAAAGATGTGAGGTGGGTGACAAGTTGAGTGCGACTAGACAGTAGTAGACCACTCCGGAGAGAGAGAGAGAGAGAGAGAGAGAGAGAGGTCTCTTTCATTCTCTTCTATTTTCTGTCAAGTAATGGAAGGGACCCCCCCGGTTAAAATGCCGCTGCAGCTGACACTTGTTTCATTAGCGTGCTCGACACGCTCTCCTTCTGTCGCGTATGCCTATACTCTGTCTCTCAACTCCAAGGGCAATTTGGGAAGCTAATTAAAGTTTTTTTTTTTTTTTTTAAACCTTCAATTTATTTCAGGTTATATTTTTTTTTAAATAAAAGGATTAAAAAAGTCAATATATATATGAGCAATGATTCATACCCCCTTAAAAGTCTCACCTCCACCACCTTCACACACAAGTGGGGGTTGGGGATTGGGAGATCAGAAAGAAAAAAAAAGAAAAAAAAAGAAATTAGCCAATCAAATGCAAAGGAATGAAAGGGTCTCAACCTTTATTGTATATATATATATATAATTTTTAATTAATTTTTCAAATCACCCCTAAATCTAGAGCTCTAATGATATAACAAAACAAAAAAAATACACTAAAACAAAAAAAAAAAATTAACACAAAATATCACATCATAAAGTACACCACGTTCATTAGAGCTTTTCTAGAGCTCATTTATTGGTCCTGTTTGGTACAGTTTAATTTCAATTTATTTCAGCTTTCAGTTTAATTTAAGGTGCTTTGATGTATTTGGTTCAGCTTAACAATACAGCTTATAATTTTTTGTAAATCAGAAATCAACTTATTCTTTGAGTGGGGCAGGAGAAGCTTAATTTATAAGTCAGAAATCAACTTATGTTCATAGTTATAAGCTATAAGCTGTTAAGGTATAAGTTATAAAGACTTTCATAATTTCTACCAAACAAGGACCATTGGGGTATTTGGTAAATATTATTTTTTGAATTTTTGGGTTAAAATTTACAAAAATATAAAATATGTTAAAATAATTAATAAAATAAAATATTATATCAAATTCATAATCATTTTATTTTTTCTCTTGCAAACAGTATATCCAATTACAAAAAAATATAATTATCTTCTTAAATATAAAAATTTTAACCTATTAAAATAATTAAAAATTAAAATAATTTATTAAAATAACAACTTTCTTAACATCCACGTTATAGCTCTCAATCTTTTTCCTAAAAAGAAAACAAAACAGGAGACGAATTTTTGTGTTGGGTTGGCTTGTGGGGAAGGAAAAATAACTGTTCACATGGCTGGGATTTTTATTCCCTCTTAACAGTTTTTCACTGATTGGCTGGGATTTTTATTCCTTGTTAACAGTTTTTCACTAACCACCTGAGGCCTTCCAACGCATAATTTAGAAAGGGTGTAGTTTGGATCATAGACTCATTATAGAGCTGATTTTAATAATTTAAATTATTTATTTTATCGAATGTTCTGTTAGTTTGATAATCTTATTTTATTTAATTTCAAAATTTTATTTAAAATAATATATGATAAATGTATTTTTAAAAAAATATCATTTATTTTTTAGTGATGAACATAGCAAATTGAATAACTAAGAATATCAGATCGAATGATTTTTTGTATAAATAACATACATGAAAGATTTCGTAAAATAAACAATTTGAAATATTAAAACGAGACACATAATGAAACTACGTGAATGGATTGAAAAGGATCCAAATGAACCTTTAACACTTTAATTGAGCAACATAGGTGCTGTTTGATAAAATTAAAAACTAAAAACTAAAAATTAAAGAATGGAAATTGAATACTGAATTTTTTAAGTTAAAAACTTATTTGATAAAAATTTAAATAATGATTTACAAATAAATTGTTTGATATGTATAAGATCAAATTTAAAATTTATTATTTTCAAATTGTATATTTTAATTTTTATATTGTGATGGTGGTGGTAATAGTATGTTGGTGGTGGCTGTGATAGTGGTGGTATGGTGACGGTGACGGTGGCGATGGCGGTGGCGATAGCAGTGATACTAGTGATAGTGGTGGCAGTGTCATGATGGTGGTAGTTGTGGTGGTCGTGGTGATAGTGATAATAAAATGATAGTGGTGTTTATGAAAACAATGATAATGGTGATGAAGATGGTGATTATGGAAGCGATGGTGGCGGCGGTGGTAGTACCGGTAGTAATGGTGGTGAGTTTATAATAGCGTATATCAATACTTATGTTTAGTATTTATAAATTCAGTAAAAATTAAGTAAGTTTCATATGATTTAAAATTTTATCAAATTTTAGTCTATATTTTAAGAGACACTTAAATTTTTAAGTGATATTAATTGTGATTATTAAACGAGTTTAATTGATTTTTACATAATACATTCAGTTTTAAGTGCTTAATTAGGTTATCAAAATTGAAAATTTGTTCTAAAAATAAAAAATTCTAGTCAAACAGCACCATGAATGAAACCTTGTTTTTAAAATAAAAGAGGGGAAAAAAATTCAAAAAATAAAAAATTTTGGAATTGATATATGAAAAATGATTTTTCCCCACAAATTTGTCCCTCTGAATAGCCCGAAATTTAGAAGAGAAAGAGAAAGAGAAAGAGAAAGAGAGAGAGAAAGAAAAAGAGATGGCAGCTGCGACAGCCCTCCGCCCGATCGTCGCCTCGTCGCAGCAGCTCGTCGCAACCCCGCCATCGCCTCCGCCTCGCCTCGCCTCATGACCCACCTCTGATTTTGTTGGCCCCTCTAGTTCTTCTTTTTCTTTCTCCTTCTCTTCTTCTTCTTTTCTTCTTCCTTCTTTTCTTCTGATTTTCTTCTTCTGAAAAAAAAAAAAAAAAATCAAAACGTCGAACGGCGTCCTGTTTGCATTCCGGGGGATCCTGGAGCCTGCCTTTTTAGTTACCAATCACTTTTGTTGATATATATACCAAACAAAATTTTGATACCAATTCACAAAAACATAAAATAGAAAGAAAAAAAAGAAAAGAAAAAAGAAGGCGTAAATCTTTGTACTTAAATTTTGACATCAAATTCTTTTCAATTAATAGTATAGTAATTCACTTACTCCTTTTTTTTTTTATATATGTTGATCGTAGGCAAAACTTTATCAATTTTATTTATTTATTTTAAAATACTAAATAATTTCTCAAAGATTTGAGACCACCTTACCACTCTTTCTCTCACCAATCAGCACTCTCCAAGTGTTTCCCAAGACATTTGGGGCATTGTCAAATGAATCTCAACAACTCACATTGATTTGTTACAAATTTTGTAATAGCATATATTTTTAGTTTCAAAAATAAAATACTATGTCAATCATTTGCTTTTATTATTTGCATTTATTGGCATAATTCATAATCCGTCAATATCTAATTTTTTAAAAATCACCATATTTATTTCTATTTGTATTTTATATGAATTATTTACACAAAGACTCCATAAACTATTAAAAAGTATCATTTTGATTTCTTAAATTATAAAAACGTACAAATAAGTCCCTTAAACTATTGAAAAGTATCACTTTACTCTCTAAACTATAAAAAGATACAATTGTCCCTAAATTATAAAAACGTATAAATTGGACCGTTAACAAAAAATGGTCAAAGTGAAACACACCAATAATTTAGAGGGTCCATTTATATATTTTTATAGTTTAGAAGAGCAAAGTGACATTTCTCAGTAATTTAGGAGATCTATTTTTACTATTTTATAATTTAAAGAGTCAAAATAATATTTCTTAATAATTTAATAAGTTTCCGTATAAATAACCCTATTTTACCTTTCTCATGCGAGTGAAGGTAAATAAAATAATTAATTACATTCTTAACCACCAATGTTAACAAGACTCATATTAATATTATAGGGCTTGGCTTTGGTTCAGTCCATCATCGGATTAGATCGTGCTGTTGGGCTCGTGAGGGCCTATCACGGGTCTCGTTTTGAAAATCTGAACCGTTCAATGTGTAGAACTCGTCGAGTATTATATGACTGTGAAAAATCATGTTGATTGAATATCGATAGTTATGTGATCAAATCAGTTTTGTATAAAAAAAAATGGACGGTGAATAAATTAATAGTTGAAAAAAAACTATTTTGATCACATAGCTATCGATATCCAATCAACGTGATTTTTCACAGGCATATAGTACTCGACGAGTTCTACACATTGAACGGTTCAGATTTTCAAAATGGGACCCGTGGTGGACTCCTACAAATCTAACAATACTGTCTAGTCTGATGGTAAACTGAACCAAAGTCAGACCCAATATTATATATGTGAAATTTATTGTATGATAATAATGTGTGTCACGTCAAATAATAAATATAACCATAATTGCTTGTAGTTCGAAAGTTGAAGCAATAATTTGGCTCAAAACTTACCTGGACAAACACTTCATCAAACTAAAGTCAACTAAGCAATTCCCATCATCAATAATTTGAATTGTAGGGAAAAATTTGAATTGGGAGTTGTGCAGCCGTAATTGTTGACTCTTGGTGAATAGTGTTAACTTTTTAACTTTTTGAGTAACTTTTTGACTTTTTGACTTTTTTGTAAGTTCCCAAACTTAGCCTTACCTGGACAAACACTTCATCAAACTAAAGTCAACTAAGCAATTCCCATCATCAATAATTTTCATTAAATTATAAATTAACCCCAAAAAACTAAAAAAAATTACAAAAACTATAAATAGTAAATAAAAAATTATATTTTCACATAAACTTAGAATTAGTATTTATATGCATTTAATTACAACACTTAAAGCTGAAATAAAAGATAGTCTAGATTATATTTATGAATTAGAAAGTGAGTTAAATAGATTAAATTCTTTTTTGACTATTGCTTCGGGACAATCTATAATAAGTTATAACCAAAGAATTGTCATTATTAAAAATAAAATATCCTTAGAAAAAAATCAGTTAGAATATCAACAAAAGATTTTACAAGAGTTAATATTAAATTAGATCTGCAAATCTGCAATTAAAATTAGTATCAGAGCCTGGTTTCTTGGCCTTGCCAATAACTCTTGTATAAGTATTAAATATAGTGAAGAAGTAGAATCTGATAACTTAAATAATAATACTTCTTTACAAATAATAATAGAACAAAATAAATCTTAATTAGGCTATTAAAAGAAATTAACGAAAAATTTAGAACCAATCAATTAGAAACAATAAACGAAATTAGATATTTTGTACAAGATCCAAAAAAATAAGTAACCATTTTTGAAGAAAAACAAAAAGAATTAAATCTATATCCCTATCCATAAAAGGAAATAATCCGGAGGAACCTTTTAAATTAATTTCACCTAAAACAAAAAGATAATGGAATTAAGTAATTATAGCTTAAAACAATTAGAAGAAATGGTTGAAAAAGAAAATGATAATGAAATAAAATATAAAATAATATTACAAATAGTTGATCAATTAGATATAGTAGATGAAGAAATAATACAAGAAATAAATAATGAGATAATAGAATTAGAAGAATATATTTATAAATAATTAGGATTAATCAGCTTGGGAGAAATTAAACACATTTTCCTTGAGGACTTAGAACAAATAATGAAAAAAAGATGAAGCAAAAAAAGAAAAAGAAAATAATATTTTGAAAACTTTGAAGATATAGAAAAAGAAAAAGATAATGCCTTAGAAGAAGAAACTAATAACGTTAATGATATTTATATGACAGTAATAAAACAAGAAGGAAGTAGCTCGTCTACTTCATCTAATCCAAATCATCCAAATTTTAGAAATTTTATCAAACAATAATTGGAAAATGATACTAGAAATTATGAATATAGAAGAAGAACGGGACACTATACTTATCTAAATAGAAGATATTTTGCTAGGGGAACATCAAATTATACAGACTTTAAGCCTAGAAAGGAAGTATTCTTAAGGGAGTTATCATTAAAACTAATAAGTAATACAGAGTATTTATTAGATATTGATTGTACTACAAATATAAGTGGGGTAATAAAACAATGAAAGAGAGGCATGTACCATGTCTTAAATATCCATAGTAGCAATTGGAGTGCGCAAAATTTTCTAATTATATTGAACATATTTACGGGTATAGTAGCAAGCTGGTATGACAACTTGAGAGAAAGTGACAAAGAAAAATTAACAATAAAAACTATCCCAGAAGGTATGTTAAACCTATTTGTAAAATATATTAAAGAAGAATTCATACAAAAAGAGTGGGATGAAGATAAAAAAAAAAAGAAGAGAGAATGGGTCAGGAAATTAAGTAATATAGGAATATGTAATATAGAATATATAGAAAATTATATATGCGAATACTCCTATTACTATTATCAAATAGGTAGAAATAAAATTCATTTAACTATATTTTTTTTCATAAATTACCATATCCTATAAATGTTAATATAGAAGAAAAATATGAAAAACAGTTAGGAGATGCCATAAGCGACACATTGGGTCATAGAATTAAATATCTAAGAGAGTGAGTAGAGCTAGAATGCATGAAAATGAAACAAAGAAGAAAAATGAAAATAAAATATTTACATTGCTGGCAAACATCTAATTCATGGGGATGTGAGCTTTTAAGAAGAAAAACATACAATAAGAAAAAGAAAACATTTTATAAAAGAAAAAATTTTAATAAACAAAGAGGAAAAACGTATAAAAGAAAATGTTATAAAAAAAAATCTATAATTTCAACAAAAGAAAAAGATTTTTTAGAAAAAATAATTATTATCTAGAAGAAAAAAAGACTTGTAATTGTTGGGCATGTAGAGAAAGGGCCACTTTGCTAATCAATGCAGAAATAAGAAGAATAATAAAATAATAGAAGCCTTAGGAAGTTTGGATAACGTAGAATTAGATGAAGAAGAAGCTTTAGAATTGGCTTTAGAAAATAATAAAGGAATAATAAAATTAATTGAAGAAAAAATAGAAATAGAAGACGCAAATTATAATGATACCGACGAATAGCTAAATTTTATGATGACAAAAAAAATAAGTATAGAAAATTTAAGAGGAGAACAATTTGTCATAGAAAATTTTCAAGAAAAAGAAATAAAAAAGATTGGATATTACCAATAATACGAAAAGACGAAACATATCAAAAATCAATATTCAAATTAAAAAGTAAATATATATGTGAAAGAGTGGAATGAGATATTGAAATTAAAAATTGTGAATATGATGTAGGAGAAATAAATTTAATAAATTATAAAAATATATTAAAAATAATAAAGATAATAAGTATATATATATATATATGGAGTGTACAAATACAAATTACATCATTGTTTAATAAAGTACAAGATATAGATATGTATGCATTGTTGTGTGATATTATACAATCTAAATTTTAGAAGGTCCATAATTAGTGGAATAAAAGTAATATATGTGAGGGATCATTAGGTTTTAATTGTAGACCAAGATATTATATTAGCTTAAAAGATGGATTCATAAATAGATTTTTAACTTTAAACATAAAAACTGTACGAATCGATATGCATGAAACCTCCTATCCATTAAGGATATTTTGAAAAATAATATATAAGTTAGATAATACCATAGATTCTAAAATGCAACATAAAATTACAGAAGCAGAAATTTGAACCTACCAATTGTCATGATCCAAACCCATCTTTATAGGTTTAGCGTTGTAACCGGCCAGTAATTTGTGATTACCAAAGGCCTACTTAATAATAATGACAATGAACGGGGCTGGCAGAATCCAAACATTAGTAAATTATATTGTCCAATGAGCTGTGAGGACTTATATAAACAAAACAACTTGCATATACGCACATATGTATATTCACAAACACTTAATTCCAAAACCGTAAAACACTTATATACAAAAATAAAACACAAGTTAGGGAATTAAATCTCAATCTCAAAAACAGTACAACAAAAGTCTTAACATTTTCATAACATTAGATCACACCATAGATGGGTGAACTTTGAATCACCCTAAAGCCTTGACTCCTGGCTCCTAGTGGTTTAGAACCTCGTGGTGAGGCAAAGTAGTTGACTTGATGAAACAAGCGTTCGGGTCGACACCGCTACGAATGATCTGGTGCTTGATCACGTATATACATATAATAAATAATGAGTTAGAGTCTAGTAAATAACAAATGTGTAAAGGGTTAATGAATGATGTCCTTACAACAATTCCAAACAGTTGGTTTCAGTAATGAATCAGTTTATGTGATGACTGGTTCGTAATCTGCCTTATTCTCTTGAGTTATGTTGGATTTGCCTTCGTTAAAATGTCGGGTTTCAAAGTGTGGTTCGGCCAACAGTTGGATTTGTTGTTCCTAAGAGTTTCTTCTCAAATGTTCGAATGTATTTGTTTCAATTCCAAGTTTACACTCATTTTGAAGGGTGCGAGGTCGACTCTAGAGTGTCAGGTGAGAAGCCGAAGTTTTTTTAGGCTGGAGGGCTAGGGCCGCACGTGAGGGGCCTTGGGCCGCACGTGCGGGAGATCAAGCTGCACATGCGGGAAGCAGGGGAGGGGGTTGTGTGCACACTGCATAAAAGACAGGTGCAAAAGTGGAGGTGCGGGGGAGACCGCACGTGCGGGGGTGATGTCACAACCCAAACCCGCCCCTATAGGTTTAGTGTTGTAACTGGCTAGTAATCCTTGGATTACCGAATGCCTCTTAACAATTAGACTTGTAAGTAGGGGCTGCGGAAGCAAACATAGAAACATGGATAGTCCAATGAGCTATGGAGACACATATGGGACAGAAATTTAAAACTTTATACACATACATGTGACGTCATAATTACAGTAGTCTTACATCACCTAAGCTATTTATGCAAAACTTTCAAAACATGTTCAAACCAGACAAAACATTTAAGAGGCACTAAAGTCCCAAAAACACAAAGCTTGAACATATCTCAAAAGGAACCTCCACAGGAGGCACGATGGCTGGCTAACACCAAAACTCTAGGCGGCAGCTTAGGCCTGGTCATGCGCCTGCTCACCTACATACATAATATAAATAGTGAGCGAAAGCCTAGTGAATAATAATAGAGTAAAGGGGTAAATGAATGATGTCTCATAACCATTCCTGATCCAAAGTTCACATTCGTATTTTCATTCTGAGCATATGTAGAATTTAGAGTTCATGCTAAATCTTACATAATATAATCTTACATGATACATTTATTAATACTGACGGATCACATACAGAATATCTTAAATCATACTTGTTAGTTCTATAGAAGAACCTCCGGCCGGGTAAGAATAACTTGTTAGTTCCATAAAGAAACCTCCGGACTGGGAACTTGTAAACTTGTTAGTTCTGCCCAGGGACCTTCCATGGCGCACAGATAGCTTGTCAGTTCCATAAGGAACCTCTGGTACCGGGAACTTGTATCATACTTGAATCATAACATAATGTCACTTGTGACATGCTTGAATCATACCATAATATCACAAATGCTTGTTATTGATGGACAATCATTCATAGTATAAAACATGACATTTCATTCAACAGATCTCATTTCATATACCGAAAATAATTTAATTTAAACATAACTTTACTAAGTTATTACTCATAGATAATAGATGCTCCAAGTGAACAAACTGAGTAGCCAATTCAGCTTCCTTGTAGTGCGTGACCTAGACAGCACGACAGATACATACATTGAAACACACGTTTGGATTGTACTTAACTTATTTTGTTTGTTCTTAGTGTGTTTCTACCCCTTTATCCTCATTATGGTGTCTTCATCTTGACCTAGGAATGCCTAGGATGAAATGAGGACGCAAAATTATACTTGAAAACATTTTTCAAAACTTGCTGAAAATAGGGCCCACCCTCGAGCGTGGCTTCCTTCGCTCGAGCAGACTATAAACTTTGAAAAAGTACTGGTTACTTACTATCACGCTCGACGGATGCTTGATCCTCGTTCGAGCGTAAGACTCAGACCCTCGTTCGAGCGTGACTTCTGTCGCTTGAGCGTGCTGTAAAACACAAGAACTTCTGAGGGCTTGTATTTCACGCTCGAGTGTGCCTCATGTCGCTCGAGCGGAAGTGCATGCACTCAAAGTGGTTGCTCGAGTGTGGATTTCTATGCTAGAGCATAGATGCAAATTCTGAAATTTTCAAATTTGATTTCCAAGCTTCAAACTCAAACTAAACACTTCAAAGCTCAACATTTTGGGCCAAAAACTTTAGGAAACACATAGAAACTCATAAAACAACATGCTTTAAGGATCATTTCAAGAAATCATAGCCTAATGACTTGCCGATTATGTAAAACTCAACTTAAAACTTATGAATGATCCATGAACATGCCATGCATGTATTTTCTTTGAACTTAATCTTCTCAAATCTTGACCAAATGCTACAAAACAACTTGAAATTTGATGACTTCCCCAAATTAAGGTGAATTTTAAACATGCATGAGGGAATTCTTGGAAATTAAACTCAAAATGCATGAATTATGCATGCATGCATGAATTCCTCTTTCATTCCACATTCTTAACTTAATTCTCATGCTCAACCTCTAATTCCTTGAATTCTTGAATTAAGTAATTCAATTACATAATTAAAGAGTTAAAGTTCCTACCTCAAGTCTTGAATTAGCTAGTGTTGGAGCTAAACTTCCTCAATTCCTTTCAATCTCCCCCTAATTCCTTCTTAATTCTTTTCTTCCTCAAATGTTGTCTTCAATCTCTCCTTCTTTCTCTTTTTCTTCCCATACGTTTGAGCTCAAAAGAATTGAGGAAAAAAGTTTTGAGCTTGGTAGTGGCCTTATATAGGCTCACTTGAAGATAATTAATTAAGGCTAAATAAGTGGGCATTAAATTAATCTAATTTAATCGTTCCAAATCGAATTTTAATTAAACCTACCATAAGGTTCTAAAAATCCTAATTAACACATAAATCAAGTCAATTCCTGAATCAGATGCCAATAAGGCCTTCAATTCGCAAACCGAATAAAACATGAATAGATCTTTCTACGTTAAACAGATATAAACACAAAATAATGCAATGCGCATGTAATTAGCTCAAGATTTCTTCTTAATTACTTGTTAGGTATACTTAAACATGAATCAGCGCTAATCATGGGTCGGGGTTGTTATAGGTGAGAGCTGTACGTGCGGGGAGGCTGCTTCGCACGTGCGGAAGAGGGTGTCGCACGTGCGGCCAGGCATGTTTTCTGTTTCATTTTTTGTGCATTTCAGCTATGTATTGAGTTTTTGCTCCTTTTTCACTTCATTTCTGATATATCTCTCTCTCTACAATGTTTCTTGTTTTTTCTCTCATCTTTCTCTACCCAAACCCTCAAAACTTTGTATTTTTCCTTTGATCTCAAGAATTCATTGAGATTTTGGTGCTAGTCCCTTATACGAAAATGATGAGCATATTGAGGGCTTCGTCTTGACTGGTGGAGATCGAATTCCGGCGAAGTTGATTTTTGGGCTTTTCTCCCCTTCTCTCTTTAAGGTAGGGATTTCTTTGATCTTTTTCAATACCTCTTTTATAGATAGACATGTGGTATGTTTTTATTGCGTAAAAACCATATTGTTATGGATTTTTCAAAAATCATGATAGAGGATTTAAGATTTGGTAGTTGAGATTGAAATTTTGTGAACATGGTCGTTATTTGGGTTAAATTGGTGAGTGGTTAACATGTTTATGTGTAGAGAGAAATAAAGCCCTAATTTTGATATAATGCCTAGTAGATTTTGATATAATGCCTAATAGATAAAAAGGGTTGAAATTGCGAAATTATCATGTTATGAATTAAGGAATTTGATTAATGATTTGGTAATTAAATTGAGATTGATTTGGGCCTTGTAATTTTTTAACATTTACTTGTGTTGGGTTGTTCATAGTTGAATGTAACAAATTGGTGGCGTGTATATTGCAAAAAGGGAGTAAATCATGAGGTTAAGATTTATGGATTATGCCCTTGTTGAGTTGAGATAAAATAGGCTGTGGCCTTGCTATTCATGAATTAAATTTTGAAGAATAAAATGAATGGATTGGGAAGGAAGGGAAATATGTTTACTTGGGAAATAAGAGAAGTGATTTTTTTTTTGGAATAGATGAATGAAATAATAACTCTATGTGAATTTCGAAAAGTAACTTGAGATTGAATTATAAAAAAATTTGTCATTGTTGTTGGATTTAAAACCTCATAGGTGTCGAATCATTGTAAAACATGTGTTGAATACATATATTTAGAGGTTTTGTCCTTGGTCATCGGTGGAGGATGACATTGTTGTGTTGAATAATTGTGGGTGTGCATTACACATGAGTTGGATTATGCTCTATTGAATAGTTTATGTGCATGTATTACACTTGTGTTGGTTGTACCGCATCATGGTGTGATGGTTGAGAAAATGTGTACTGCGCTGAAAATGAGACGTACCATTACCTTCCAGCTAGCGCCTAGAGAATTGGTTGCGCTGAGAATGAGAGGTATCATTCCCTTCCAGCTAGCACCTGGAGAATTGGCAGAGGTACCATTCTCTTCCAGCTGGTGTCTGGTAAATTGCCGTTTCATTGTGGAAAGATGTATCATTGACTTACTGTGCTTCTGGCAAGTAGAGCGGAAATTATTTACCATTGTTGTCTCATTTGATTATGTGTGTCATGTGTTATGATAATTATGATTCAGTGAGGTTGTGATGTCTTATATGTTGAATAGATGTGCTTATGTGTATTTGGAGGTGTTAGAGAGTGGTTGAGGGATTTCCCTACCATAAGTCAGTTATTAAAAGTATCTCTTTTAACTTGAGCTTAAAGATTGAGAATGCGATGAAGGTGTGGAGACGGGCCTTGGTTATGTATTGAGTTATAAATAATATGAAGAAATCAGATTTGGTGAACTTGTTTTCAAAAATAAAGTGGGTATTATGTGGTGTTTTGTTATAAATGGAAAACATGATTATCATGTAATAATTGTTAAAATGGAAATGGGCAGTAAAAGCGAACCTTGGTGTTATTGAATAAACTGAATGATTTTGAGAATAGTACGTATGTATGTATACTTTGGTTACAAATGTCACATTATTTATATGGTATGAGATTAACATTCATGATCATAGCTATCTGTAAGTTGTTATTGTTGAGGATCATGTTGAGATCCCTACTGGACTATATGTCTATCTCATGTTGCTAATCTTTTTCAGGTGAACATAGAAAAGTGCTTCAAGGTCACGGATCTTCCTTATTTGTGGCCACGGGGCCTTTTATTTGTAGGCGGAATGCCATTAATGTAAAAAGGGTTAAACCCTTCATTCTGGATTAAATGATGTAAGCCTACGGGCAAATTATTTAATTATTTATTCATGCTGCATTCGTTTTATATTCGAATGAGAGAATTCTTATTTAGGTATTCCTTGTAATTATAATGGGCTTCTGTATGCCATCTGTGAAATTGAATTTATAATAATGGCTTTGGTAATGGAAATTCGAGTAATAAAAAGTGGGGCGTGATAGTTCATAAAGCAGTATCTCATATATTTCAGAGTCATAATGGAATCATAACAGTCATACGTGGTACATCCAATAGCAGAATAGTACAGTAGGTCTTAAAGACCAAACAGTCATTTGATGGCCATCAATACAATAAATAGTAGTTCTAAGAATTGGAACTAACAGAAATCTTTATAACAGTCATAGTAACAGTTGCTATGGATGCTACGAGTACAGTTCACAAAATAGAACGGCCAGTAACTTGGTCCCAGGCTGACGGTTGCTAGGACAGTCAATGGGTTTGGGCCTAGCTATCCGTGTACGGCTAGTAAACAAGCTGGAGTAATGTACTGAACGAGTGGTGAAAGCAGAGCTGGATGTAGCTTGACAAAGTGGCTAGCAGTCAGTGATTAACAGCTTGGTCTTGAGTAGAATGAGTGATAGGCCGACTAGAGGGTTAGACCAAGCTAACGAACTACCGAACAAATGAAGGAGGCCGAGCTATCCGTAGCTCGCACTATTTTAATGAAGGATTGGCGATCACGATCAATAGTGAACCGAAACATGGTAGCTTGGTGGAGCATAACTAGTTAAGCAAAGAGCTTGCCATCTCACTGGGCTTGTAGTGATAAGGGTGTTCTAAGGATAAATATTATCCTTGGGCATGCGTCTCTTAGGAGGACTCTACTAAGAAGAGTTAGAGTCCTACTGGGATTGTGTCTGGCAGAATCTATAAAAACTCATGACAGAACCTGTGGATAGGTATTGCAATTCTTACTCACAAATACATAGAGCTTATTGTTTATTGTCTACTCGCTAACTTAGGCATTTTAAGGGTTTTTGATACACACCCGCACGGCTAGCTCACGTGTGTTTTCAGGTAGCAAAGCGACAACGTTTGGAGGAGTACAAACTTGGTCAACAGCATTATACGAGAAGATTATTTCGCGCTCGTACAATATTGTAGTGAAAGTTTTAATCAAACTGAATGTAATTATCTTGCCATAGAAAGAGAATTATTAGCCATAATAAAAAGAATATAAAAGTTTTAATATTTTTGGCACTAAAACTATTTTTAATGAGAATTGATTGTAAAGGCCTACTAGATTTCGTAAATAAGAATTTATCTAACATGCAAGCACAAGGGAGGTTTTTACGGTAACAACTTTGGTTAAAACAATTTACCTTTGATATAGAACATATTAATGGTAATAAAAATAATTTAGTAGATACTCTAACCCCAAGAACTTGTAGATGACATCCATATCCACATCCACAAGACTTACACCGCTACAGAAAGAAACACTCCTGGCAGAGACTGAAGAAGTGTTGGACTTGATGACACAAGACAGTGCTGAAATTATCAAAAAAATGTAAGTAGCAGAAAAGAGCCATTCTATAAACGAGCTCATTAGGATAACCCATTTAGTAGCTGTAGACACCCTATTTTTGATGGCCCTTACGACTTGGGTACCATCGCTTGCACACCCAATGATAAGTGTATATGCTCGTTAAGTACTCGGAACTCCTCAGCGGAGTGCCACAGCTTTGAGCCTTCAAACCTTACACACCTGTTGCCTTATTTTTAGACCAAAACAAGAGTTTTTCAAGCTTGCAACCTCTTGTGGCCTGCCGGCCACTTCTATTGGCTGTCGGCCATAGCTTTTGGCTACCGGCCACTGATGTGGCATGTCGGTCAGCTGAAGTGGCCTGCCGGCCATGTGTGTGTTTTGTAGATATTTTCTGCCAGTTGTGCTAGCTGTTTGCATAGATGCTTGCACTTTCTTACACGTGTATGTATTGATATTTCTGAGGGAGAGTGATGTTTTCTATATATAGAGGACCTTCCCCCTTGCTTTGGGGTTAGAAAAATTTTAGAGCAAAATATTTTCTCTCTCTGATTCTTTCTCTCTTTGCAAATTTCTTACACCTTTTCCTATACACTCTTAACCAAATCTCTCCATCTTTGAGCTGAGGTACCTTTGAGCCTATCTTGAGCTCTTGAGGGTGCGCAAGTGTGGTTTTGTTATTTGAAAGTGATCTCATCTTCAAGAGGTATAAAGCTTTGCTTCTTTACTTGCTTTAAGCACTATTTTTCTTATTATTTTTCCACTATTTTTGGGCTGTATAAGCTCAGTATTTTTTTAATTTGAAACTTGTGATTTAAGGCCAATAAGGGTTGAGGGGTGGTTCACCCTTCTTTACACCTTTCTTTTAAGGCCTTTACCCTTGTGTTTTCCACCGTTACACTATCTTTTTTTTTGAGCTTTTAAACACTGATTTTTAGAGTTATTTCAGTGGCTAAAATGTTGTTTTGAAGTCCAAAATTAGAGGGGTTAGACTCCCCTTCTTGTGTCTTACTTACTAGCCTAGTATGTTCTATGTTTTAGCTTATTGTTCTAGCTATTTTTGTCTTAATTCCAGTATGTTTTAAGACTTATGTAGCACTATTTTAGGACTGTTTTTAAGTGTTCATTGCATTTGAGCCTTGTATTGCATGCTTATAGTGCAATTGTCCTCATAGGTTTGGTGGTTTAGGCATTAGCCACCATTCTATTTGAGTTGATAGCATTCATTTTATGCTTTCCTTACTTGTGATCACCTTTAATCACCTCTGTAACCTCCCTCCTTTCTTGGTTTTTGCTTTTTTTTAAGAGTTGTTTTAAACCTATTGTTCTTTTAAGCTTGAGATTGAGGTTGTCATGCTTAATGGTTTAATCCCTTTTAGGGGTTCATTATCAATGGCATGACATCTCTCTCATGTCTTAAGCCAACTCTTGGTTTGACATTTCTCTTCTAAAGAATGAAAAGGTAATTAAAATGAAGTAATAAAATTAGGGACTAAAAATGATATAAGACAATAACTTGGTTTGGGTTCAATCAGATGTTAGTTGAACCCTTGAGTCTTGAGTTGTTTCATAAGTGTTAGTAATGTAAACGGTTCAAGAGTCATTGTTAACCATTTCCCTTGATCATCCATGATAGGGAGGTTTGAGAGTCTTATTTGTTGCATTTATTAAACTTGTATCCTTTGGTTCCGCGAGCCATCATGTAATGAAATTGCATTAATTGATGGTTTGTAAATCAAATTTTGCCATTCCTTTGAGGTATTTGATGATAAGGAGGGTAAATTGTGCAAACCATTGAGAATACCACTGCTTGCTTTGTTTGCTTTTGTTTACCTTGAGGAAGAACCGAAGCAGTGGTGGCGAGGCCACTTTTTGTGGACAATAGGCCATCACTTCTAGCCTGCCGGCCACTTGTGCAAAATCCAACAGTGTACTTTTGAAGCAAAACAGAATTGGTCTTGAGGTGGAAAAATAGTGTAAGTGTTCCACTGTGCAACAGAGGTATCTGGCAGTAGAATAGTAGCTTTCTTCGGGTAGAAACGCATTCATGCATGAACCCACCCTCGATCCTTGGGATCTGTGAAGTGATGTTAATATTAATGTTGTGCTTGAAGTAGTAGCTTTGTAATAGCTAATTTGTTTTGTATTGTAATTAATTAATTAGAGTAGTTAATTATTTTATTCGGTTTATAATAATTAGTTAAGTAGTTTAGCTAAATTATTCATTTGGGTTTGTAATAGTTAATTAATTAATTAGCTTAACTTTAATTAGTTAGCTAGTTTGTTCATTCGGACTCTCCTACGTGAGGGCGCAAATCTTGTAATAATGTGTATGTCTTCCAATCCCACGTCTTTCTCCCTTTTATTTAACTGCTTACGATGGTTAGATTAGAGCATCATGTTTTGTTTAGCATAATCCATGTTTGCATCCACTTATATTGTATGCATTGGACTCGGCTCATCATTCTAACCTGCATTGTTGTTTAAATACTTCTTTGAATACGTGCTTAGACCACATGCTATCAAATTGATTCATATGTCACATTAGTAGCCGAACCTAGTAATTGCATATCGCATGTGTTGTATTAGTCATGTTGCACTAGTTAGATCATACATTTTTCTAATTCTTTTTTTGGCTTACCTCAGAGTACTAGGTGAGCATTTTTGTGTTTTAGCATATTGCATTGCATGTTGATGTTGTCATGTTTAGCATGCTTACCATGAAATTTGGGTGCTTATCTGATAAACTGCTTGAATGCCTGTGGATGAAGGCTAGTTGCTTGAATTAAAATAATTTGAATAATGTTTATATGTGATCACTTTTTCAAGTGGTACATATTTGAAACAATTTCACAAACAAACATGAACAAAATGTTTTAATTTGTGCAGATTAGTCTATACTTATGTGTGTACACATTACATAGTAATGTTAGTCTAATAATCGGAACAAGAGCATATAATGTAAATAAAACTCATATCATGATTAGTAGAGTCGATCTTTGATCGGCGAGCGGTGCTCAATTCATGACCTTCCCTCTTGTACCTATGTTCCCCGGAGACAATCTTAGTGATGAGACATGTAGCCTTTGGCACGAGTCATGGGTTTCCTAAATTTTCCAAAAAATATTTAAGTGGCGACTCTCAGATGTCGCCAGCAAAAGCGATCCATTTGACAATTTGATTTAAAATTGATTTTTCAAAAGATTTGCCGAATTTGGACTCTTTGGTGTTTATCTATTTCACAGTGCACTTGTGAGATCAGATTCACAACTGCGGGAGTTTGATACTGTAGGGTTATTCGTCTTCCGAAAGGGGGCACGAAAAGTCGAGCAATAGTTTCTGGCGACTTTGCTGGGGAACTTAAAGAACTTGACTCGAACTTTATGATGTGAAATTTTATCTACAGTTATATGTTTCTTTGCATTTACATTTGCATTTGCATTGGTGCACCTAAGTCACTGTGTTTGCTATATGTTATTCTTGGACGGTTTGCCGAAGGTTTGCCTAAAAAGCTTGCCAAATGACTGACCGATCATGGGCTTTGCCATGTTGGGAACACAAGCCTTGGATCTGGACTACCGCTGCACTGGTATAAGAGGTATATTAGGTAGTTTTGCTGAGGTACCCTTTTTGACCATTTGACCTAGTTGCATATAGTGAAGCTATAGTGACTATTCCAAACTAGGACAGGATGCTCACCCTTGTGTAGGATTGCATGAAACCTCTTGTTTGAAATAGTGGACTCTAGATCTTGTCAAAACTAAGACAGGGTAACCCTACCCCCCCTCATAGGGGTGTTTTGGCTATTTTACCTAGTATGTGCTGCGGTGGAAAGCTGCAGGAGTGCTTCATATCGATTAATGCAGTTAGTATTTATTTTAGGGCGAAATTCGGTATGGAGTATAGTCACCCACCGTGATCATATCATTCTAGTGAAATTGGGAGGTCTTGCATTTCTCTTTTGCTAGGTAGTTCTGGAACCATTGCTTCAAAAGGCTCCGATATCCCCCGGGTACTCTAGACTCGTGTCGATAGATTTTGTAAGGTCAGCGACTTAGTTCAGGGGAAACCAATGTTTGCTTCACTGCCACTGGTTACAAAGCGAATGAGGATTAGATAGAATTCACCAATCTAGTTCCTACATCAGTCATCCCTCGGCTCACCTGTGTCCAGTCCAATTTGGGAACAGTTATCTACTCCCAACCCAGCATGAGACCAATCATCTATTCTAATAGCACAGTATCCCCTGACCAGTATAGAAGAACTGATACACCACCTGCAATAGACAGTCGAGGCATTACAGCATGACGCAGTTCGTCAAGCCGAGGTTACGGCCCGTCAGACCGAGGTTATAACTAGGTTACAACAACGGCAACCGCAGCTAACAGCGGCCTCTACATCCCATGTGCCCATCGCAGCTATCCCTGTGCCCGGTGCCACTGCTAATATTGCCAATGTCCAAGAAAATCAGGGCAATCCAACAGAGCTAATCCCAACACAAGCTTCCAAAGTACCGATTTATTAGACCAAGGCACCATTTGAATTTGAAGTCGATCCAACTATGCTCAAAGACAACAAATTAGAGAAGTTGTTCAAAAGAGCACAAGGGGTTAACTCCATCGCGGACATAGATGATAGATACATTGATTTTGCAGTTACATTGTCGGATCAGTTTAAGATGCCGCACATTGATCGTTTTGAAGGCTCTGGGGATTCAATGGTACACTTGCGATTATTTTTTGATATCTTGCAGCTGATGGGCTTAACTAGACCACAAAAGCTATCTCTCTTTGGTCGCACCATGTTGGGTATAGCGGCCATTTGGTATGCTAAGTTGGAAGATTCTGTCAAACAGAATTGAGAGGAGATAGCCAAAGCTTTCATTGCTCAGTACTTTTACAATACACAGATTGAGGTCACAACTCATAATCTTGAGGCAATCCATCAAGAGTCGAAGGAGGTTTTACGAGTTTATGACAAGATGGAGGGCTAAAGCCTCGATAATGACCACGAGACCTTCCAGAAAGATCGAGATAAGAATGATTGTTTAGAATTTGCATGGCAAGTTAACGAGAAGATGATTGTTCTACCTTTATTTACCTTCTGAGCTTCGTAGAAATGGGGGTTCAAATTGAGATGCCATTAAACAAGGGATCATTGTGACGATAATGAGCCTTTGAAGAAGAATGTTCGTTGTTCCAATGCTACTACCGGTGGTAGCACGGTGTGAAATGCTTTCGAAGTAAACACTTGTCACCACTCACATCAATAGCCAAAACTAACCACTTCAACTCATTTAAGCTCGAAATTTCCATCCTTTTACATGAGTTTCTCTCAAGCCTTGAAAATCTTTGCTAGAAAAAGGGTACTTGGAGCTCCAGAATCGACCCTTCCAAATACTATGCATATCATCGGCTGACGACGGTCGTGATACAAACCGTTGCATCCACTTCGTCATAAGATTAGGGATCTTATTGGCGAAGAGATCATACTCCACCAAAAGGACCTCGAGCCACCACTAACCCATTATCTTCACACCTCAACCTAATCTATACACTACATCCACCACAACCCAGATATACATCACCGGCCCATTTACTAAGCACGAGGTGTTTTATTCAAAGCATGGACTTGTGTATGATGGATGCACTTGAGCCCCAATCATCTCAAACCCACAAACCTACTACTTCTGAGCTAATGAGCATGATTGAAGATCTTTAGAGAACTATGACAGATTTAGCCTTTGGAATGTTGGCTCCATCATCGACCACATTGCATGCCAGAAATCTCATGCCAAAAGGCTCCCCAATCTTTGGGCGGGGTACAATTGAAAATGGCCAACTGGTAATCTGAAGTGCAGGTGATGACATGTCAACAACGACTGGGCTTTGCTCCGATATAACGACCCAATCCCTTGGCAAAGTGGAGGCAAGGGGCAAGAACAAGGTCGGGGCAAGTATTGATCCTTATGAACAGCTTCAGTGGGCTATTAAGGTGTTGAAGGTCAAAAGGCTGAACAAATAGCAAGTGCTTGCAGTTATAGCAAAGATTGTGGATGACACTTTTGTCGCGTAGGTTGGTAACATTTTGAATCCAGGGATAAACCATGAAAAGGGCTTCCGTAATAGAAATATCCGTCTCAGCTGCAATCTTACACCCATAAGAGGTCATCAAACCCAGTCAACACCTGCCAACCCCTCTATCAACCCTGGCAGGACTGGAAACCGCACCTTCAATCCCCTTTACATGACTTTGTCAAAACTCTCCAAATCCTCATAGGACAAGGCCATCTCAAACCCCTTGACCCTCGGCCTCTCCCTAATCCTCTTCTAGCCAGGCATAATGCTGCCAAGTACTGTGCCTTCTATCAACAAACTGGCCATGACACTGACGATTATTTTTGTCTTCGCCATGAAGTTCAAGATCTGATTGACAATAAGGTCATCACTCCAAAGGGTCTACAAAGTCTATCGGTCTTTGGATCGATGAGCGTGAGGATAATGTGACTATGTGATCAGGGATGTACCACCGCTGATGGCTCATTTTACTCGGATGTGGTGGATGTACGTGTTGTTTTTAGCACTTTGAAAATCTTTGTTTATTGTACTTTCAAACTTGGGTATTGAGTCAGCCTTGTTGTATTGAGTCAGTCTCATTGTATTTAGTCAGTCTTATTGTGTCGGAGGTTGATGATTTCGGACGTGTTAACTCGAGCATCACTTTCTTGTTTTGTGTTTGTTTTTTTCACTCTTTGTTTTGCATTTGTTTCTACTATTGAGCTAGTTGTGCCAGAAGATTTAAATAGAATGGCAGTAATTTCCACTTACTTCTTCGTGCCTTTAAATCATTGCATTAACCAAAGTTTTTCAAAACTGTGATGAAAACAAAGAGGGAGGAATTACTTGGGATTTGTAAAATTTGATCGATTGAGAGGAAGAAAGGCGTACTAAGCCCTTAATGAATGAGATCACGTTTGTTAATATGAGTACTGAGAAGGATCCTAGCTTGATCCAGATTGGTTCTACATTGTCTTTGGAAGAGCATGAGCGACTAGTCGCGTTATTAAAAGAATTTCAAAAATGTTTTACGTAGTTCTACGAAGACGTGCCTGGAATTGATCTTGAGATTGTATAGCATAGGATCATTCTCAGCCTCAAGACTCGACCCCTTTGCTTGCAAACCTTAAACCTTGATTCAGAATGTTCAACAATCAATCACAATATGAGTTTTGCATGGCGGACTTGGAAGCAGCCCTTGAACAAGGGGCAAGAAGGTTAGGTGTGATCAAAGGAAGCTTGCATAGCTGGATGAGAAGCAACCCTTGAACTAGGGGCAAAAAAAGGTCAGATACGCTAGAAGAGTCAAAACTGGGTCATTTCTCAAGCCAATGAAGAACGGCAAGAAATCCAAATCCCATAATCAGAGAGAATAAAATTTATTGCTAAAGGACAATCGAGTTCCTATCCATAACACTAGGGGAAAATGCAAACCCAATTGGATGGGCTCTTACATCATCAAGATTATTTAGTCAGAAACAGCAGCCATTCTTGTGGATTCTGATGGCTTAGAGATCCTAGGGCCAATCAACATGGACAAGCTAAACTTTTCTATCCGTGAGAGGCTTGCTGGGCCGAAAACGGAAGGACAACAAGTAAAAAGTTAGAGCAAGACAAAAAAAATAAAAATAAAAGAAGAAATAAAAAAAAAAAAGAAAAAAAGAAAAAAGAAAAAGAAAAAAAAGAAGAAAGAAAAATGAAAAGAAAAAAATAGAGCTCAAGGTTGAAAACACGGAAGGAGCGATTTTGGTAAAAGTTAGGCGTAAAATGAGAGAGTTAATACACAGGTGCACCTTATCACAGGAACTACATAAGGCTGATTCCCATATTTGGGATACGTGAGGCAACTTCATCACGAAGTTTTGCCCCAACCATTTAAACTGGTTATCTCATCCATGTTGATTGGCATATCCTTGTTCAATCGGCTATCTTATCCATGTGCAAATTGGTTCGTCTTCATGCTCTTGGTTGTCTTATTCCGTTAGAAGATTCAGCTGCAAGACAATTCAAGTTTAGATCTGAGGTTGTGCATCTCAAGAGTTAATTCCATGTTGGTTGAGCAGTGGCCATGTGCAAAAATAGTTTTGAGGATTTTAATGAGGTTAACTAATTTTCTCGAAATTATTCAATTTTTACAAAATTGGACCATTTCTTGGACCCAAAAAGGAAAAATTTTGGGTGCTCACAACTGACTTGCACGATTTCAAAGCGAAAGTTGAACAAACATGTTAATCTAACCCTCATGTTGGTCAAAATTGTTTTAGTAAAAGCCAAAAACAAAAAATGGTCAAGATGATGAACTAGAGACAGTCGAGTCGAGTTTCTGTCTTTTCCCCATTGTCAACACTTTTCGCCGAAAGAACTGTTGAAGCTAACATTGAGAGGCCAAAAAGTTCTCTCATCCTCCAAGCAACGAGTGTCGAGCCAAGTCTGGCTAAACACAATTAGAAATGGAGTGGGATATTTGACCCCCATCATAAGGTCCACAACTTCCGGCTTATCCATCAACCACACTTGGGAAGGGATAAAAAATAAGAGATTAAAGAATAGAGATATGCGTTAAGAAAAAAAGTAAGGAAAGGCCTTTTAGGAGAAAATAGAGATTGAGTGCCAAAAGTGATGTGAGAATTACCAATGAGAAAGGGTGGGAAGCAGTACTTGGAGAAGCGGGCTCTCGTGAATCGAGAGGTCTCCAAATGGAAAACATCCGAGTGTTGTGTTTGTTGTTTTTGTTTGTCTCGATTCTTGTTTTGAGTCGATTATGAGTGTATATAGATGTGTTAGATTGTTTTTACTTTGTTTTTCCTTTGTTGAGTCATGGCGTACTGGGGTCATTCGTAGGCTCAATACCCGGTTAAGAATTCATTATTGGTTTCAATTTCAAAAATAAATCGTTTTGTGCTCAGAGTGCTGTGTTAGTCCCAACATGGTGTGCAAAATAGGGTTCTTTTTTTCATAAAACTACAGGGTCCACCCTTGATCAAAAGATAAAGCAACCGAACAAGGACATATCTGGCTACATAGGTTAGGATTGCAAAGAAAAAAGAAAATAGGGAAAATTTGGAGCATTTTAATGTATTTCAACTTCAGAAAATTCTGAGATTGCATTCCGAATGCACCTTCTCAAGCCATGTCTTTTCTCCGGAGTATGAGTGTACCTCTACCTCAAGTTCAAGCCCAAGCCTGTTTCAAGCCAGAATGGCGATCAAAGTGCTATCCCCGAACACCATTCCCCTTTAGAGGCATCTTGGCTGTGTTTGCAATGAGTTCTGAAGACCAAGCTGACGGTGGAAACTAGAGTTCGAATGGCGATGCCTAGAGCACAAAGGTTTGAAATTTCTGAGACTAAAGTCTGGTTTAAATATCCAGGGGTGTATCCTCGACTTGAAATGTGTATGGCAGCTACATAGATTGAGATAGCATGTGTGTGCCTCAATTCTAGATACTGAACCAACATAGTCTGTCACACAGTTGGAGAATAGAGAAAGTTGTGAATATGATCGGGAAGAAAAGCGGCATCCATGGCTACATCTGAGGTTACCCCTTGTCATTTGAGGCCTTTGAACTGTAAGTTGGTAGAGTTCAAAAACACAAGAGGGAGATCCTGTCAGAGTAGAGTGGTTCATCGCCACTCGCCCATGAGAACCGCTTTCTAAAGCGCCGTTTTTCTTGTTTATTGCATTCCTAAACATTATGCACTATATTGCTTGTAACATGTATCATATCATCACACTTATTGCATTTATTTGCATCTTGTGTTATCTTGTATCATTTATCTTTTACTGACAGCGTTTAGGATTGTTGTCCCCCGTGGCTTTTCTCAAACCTCTTATCTGAATTTTAGCGTGGTTTGAGTGTTCATTTCACCACCGATTTCGGCGTGTTTGGAATTTTCTTAGAATCTCTTCTCACGATTCGCATAGTTTAGAGTGTTCCCTTTTTCACCACGATTTGGCGTGTTTAGAATTTATCTCCGGGCGAAAATGCGGCGACCTTGAGTGATTTTCTCAGGATCTATTCTCACGATTTCAAATGGTTAGAGTGTCACTTTTCCCTTTATACGATTTGGCGTGTTTGGGATTTATTCTTCCTCTTCTCATGATTTCAGAAAGCGTGGTTAGAGTGTTTCTTTGCTACATGATTTCAGCGTGTTTAGGATTTATTTTTTCCTCTTATCACGATTTGATTGGTTAGAGTGTGTCCTTTTGCTACTCCTGCGATTTTAGCGTGTTTTGGGATTTATTTTTTCCTCTTCTCACAATTTCGGCGTGGTTAAGAGTGTTCATTTTCCTTACACGATTTAGTGTGTTTTGGGATTTATTCTTCCTCTTTTCACAATTTCAGCGTGGGAGTTATTAGAGTGTTCCTTTCCTCACACGATTTCAGCAAGTGTTTGGGATTTATTCTTCCTCTTCTCACGATTTCCAGTGGTTAGTGTTCTCGTTCTCACACAATTTCGTGTTTGGGATTTATTCTTCCTCTTCTCATGATTCGGCAAATAAGTAGTTAGAATATTCCTTCCCTCACACGTTTTTTAGCGTGTTTGGGATTTATTCTTCCTCTTCTAATCGATTTCAGTGGTTAGAGTGTTCTTTTCTTCACGATTTCAACTTTGTTTGGGATATGTTCTTCCTCCTCTCAATTCTAGCATGGTTGGAGTATGTCACCTATTCATCTACTACTATCTATTGCATTCATTACATCATACTCCATTTTATCACACTGCATCCTTTCCTTGTTAAAGCTTGTTCGGTATGTGCTCATATCTTTCCCCTCGTTGAAACATGGTTACTGCCATATGTAAGTACCTATCTTGCTGAGGCCGATTATTGAGGTGTCAACACCTTTTACTGTGTAAGGCATTAGTGCTGTTTTGTGTCCCATGTATTTTCTAGGTAAAGATATGGCTCAACCTCAGGCCTTATCACTACATCTATGCATTCATTGCATCGTACTTTGTCTTGTTGCATTTAGCATTTAGCATCTAGCATCATTATCTTTCCCAAATGAGATCATTTCTCACTTATATCATACCACCCAAATTACTTGTACTCTTTCTTTTCTACGCTTAAAACATAGTTTGCATGTGCTCGTACCACTTTCATGTTAAAACATGGTTCTGCTTTTGTGTAAAATATCCATGCTAATGGCTGAGGCTAGTATTGGGTGTAGGCACTTACTTGTGTTAGGCATCGTTTGGTCATGCCCATTTCTTTCTATATAAAAATGTAATTTGATTTGCATCTTCATTCCTTTTATGGTATTCGTGTGTTTTGCACTACTTGTGGTTTGATGATTTCGTTCACGTTGTATATCATTTGCATGATTTTTGTTGCATTGTGTATCATTTTGTATTCTGTCCCTAAACTACGCTGGTTTGATTCCTTGCAAAGGGATACGTAGGCAGCTTGCGAACACTACCATTTAATTTATGTCTTGTTTGTTTGTCCAAGTCTTACAGCCTTGTCAAAATGAGTCGTCTTTGGGTTTTGACGTTCACTCACGTCATTTTATGACTTCGAGGATTGTCAAGAGGGCAACTGTACACCTCATTTTTTTGGCGGCCCTTATGACTTGGGCACTATCTCTTGTACACCCAATGATGAGTGTATATACTTGTCAAGTTCACGAAGTCCTCAGCGGAGTTCCTGACAATTTTGAGCTTTCCGTCATACACACCTGTTGCCTTATTTTGGACCAAACCAAAAGTTTTTCAAACACCGCAACCTTTGTATTCACGCTACCACTTCTATGTAACTTTTTGACCATACCGACCACTAATGTGATCTGCCGCCATGTGTGTTTTACCAATGTGCAAGCTATTTTGCAGATGTTTACCCTGCTCTTACACATGTGTATATTGATATTTCGAGGAGAGTGATGTTTTTTATGTATAGAGGACCTCCTCTTGCTTTGGGGGTTAGAAAAATTTTGGAGCAAAATATTTTCTCTCTCTCTCTCTCTCTCTATAGTTCTCTCTCTCTCTTGCAAATTTCTTACACCTTTGCCTATACACTTAATCGAACCTCTCCATCTTTGAAATTTGAGATACCTTTGAGCCTATCTTGAGCTCTTGAGGGTGTGCAGAGTGTGGTTTTGTTGTGCGAAAGGATCTCTTCAAGAGGTATAAAGCTTCCTTCTCTACTTGCTTTAATCACTTTTTTCTTCTTGTTTTCCCTTTCGTTTTGGGTTGTATAAGCTCTGTATTTTGGGTTAAACTTGTGGTTTAAGGCCAATAGGGGTTAAGGGGTGGTTTACCTTCTTTACACCTTGCTTTCAAGGCTTTACCCTTACCGTTTTTCATTGTTACACTATCTTTTTTGAGCTTTTAAACATGATTTTCAGAATTATTTCATGGCTAAAAATATTGTTTTGAAGTCCAAAATTGGAGGTTAGCCTCCCTTCTTGTGTCTTCTTACTAGCCTAGCATGTTTTATGTTTTAACTTATTATTCTTGCTATTTTTGTTTTTAATTCAGCATGTCTTAGGATTTTATTTAGCATTTTTAAATTTTGTTTTAAGTGTTCATTGCATTTTGAGCCTTGTATTGCATGCTTGTAGTGCAATTGTCCTCATAGTTTTGGTGGTTTAGGCCTTGAGTCACTATCCTATTTGGTGATAGCATTTTATTTCATGCCTTACTTGTTATCACTTTTAATCACCTCTGCAACCTGCCTCCTTTCTTGGTTTTTGTTTTGCTTTAAGAGTTGTTTCAAACCGGTCTTTTTTTATAAGCTTGAGATTGAGGCTGTCATGTTTAATGGTTTAATCCCTTTTAGTGGTTCATAATCTATGGCATGATATCTCTCATGCCTTAAGCCAACTTTTGGTTTGACACTTCTCTCCTGAAGAATGAAAAGGTACTTAAAATGAAGTAATAAAATTAGAGACTAAAAATGATGCAAGATAATAACTTGGTTTGAGTTCAATCGGATGTTAATTGAACCCTTGAGTCTTGAGTCGTTTCATACTTGTTAATGACGTAAACGGTTCAAGAGTCATTATCAGCCATTTCCATTGATCATCCATGGTAGGGAGGGGGTTTGAGAGTCTTATTTGTTGCATTTATTGAACTTGCATCCTTTGGTTCATAGGCCATCATGCAATGAAATTGCATCAATTGATGGTTTGTAGATCAAATTTTGCCACTCCTTTGTGCTGTTTGATGATAATGAGGGGTAAGTTGTGCAAACAACCCTTGAGAATACCTTGTGCTTGCTCTGTTTGCTCTCTGTTGCGGAGAAGAACTAAACCTTGATGGCAGTATGCCATTTTCTGTGGCCGGCAAGCCACCATTTGTGGACGGTAGGCCATCACTTCTAGCCTGCCGGCCACCTATGCAAAATCCAGCAGTGTACTTTTGAAGCAGAACATAATTGGTCTTAAGGTGAAAAAATAGTGTAAGTGTTCTACTGTGCAATAGAGGTATCTAGCAGCAGTGGCCTTGTTAGGAGTAGAAGGCATTTATGCATGAACCCTTCCTCAATCATCGGGATCAAGTAAAGTGATGTTAATATTAATGTTGTGTACTTGAAGTAGTGGCTTTGTAATAGCTAAGTTGTTTCGTATTGTAATTATTTAATTAATTAGAGTAGTTAATTATTTTATTTGGTTTATAATAATTAGTTAAGTAGTTTAGCTAAATTATTCATTTGGGTTTGTAATAGTTTATTAATTAGCTTAGCTTTAATTAGTTAGCTAGTTTGTTCATTCGAACTCTCCTACGTAAGGGTGCAAATCTTGTAATAATGTGTATGTCTTCTAACCCCACGTCTGTCTCCCTTTTATTTAATTGCTTACGATGGTTAAATTAGAGCATCATGTTTTGTTTAGCATAATCTATGTTTGCATCCACTTGTATTGCATGCATTGGGCTCGGCGCATCATTCTAATATGCATTGTCATTTAAATACTTCTTGGAATCGTGTTTAGACCGCATGCTATCAAATTGATTTATATGCCACTTTAGTAGAGAGCCTAGTTATATGTTGCATTAGTCATGTTGCACTAGTTAGAGCATATATTTTTCTAACTCTTTTCTTTTGGCTTGAAGTGGAATACTAGGTGAGCATTTTGTGTTTTAGCATATTGCATTGCATGTTGATGTTCTTAGTGAAATTTAGCATGCTTACCATGAGGCTAAGTGCTTATCGACAAACTACTTGAATGCTTATGGATGAAGGCTAGTTGCTTGAATTGGAATAATTTGAATAATGTTTATATGCTATTATTTTTTAAGTGGTACATATTGAAACAATTTTGCAAACAAACATAGAACCAAATATTCCAATTCTTGCAGATTAGTCTATACTTTGTGTGTGTACACATTACATAGTAATGTAATAAAATTCATATCATGATTAGTAGAGGCCGATCTTTGATCGGGATAAGTGGGGTGCTCAATTCATGACCTTCCCTTATTGTACCTAAGTTCCAGTCGAGATAATCTTAGTGATGATGGACACTTGGCCTTTAGCACGCAGGTCATTAGTTTCCTAAATTTTTCAAAAATATTTAGGTGGCGACTCATGTGTCTGGCAAAAGCAATCTATTTTTGGCAATTTGATTCAAAATCGATTTTCAAAAGATTTGTCGGATTTGGACTCTTTGGTATTTATCTATTTCATATTGCATTGGTGAGATCAGTTGTAATCGCGAGAGTTTGATCTTTGTGAGAGCTATTTGTCTTCCGAGGGAGTCTGAAAAGTCGAGCTATAGTAGCCAAAAGCGTTTTACGATTAGAAGTATTATATTTGTTTTTTCAACTCCTATGACATCTAAGATAAAATAAGAAGATGTACATTTATTAAGTTATTTACGAGATGGTAGGAAAATGTATTACCTATCTGGGAACTTAGTGATGCTACTTCAATAGACGGACAACCTTGTGCAAATTATAGAATGTTAAAAGTTTCATTCGATCCAGACAAGGTCCTTTGGTTCAAATGTGGAAATTGGGAATAATCAATACATGACCGTTCCACTTCACCAAGATAGTACTATGTTCTCTTAGCTTACCAAAATCCAACAATTCATGTTTAGGAGAATTTATGAAGTCTATAAAGAATATCCAAGCATGACACCCATCATATTTACAACTGCCCAAACGGAGATAAAGGATGAATGTCTAGATGTAGCTCATTATCTGATAAAAGTCAAAGACAAGAAAGACACGATCCTCTACAAAATGCGATTGGTTCAATCATTGGGCGAACCTTTTCTGTTAGATCTAATGGTAAAACAAGGGCAAAAAGGATTTTTCATAATATTTCACGAGACTATAGAATTAGCAAGAGTTGAGTTTAAATTAGTTCATTATAGAAGGGCTTCGTTTGTAATAACACCATCCTTGGCGAGAAAAAATAATTGTTCCAAGATTGTCTTATGAATTAGTATATAATTATTTTGGAACATATAGATTAGGGACGTATTTACTCGAAAGAAGATGTAAATTTTTGAAAAAATATCTGATGGAACAAGATCTAGAAAGATGTGATGAGATGTTTGAAGAATATGTGAAAACTATGATCTTAGTGATATTATGGGGAGATGATGGGTATGGAATCTAGACAATACAATGGATTGACAAAGCCATGGGCTGAAGATTACACAACCGTGTGATTACCTCACTAGGTGTCTCTAGTTCATAACTAAATTAGCATGTGGCCACACCACCTTGTTTGATATTCTATAACAATAAAATATAATATGTAAAATATTTTATATTTATAGATTAGGTTGAAGTCTAGACTTTGAAATCACAAGGTGTCTACATAAGGAACTTGAGGAGAGCAAAAGAGGGACAAATTACTTAGAATATACTTGAAACTAAGAAAGAAATCTAATTCTCAGGCCTTCTTAGAGCAAACACTACTCTAGCAATCCAGGTCTATAGACACCCCTTTCCTTGTAAATTTTTGTTCAATAAATAAAAAGTTTTTCATTTTGAGAAAAAGTGTGTTACATCAGATGTCAAATTGTTGATCTTAGGTCTCCCACATAACCAAAGAAGTAGTTTTGAAGTTACAAGATGAGGTAGGGAATGAAACAGATCTTTGTAGAGCTAATATGAGAAGAAAAGGTAAAAGTTAGCCACCTCTGTAAACTGAAAGCTTGCTAGCACTTGAGCCCTCCTTGACTACGTTCAAGTAACGGTCAAAATCTTTGAATCTTTTGTTTTTATTTTGAAAGCATAATAGGTCTCAAATCAAAACATCTTAAAATTATAAATAAGTTTTTTCCTTTTATGAGTTTATATCACCATTTCTATATCCAAGATATGTTACTAGATCATAATCAAATACTAATATTAATCGCTAAGCTGTCACCAGCGTTGTAATTTTTTACAAAATCTACTAAATATTGATCTTTGCTAAAAATATAAAATTTACAAGAAAAAAAGTTGATAAGATATCTTAATAAATCATATATTATCAAGAACAACTAGGTTTAGTATCTTAATAAATAAATAAATAAATTTAATAATTATTTTTCACATCATACGCCACATCATTTGAGTCACAAAATTTGAGGTGCCAGAAAACCCTAAATATAAGCAGGTCAAGCCATCCCAACGACTTGAGACCAATTTCATATGATTTTCTCGTTAGAGACAAAATGTTTTTTAATATTTATTTCTATAAAATTAGCTTTTTATTTAAAAAATTTAAAAATTAAAAAACAAAACAATTAGAGAATTTTCTTAACTCTTGCACATACATTTCTATAAAAGTGTTTTAATATCCTTGAAACCAATGTTTTAAAAATTGGAATTTGAGTGAAATTGGCGAAAAAGATATCAATTTGGATGAGTCATGGTTCAACTGGCGGTTGAACCGAAATCAAACCGTGATATTATAATTATTTTATAAATATTTTTATGATTTAAAATAAATAAAATGCATTCATTAAAAATATTTTTATAATTTAATATATACATTCATCAAACATATATGTTTATAGATATTTTTATATTAATATTATTTGTAAAAATATTAATTATACATGTGTTTGAGGGAAATTAGTTTGAATACAATTAATATTACATATTTCCTAAATATTAACAAGGAACTATAGTGGCAAAATGGAAATTCATGTTCTTTGGATCTTGAAGTGTTGGATTCAAGTCTCTTTAGTATCAACTTTTCAATATTTGACCAAATATAAGCTAAAGTCGGTTCACTTCAACCTGACCGATTTAGCGGTTTTAACGGCGATTCCACAGTTTGCTAAAATGGCGAGTTTCAAGAGGGCGAGGCTAGAAGGTATATCCTGGATCGGACTATAGACCGGTCGGAGTTCAATGGTCAAACCGCCGGTCTAGTCCGATTTTCAAAACATTGCGAAACACATGTGTAATCGACCTTCAAAAATTAGGTGGGGTTTCTTTCATATTTAAATTGAATTTAGGAGCATTTGAGGACATGCAAAGGCCTATTTTGAGTGCCGTTTTAAATAAGTTGAATTGCTTTAGATTGGTTTGATAATCATAACATTTTTATTTTGTTATTTTTGTTTCTAAAAAACTGATAGTTCATTTTCAAAAACAAACTTATCATTCATTTTTTAAAAAATAAATACAATAAAATGAGAATGCTACAATTGTCAAATTAATTTAAAACTTTTTTTTTTTTTATTAATGATATATACCAAAGGCCCTATAAAATTAATGATTAGAATCATCAAAATAGTATCCGTAGTGTGTGAACAATACACAAAATGTGATTGGACTACATATGCAAAAAGTACAATATCTCCACTCAAAATTATAGGTCCCACTATTCTTTACAAATCAAAATATGTGTATTATTCACAATTTTTTAAGTGTGTGAATAAAATAAGACTCGATTTGTAGTGAGCCTCACACAAACCCTCAAAGATCCTTAAAGAAAATATAGTAAACAAAATAAATTTGACATATTGCATTGAACTCTTTTAAATATTTTAGGAATTCATATAACATTTAACTCACTTTTTATCAAAAATTCATTAATCATATAGGTGAAAAAATAATGTTATCTTTTTTACATTGGAACATATATTTTATTTTATTTATCTTTGTGTTTTCATACCACTTACATTAATATTGGTCTTTTTAAATTTACTAAAAAAAAGTTTAATTATATCAAAATTGTGAGACTTTATATTTTTTCCAAATCTGAAGGGAGGTCAATGAATTTTACCCTTATTTTTAATAGGGCAAAATTCATTTTACCTCTATATGATATGGCTTGATAATATTTTACCCCTTTATCTTATAAAAATAGTCATATGCCTCCCATACGGGTATAGACTAAAAATGCAACCCGTTAACACCGTTAAACTATATGTAGACTAATTATAATACTTTTCAAATCTTATATTTTATTTCTTTCTCTCTCATATCTCATATATGTAATTTATAATGTTTAGTATTAATTCAATTAAATCACAATTAATTATAAATTCATAATTATTTATTGCAAATTTTTAATTTTTATTCTAATTTTAATTGCATTATATTTTTAGATTACAATTAATCTTAAACATTTAACTATTTATTGTAATTACTAACTTTTTTTATCTAATTTTAATTTAATTATATTTTACATGACAATTAATCCTAAATTCTTAATTATTTATTATAATTTCTAACATGTTAATCTAATTTTAATTTAATTACATTTAGATTAATTCTAAACTATTGTTTATTTTATATTTTATTTAAAATCAATTTTAATTATATTTTATATTTTAGATCAATTCTTAATTATATTTTAATTTATTTTAAGTAACATATTAATCTAATTTTAAATTTAGAAAATGGGATAAAAATTATCTTTTAGTTGTATTAATTTTTATTCTAATTTTTTCAAAAACGAAACTCACTAGAAAATATGGTGTGTGTAATAACACACTTTCCATTAGATTTGATAGAAAGTGCCATTTTGGGAATATGGTAAAAAGCCACGTTTTTTGGACAAGAAAGAAAGCCATTTGGCAAGTGTCAAAAATCTGCCTCAGTAAAATGAAATTACAAATTAGGGCCTATGAAAAAAAATAAAAAATAAATCTCTTATGTTGGATAAGAATTATTTTGGTTATTTTAATTTGATTTGACACCATAAATAAATATTAAACTAAAAAGCAAAAATTAACTTTTACCAACTTCCCAAATCACTTCCAAAAGCCAAAAAGCTTGGTAAAAAGCCAAAAACGACTTTTTACCAACTTCCCAAACACTTTTAATCCAAAAATCATACGGAAACTTTCTAATTATGTTTGACCGATAAGAAGGTAAATTTCTAACCCCAAACCATAAAGGGGTAAAAAATAAATTTAACCCTTTTAATATAGGTAGAAGATGCAAATTTAGGAAAATTTGTTTGTAGTGCTAGCATTTTGACCTGTTTGAATTTTAATTTATTATAAATTAAAAACTAATAATAAAAAACATATTCTAAAAATATCCCCTCCCTCACCTTGTAAATAATCAAGCTTTATTTAAGCCATTTTTGGCTAATAATTACCAAGAAAAGTTATACCAAACAATTTTAACAGAGATTTCCTAAGCTAAAATGAATTATAATAAGCTCATTTAAATTTAAGGTGCAACAAATAGCCCCATTGTTCAGTCCATTTCAATCATATGACTTACAAAATTAAGGGAAATATTTGCTAAAAAAAAAAAATACATGAAATTAGTATGTATTAAAGATCAAATTACAAATCATAGGCAGTGTAATTTACCAGAACTCTTTAAAAAATTATGTACCAAATATTAGTTGTTTAAAAATGATATATAAATTTGTGTAAAAAATATAATTGACTGATAATTTAGCCTTTGTTTGGGAAGTGGGTTGACTTTTTGACTTTTTGGCTTTTTTGGTATATGTGAAACTTAGGCTCAAAAGCTTGGTTTGAAGAAGGCTTACTGCTTTTTGACTTTTGACTTTTTTGTAGAGAGAAGAGTGTAATGATTATGGGGTTAGATGAGATGTTTTTTATGCACATGTGGGTCATGAGCGCTATACATGTTTTTGTGGCTACCGTTGAGCCAAAAGCGTCCAATAAACCCTTGCCAAACCAACCCTTAAAAAGTTATAAAAAGAAAATGACCTTAAATATTTTAATAAACTATTTGAGCATTGATCCTCTAGTGTTTTTGAACTTACTTTCAAAACAGCCTATAAAAAGTTTTTATAGTAAATTAACTAAAGACACAATTTCACAAAACAAATATAAGCTAAAAGGAGTTTAGGTGTGCAACCCACAAAAGGTTAATAAGTGGGTTGCACACTATCATGTGCCACTAACACAAAAGGTGTAAGTGTAAGGTGTAAGTGTAAGTGGAAGGGGTATAAATGAAATGTATAAGTTGCACACTATGTGCCACTTACACAAAAAGTGTAAGTCTGAGAGTAAAAAAGGTATAAGTGTAAAGGTGTAAGTGAACACAAAAGGTGTAAGGAGACTTGGTACAATTATAGGCATTACCCAAGTTAAAATGAGATAATTGGTAAACAATCCACCCCCATGGAGCTTTAACCTTTTTTTTTTTGAAGAAATTTTTTCAATATACCCCATGTGGTGTCGAGAAAGTTCACCGTCTATTTTTATTTTTCAAAAGTCACTAGCATCAAAAAAAATTCTCCAAAAAAATTGTTAGCAAAAAAGTAGCAATTATCCTTCATAACTCGAATTTCTCTCCCCCGAATCTCCACAATTATCCCAAAACGATATCGCGGATGCTTTTGGGCAGGTTTTTTTTTTGATGTTTGAAAGAGCAGAGAAAGAGAGAAGAAGAAGAAGAGGAAGAGGAAGAGAGAGAGAGAGAGAATAGAGGGGAAGAGGAAATGAGAGAGAGAGAGAGAGAGAGAGAGAGAGAGAGTGAGTTGATGCAGATTGCCACCGCCTTCTACCTCCGGTCGTGGCCGCAGCCCTTGTTCCGCCTCGTCTGCCTTTCACCTTCGCCTGCCTTCGCTTTCTCGCCTCAGCTTTCGATCATCGTGAACTTTCAAATATCGAAATGAAGGGAAAAAAATAAAAATAAAATTGTTGGCTGGTGTTGATAATGATGATGATGATGGTGATGTTGATGAAGATGTTGATGATGAAGACGAATGGTTGAATTTTATTTATTTATTTTTTCCAGAATCTGATGATGTTGATGATGAAAATGAATGATTGATAATGAAGATGTTGTTGTTGATGATGAATGGCTTGTTGATGAAGATGTTGTTGTTGAATGGCTTGTTAAATTTATTTTTTATTTATTTATTTTTTTCTGGATCTGATGAATGGGTAGTCTCTCTCTCTGCTACTTTTTTCTTCTTATTTTTCCTTTTTCTTTTTGATTTTCTATACCTGGTTATTGGAAAATAAAAATCAAAAAAAAAAATCAAACGACGAAACATCGCTTTTGATTTTAGAGCAAAATCAAACTCAAAAATTCTCGACTATGTGGCATAATTGAAAAGTTGTTAGCAACAAGTCGTGGCGGTAAGATGATTTGATACCTGAACTATGTGGACAAATAATACACAAACAAATAATAAAAACATAAATTACACAAATAGTCTTTATAATTTAAAATTAGATTATTTTGGTCTTTGTTTTTCAACAAAATCATCAATTTAATAAAATATAAATTAATTTGATAAATAAATATTAAAAAAACATTTTAATTTTTTTAAAACTATTTTTATCCACCAATGATAAAAATCATGTAAAATAAATAAAAATTATATGATTTATTTTTTAAGCGAAAATGTTTTGTAGCTCGACTTTTTAGAGTGCGCTCGAAACTTGGCTCGAAATGGAGAAAGAGGAGAAGAGAGGAAGCGAAGAGGAGAAAGAGGGAGGAGAGGAAGAAAGGGAAGAAGCGGGGAGAAGCGGGAGCCTCGCCACCGCCACTCCCGCCGTCGATCGTTCGCAGTTATGGACCGTCGCCTCGCTTGACCCGGTCGTCTGCCCGAACCTCGCTGACGTCCTGAAGATAACCGTCGCCCTCATTACCATTATTCAGTTTCATTGCCGCTGGCTCCTTCTGCGCGGCAATGTCGATTAAATCTGCCCGGCCAGATCGATCTACCCGGCCTTGCCACTGTTGTCGGTCGTCTGCGCAGTCGGTCGTCTACCCATTACTCCCTCCCTCTATTGCCCAACCGATTTTATGACCCCTTCCTCCCTCCTCCTCCTCCTCCACTTCTCTTCTCCTTCTTCTTCTTCTTCATTACTTGCAACAAACCAGTGGAAAAAAAAAAAACTCGACACCAAAAAACGACGCTGCTAGATTTTTGTGTTTAGAGCCAAATTTAATGGTGTTATTGATTCGAACTACGATTAATACTATCGCTTTTTTAAAATTAATTTTACATGATCATCATTCAACCACATAATAAAAATTAATTTGGTAAAAATAAATAAATATTTAAAAATTTATCAATTTTACATAATTTTATTTTTTAGTGGGTAAAAAATAATTTTTAAAAATTTAAAATATTTATTTGATATTTATTTTATCAAATTAATTTATATTTTATCAAATTAACGATTTTATCCTTAAAATCAATAATATCTTCAATTGTCCTTATTTAAAACAAAATTCAAAATTTAAGATCAAATATGTCACAATTAAAAAATCATAATCATAGACTAAAATGACACAAATTCAAAACTATACAAATTATTAGTATAATTTAATCATAATAAAATGACATGGGAACAGATAAGTGAAAATAACTAGACAGATAGTATAGGAGAAGGTAAAATAATTTTTCAATTTATACTATCCTTTTGGTTCTAAAAAATAGAACTTTATCCTATTGGCTCAAAAGGCTCAAAAGTTTAGAAGTGGATCTTTGACTGGAGCACCTTCAGGAAAATTAAGTTCAAAACTACCTGAATCTGAGAAATATTGTGGGCAAGAGCAGAAAAAAAAAAAAAAAAAGTGCCATGAACAACACATAACCCAAAAAACACTAACAAACCATTCTAGTAAGAGGCGACAATTTGCCAAATTTTGATTCCAGATCTGCTAAAAATGAAAAATCCATCCATCTTGTCATCAAGTAGAACATAACCCACCAAACTCAATCTTGTCTCAAAACTGCCACAAAAAGAAAAATTAACCTCTTGAAACAAAACAATTAGATAAAGATAGTATACCTAAGATAAAACTCAAAGACAGTAAAATCTCACTGGGAGACTCCCAACCACTTTGAGAAGATTTTCAAACTCGGTGAATCGCTGTCGAGATCATAGTCTGGTACCATGCCTTTCCTGCAGACTTGCTTTGGTAGCCTCTTTCCTGTTAATGATGAAAAGGTCAAGAATTATTCTTTTAGAAAAAGGATCCAAATGAGGCCAATTGTCTTCTATATCAGTTTCCATACACTGAATTTTTATTGACAGAACTTCAATTCTCATGAATAAACTGCAAGAAAAAGGCCAATTATCCCAACCACCAATATCCCAAAACCAAAAGTTGATTTGATAATCAGCATTATTTGACTGAAGATAAAAATTTTCTTTGCCAGCCATAAACTGCACTGAGCACCATTAACAGAGGATATAACCAACAGGTGTAAATAATTCGGACTAGCCACCAATATCATGTACAATTAACTAATAAGAAACATGACATCTAGAAAATTGAAGGAAATGTAAATAACATGAAGCTAAATATTATTCACATTTGTTTCCCTTTTTTTCCCTCCACAAACCCCCCACCAAATTGAAGATCCAAATACAACTTCGAAGAAAACAATATGCACAATAAAAAAACACATTGCTGAGAATTGACTAGAATTAGGATAATCATCCAATAAATCACTGGAAACATAAATGTGTACAAATCCACACCAAGTACTTTCTTCAATAATCACTCTTGACCAAAACCCACGCATTCATAAGTGGACTAGATTATTTAAACTAAATTGAAAAACGATAAGTTGACACTAGTAAAACAACCCAACCACCAAATGAAGCCAAAAACAATTTGTAGTATAGTGGCTTGTCAAAGCTACTTGCACAGGCAAGCAGCACCAAGGAACACTAAAGAGAATCGAAACTCCCAAGTAGAATTTGTTTCCAAACAATTCAAGAAAAATCTGTCAAACAACAGGATTATAGGACAATTGCACACAAGCTGGATAAAACATTCAATTATTATCGTAGAATTTTTCTCCCAAAAAATTAGAGAAACAGACTGAGCAACAAATAATAAATATTATAAGTGCAAACATTTAGGGCATACACCCATGTACCAAAGAAGAAAATGTTCCACGTCAAAAATAAAGTTCATAGAGGAAGTGGAAAAATATTTCTCTAGTGATAGGAAAAAACAAAACACGCTCATAAATTGGTTAACGGGTTTCTACCTGAAGACTGGACCAGCTTTCATAGCATAACAGAAATATGAACCAAAACCATGCTAACCAAATTATAATCAGTCAAAAACAAAATACTCAGAAGTTAAACATAAGTAGAAGCTATAGTTCACAGATATTAAACTTTTTTAAAAAAAATAAAAAATTTAAATAAGCTCGGCACAAGAGTCAACAATACATTTATATAAATACTAGAATAAAATCACAAATACAATCTTCTTTAAGATTTTTGCCTTATCCTTGCCCCTTAAAAGTTTTTCAATTTCATAAACAAAATTACTTCTTTTGATAATAAATCATCAAATCAATTAACAATTTTAATTGATGTCGTAAAAAATTAATTCGGTAATTTTATCATTTATGAATTTCATTTTTCCAAGTTAATTTTTGTTAAATAAAATTTTTATGCAAAAGGAGAGTATTTAGCGTTTGGTAGAAGTGGTTAGGAAAGCGACATAGCTATGCTCAAACAAGTGTGCCCCACCCCACTCAAAGAATAAAGCTGATTTTGACTTTAAGGTATAAAGTTAAACCAAGCAACATCAAAAGTAAAACTGAATTAAAATAGCTTAAATTAAAGTGAGAAAGGTAAAATAAACTGTGCCAAGCAAAGGCCTTTGTAATTGAACAGAAAATCACTACATATGTTACGTCTTCTACATATAGTTGGCCAAACAAAAAATGTGCACTAGATTAAATTTTATCTGATTATTATACCAGTTGAGTTCAAGTGTACAGACAGTAACTGAAGTAGCGAAAAAATTCCCAACATAACAAAATAGAAAACATGTCATTGAAATATAAATGAAAAACAAAAAGTGAAATATTACCCCTTCAGAAATATTAGCTTCCTCTTCTTATCAAGCTTCTCCTTCTTAGACTTCAAGCGCTGAGCCCTCAGTAAAAGTGCCACTTCTCCTCGCAGTCTTAGCATGGATTCAGCTTCAACACTGGTGTTAAGTTCTTCGAAGTTCTTCTTCATTGGAGCCTCTTCACCTCCTTCTTGATCAGGTCGCACCACTGACTGAACCTCATCCGGAGTTAATAATCCTGGTCAAATCCGCAGATTCACCATCTTCGCTCCTGAGCAACACGGTAATTCCTTCTTCTTTTCTTCCAGGAAAGCTTCTCCGAACGATCCGCCGGAGCCGAATCCAACTTCTCGAATGCAGATTTGGGTCCAGATAACAGATCGTCCAACGTGACCACCAGGTGCAAGGCAGAGAAGATTGAGACGCTCAACGTTGGCGATCTCAACACCAGGAATGTTCCTGAAAGCCTTCTGGCTTCCAGATCCTTCGGTTCCTTACACAATCAGAGGACCCTTTCGAGAAATGTATCGACGATTTCTCATTTTTCCCTTGCCAAGATCCGAATCGCTTGGCTGGTCCTTCGCCTTCTCAGCATCAGGACAGCTCCGATCTGCTTCAGAGCTTTGATTGCCGAAGAGGTCTTCTCGATTCCCTCAGTCGAATCGCTAACAACGAGAGAATCTCTAGCACCGACTCGATTCTGTGGCCGCGAGCCATGACGAGGAGAGGAACGGCAGGCGGCGATGGCAGAGGCGACGGCGTGGCACTTCTGGTTGACGTTGATGCGGCGGTGCCAGCGGCGCCAGATCTTCGTCCAGAGCGGAACATGCGGCCGCCACGACACATGTTTCCTGAAGGCACCTTGGCCGGCGCGGTGAAAGTTCCGCTGCGCCGAGGAGCAGAGATACGGAGAGACAGCGTGCCGGCCAGTACCCCAGGACTCCAGGCAGGTCCAGAGTGACGGCCTTTTGGAGACGGCGTAGGGCTAAGGGCTGTTCTTGGACATGTTGGTGTGTGGGACGAAAGGTGATGGCATATCGGGGCCTGGGATCGGTTTGCATGACGTCCGGCAAGGGGAGGGTGTTGGTGGCGCCGTCGGT